>NQMI01000097.1:108359-182920 GCA_002270565.1 Stenocarpella maydis
CGTATATCTCGCACGCTTCGCGTGCAAGATATGCTGGCCCACTCCGCTTGCGGCATAGCGTTCTGCTTATCCCCGTGCCTCTGCAGCCCCTAGATGACTAAGCAACCCAAGCATACTTTACGCCCAATATCAACCATGCTTCTTCATTATCAACACCATAGAAACCGCTAAACGATATAAATTAACTATTTTAAAGCAACTTAGTAATAGATTCAGTCTATTCTGAAGGCATCTTCTTGTTGTTTCTAGGGGGGAACCCCCTAGGACCCCCTGCCTGCGGCGCTAAGCCTGCGGCGCCTCACCACGCCCCCTTCCGGCCCGCGCCTTCCTCTTCAACAACGGACCACGATTTTCAACAACATGTCTTCTTAACAATTTCCTCTCGGCTAAATACTTTCAGAGGTACATCTTCATTAACCAATCCAGACTCGAGGATTCTGAACAGACCAATCCAGACTCAGATAACTTTCGGGTGATTACGCTGGGTAAGAACGCTACGCGGGCCGCATATCTCGCACGCTTCGCATGCTCGATACACGTCCCGCTCCGCTGAATGAGCTATCCTTGTTGCGTTGCCTGAGGGTGAAGTCAATACAATCAAAAGCTACAAGGTGACGGAGACCTCTCTACGTACCCGTATACAACCAACCTAAAGGACTCCTTCTCATCCGACATAATGCGCAACGCCAGAAGACAGGCGTCCTGTACAGTGGTGACGCTCGGGGCCTCGGCCTCATAAATCATAAATATCTAGGCGTGCTGGCAGAATGCATCCCCTGCAGTGCTTTCATCATCCGGCACCGACCGTAACTCGGGACGATCTGAATACCTCGCGGCGATGGCAAATATGGAGCTGAGGAAGAGCGGCAAACAGTACTTGCCACTATCCTCTCCCTTGAAGCTTTTCAAAAATGCACCCTTGTGAATCACATAATTCCATGGGTTCTGCCACTGCCAATACAGGTCGAGAAGGCGGTTCTGGAGCTTGTTGGTGATGTTGACCGTCTTCCCCAGCTGGGCAGCAGCTACAAGACCTTGATCTATGCCTTTATTGATGGTTCCTGTGAGTCAACCTCACCCAGAGGCTCCCGAACGAGGTTATAGGAACTTTGTGATCCAAAATAATGCACCTGACCGTCATCGATAATATTGAGGCCGCCGACTAGGCCTGTCACATCTGACAAGGGACTTTCCTCGTCCGCGTCACTCGCCTCATCTCCATGTTCATCCTCGGCTGTCAAGTCCAAGTTGCCGGAGCTTTCTGCAGGCCTAGAGCCCAGTGATATTACCTGAGCTTCTAAGTGACAAATGCGGTCCAACAGGGATTCGACGTACTTTTTGCTGGGTGGCCTGGGTTCCCGCCGGCAATGGAATTGTCAGGTCTTCTTGGGCACGAAATATCCATACTTAGGTCACCATGGTACATAGACTTGAGACGATAAGAAGCAGCATCAACTGACCTGCGCTTGTTCTCTGTATGCAGGAACTTGCATTCTGTTCCTCAACTTGCGCAAGAACCGCAGATGGGTTGCTGCCCGTCACACTAAGCCAGATTTAGCGTTTGGCAAGATAGAATGGTCCATTAGAACCCACATGCATGCGCTTGTGTCGACATGCAAGGCACGCGAGCGAGACCCGCTGCCTGTTCCGGCCATGCGGCTGTGTCATAGAGCTCGACATTGTGTTTAATGTACCGTCAATGGCATTTTCTCTCGTTGTCTGAGAACAAAGTTCTTGACATAATCCCACGTGTCCCCAACAGCACACTTCACGGATACAACGCCAGCAAATATTTGAGTAGAGATTGCAAACTATAAGTCCGTGAAGATCCGGTGGGCAGCCATGACTGGGCACCTGGGGCCGGAAAGAAAAACCCGCATTTAATTACTGCTCCCTATCTGTCGCAGTAGACGGGACGTTATACAACTAGAAAGATAAACTCGAAAGTAGTGCGCCAGCCGCAGCCATGCGTTCAGCCTCCTGCAGTCTGGAAAAGAATGATCCTGGGAAGCTACCATGACTGCCGATTATTGCATTTTTAACATATTGCTATCGGTATTATATCTACTATCTAACGCTAGGTCTTCGAGCGCTCACGACTATACAAAGGGACCGCCTGCAGCTCTATCTTTTTTAAACGGTATTGTGATCGGACTAAGAACGAAACCAGCTACCACGACTGCCTACCTAGGGAGTAGGCCCTTATACGGGCCAAGACTATCCTATCTGAGACTCAAAGACCCCTCTCTGTTATACCACTATGGCTGCATGTCTAAGTATGTTTGTTGCCTAGGTTCGCCCCATGTTTCTGAACGGAATGGCATTAACCCATCAGCCTGTCTTTGAAGTTGCATATCTCCGAAAGCTTATTTTGGTTAGGGGTGATGATCGCTGCCTTTGCGACTTCCTCTGGGTAAGTATTACCCTATCTACAAGCTACCAGCAAGCGAAATTTAGTTATATGTAAACATCTGTCCGGATGAGATTCCACTGGTTGCCGAACACTTGGCTGAGGAAATAGCTAAGATACCAATTATCTACACTTGGGTTGCTAACTTTAGAAAGCCGTGCAACATAGTATTTACAGCCAACCCTTAGCCACTGAGGCGAAACGAGTATTGCGACACAGCTAAGGTACTCGCAATGAGTTCCTCATATATGATTTGTTTTGCGGGACGCCGATACGAAAAAGACCGGCGCCACAGTCAAAACTACCTAGATACCTAGGTAATATGTACATTCGAAAAGCCATCTGGCTACCTTCTCTTCCACTTTCGAGACTGCCCTGGCTCAGGACGCTTGATCATTCTAGGCAGGGACATACTTCTTCAACAGACTATCGTAGTACTGGTAGGCAGTGCCACTAGGAGGCTCGAAGCTCGAAAAGGTGGATGCGGGCCACCACGGCCCCGCAGCCCACCACAGAGCACCCTGCCAAACGTCGGAATTGGCCTTGAGGTGGTCCAGAAGCCCCGTCACGGCGGAAAGACACTGGCTGTTCGGGCCGCCAGCGAACTCGCCTAGGACGCCAATCTTGCCGTTCGCCCTGAGCCAGTTGGTGGCGCCGACGACGCGGTCGACGCCCACAGTGGCCGACACGCAGTTGCCGCTCGTGCCCGAGCCGTCCGAGTCGAGGTACTGGTGCATCTCGTACACGAGCTTGTTGTTCGGGTCCTTGAGTGTCTTGAGGTTGTCGTTGGTCGTGTTCCATGTCCAAGCCCCAGTCCAAGAGTTGCCTTCGGCAAATATATACTGGGAAGTCGCGCCGGCCCCTCGGATTGCGGTGATGGCGGCTTGGTTGAGGTTGAGCACTAGGGTCTGGTCCATATCGTGGTATTCATTGTTGATGTCGAAGATCTACCGTAAAGTGTCTGGTGAGATGGGTGGAAATTTGGTTTATTGTCAACACCAAAAATTGACTACTTACCACATTGGTGTTGCTCTTGAATTGCGTGGCAAGGTTCTTCCAGAAGGTACCGAAGGCGGATGTATCTGTAATGACTGCGCCGTTATATCTGCCGTAGTTGTGCGCGTCAAGGACAGCAAACTTGCCCTTCCCAGTGATGTGAGTAACTACACTGGTCAGGTTCTGGAGGTACCCGCTGTCCAACTGAGCCGTAATACTCCCACGAGCCATGCGCTCCAGCAAAAATGGGATGCGGAAGACATTGTAGCCCTCGCTTATCAGAGCCTAATGAAGGTTTCCAGTCAGCAAAACAGTGCCTTCATAACCTTGGGGATTTAAACGGAGGCTGCCGGGTCGGACGCACGTCAATCGTTGTGGTCGAAGGAAAATAGAAGTCAACGCCCCACGTCCCTGGCAAGGCAGTTCCGAATTCAGCAACCGACTCGCTGACACCGAGCCATTTGAGTCCAGATGCCGCCGCGGCTTTGGGAACAACCCCCGCCTGCGCAACAGCAGCGACGGCGAGAGAAAGAAGCAGTGAGGGTCTCATGGTGGTGAAAGGACTGTTTCTAATTTGAAAACGCCGACGATAGCGATGTTAGTAGCGAAAATTCGCAGCAAGGAAATCAGTGATTTATAAATCATTGCCGACGGCCAAATCGAACCATTTCCCCCTGAAGGATATTTTACTAGCTTAAGGATTAATATCGCTCTATACATATGTAGTCGGGCGTTGCACATATAGGCGATGTTCCGCCACTCGGTTGCGGAACCGAGTGGTGGCTCGGTACTCCCTCCGTCCCCAAAACGGCAAAATCGTACTAGGGGGCCATGGAGATTCTCCTTCGTGGGAATTGCCCACCTTGCCCACGTGGCTTCTAGGGTGGGCAGCACCTGTCCGGGATTGCTAGTTCACAGGTTCGAGTCAGTAAAAATTGTTCCACAGCCTGGTTTCTTCGTTCTGGTGAGTCCGACTCTCGAAAGCATGATGCCCTGAGTGAGTACAAGCCTTGAAGGGGGTATATTACCGTGCTATCCTCCGCGAAGTATGGCCCTAGCTTCTGGCACCTCCCCGGGAAAAGATTCGCGGCATTTGGCAGCACTGGAGGTTATGTTGGCTGGACCATACTAGTCTACGGCATATGACGTGCCAAGACAGTACGACAGCATGTTCATTGCTGGGTCCGTATGGGATACAACCCCTCCTGATACCATTCACGGTCGGAGCCTCTTCTTGTCCACGGATTTCACCTCATAAACTTTGACTTTGGATATCTCAGAGATGTCATAATTTAAGTTATATTCATATCTCTAGGAGTAGATTCATGGCTAATGAGTCGATCCTTGCCCCGTCCAGCCATCGGCGTCGTCGACTCCGTCCACGGGGGCAAAGAACAGTAAGGGATGGCGGGAAACGCGGGCCGTGGACTAAAACCCGTCAGCCTGATTTCATTTGACTTGGGACGCCAGGCAGCCTGTACCTGAGGCGATGCGTTGACACCTTTGGTTCCGCGGGCCCGGCACATGCAGTACATGAAGTACTACATGCTGGATTGATTATAATTTCCTCAATAATGAGGCATCCAAACGTTTGAACGAGGATAGCAACATTATTCGGTCAATTTAGACCACCTAGGGCACTCTTTTATACGCATGTAGTAGAAAATCCAGCCAGCATCAATAGAATAACTTTCTCAGCGCGCCTCCCTAACTGTTCAATCAGGAATCTGGAGAGCGAGTTGGATCGATCTGGCGCCAGAGGCCACTTGAATATCAGAACATTATTCAATTAAATTTTGGCATGCTCTTGTATATGGATACTTGCTGTGCATGGAGGAATCCTGTCAGTGTCTGTCGGCTTATGTAACAAACTGTGGCTTACGCACCATTGAGAGAAAAAGCAGGCGCGGTGGCGCGAACCTGTCATGTTCTTGACGCGGTGCGGCGCGACTCCACCCTTTTGCGTGCAGTGAGAGGACGTGATGATTGGCTGATCAAGGATACGCCCTACTTGAAACAGCTGCTTGTGGCTTCCTGCCCCTGCAGCAAGCAGGCCGTCTGGTGCATCTCTGGCCCCAGCAGATAGTCTGCATCTTCCCAATACACCAGCCCATCTTCTCTTCCTCTTGGTCGTCTTGTGTTGCCGTCCCCATACCTCGTCAGCCAGGAGAAGCAAGTATCTGCAGATAGCTTCTAGAAGGAGGCCGGCCATACGAGCCCACTTCATTCTCTCAAGCCTGTCCGGATATCAACATCAACCATCCCCGGGCCCATTCGGCCCCTCGTCATCGTCGTACGTGCCGGCGCCTCTCCCTCGCTTCCCCTCCTAGACGCCCAGTTCGTCAGCCGTTGGGGCAGGCAGTCGATCAATCAACCGACCAATCCGTCAGACGCCGGGGCGTCTTCCTTGCATGACTGTCTGATTATCTCGTGCATCTGTTCCGTTCCAAAACAGACCAGTCTGCGGGCGCAGAGGCTAGAGCCAGGCGTCTGTCCCGTGTCGGGCAACTTGACCACTTTACGCGACCCGACCTTCTCAGTCACCAAAATTCGCGTCCTTTTTCTTCTTCCATCCCTCACAAAAAGGCCAGGTCCTGGGGACTCCACGCCGAACTACTCCAGATATCCACGAGTCTGAGATCCATCCTGGGGCCTGTCGGTCGCAATACTGTATGTAACTGGTCCATTCATTCATTACCTGGTTGCATGTAAGTCTGCAGGTCCCGCTTGCTACTCGTGCTGCTGCTTTTCCTGTTCCCCTCCTGCTACACTACTGCTCCTCCTGCGTGCTGGGTGCCGTACATGGACACTAGTGCGTGCATCAAGCAGGGCAGATCCCCCACACACATACAGACTGGAGCTGGCAGCCAAGCTGGCAGCCTCAGCTTCTAACTTTGCGAACCTCCCCAGGCTTCCTTTCCTTCCTTCCTCCTCCTCTTGTCCTTGGTGCGCGAACATTGACCCTCTGGCCTGCTGCCACACCCCTCACTACTTCGACCCAATCAAGCACACGCACACACTCTCCCCCTCTCTCCCTTCCCGTCTCTTCTCCCTTCCCACCCCGTCGCGTCAACTACACCTCAACCTTATCGCAATTAATTTCCCGGCCCCTCGATCCCACAACAACATCCCCGTGTTGGTGTGCCTCTCTGGATCCAACTTTTTAGCCCTGGGCGCGACAAGGGACATGCTGGTCTAACAGCGCATCAAGAGCACGCCACAAGGCAGGATTGGCCTCCCGTCCTATCAGCCACTGCAGGCTCGACAGCCGCCCGTCTAAACACCTGCGAGACGGGACCAAGACCACTGGTCGCACACCACAACACCTCGTGCTTGTCACCTCGTACCAATCCCAATCTCCGAACACCACCATCCAACTAGTCGCGGATGCTGGCGCACCTCGTCGCATGAAGCATTAACCGTACCTGGCCTCGTCGGCTTCGCCCACCCCCTCCCTTCTCTCGACACCTCTCCAGTCAACTCGCGCCGATCTACCGCCGCCACCATTTCCAAGTACCACACGGCAACCCGCACGCCAGCCAACGTGGTGTAATAAGACAATATCCGCCCACACCTTTCCCCCTTCTCTCCTTCTTGCCTGAGGCCTTTCCCCCCTCTTCTCCTCTTTCTCAATCTCACTTACAATTTCATTCCAATCTGGTCGCTTCAACCATTGTGTATCTTGGCCCGAAGACGCTGCGAAGAAAGCTGAGTTGCGGCTCCACAGTTCTCGGCCGAGTCGCTGCTCACCGGGCAGAAGTTGATCCCTCTCATTGGCTCCACACCGCTTGAGGGCAGCACAGTTCCGCGCCCCCCAGTCTCGACCTGTCAAGCACACCATTTTATCTGCATCCTGACGCTCCGACCTCCTCTCAAACCCAATTCCGATACCCATTGGACTGGGATCGGTAGCATCAACATCCCCATCCCATCGCCTATCCGTCCAGTGATAGGCCGCGGCTTCAAGCTTGCCTGGCGTGCCTGACCGTGTCTGTTTGTTTATCTTCCTGTCTGTCGGCGGACCCAGTGCCATTCTGCACCATGGCAGCTGTGACACGCCAGCCCTTTGCGCCTCTTGACGGGGCACGACTGCAAAGCTTGACCAGCGCCAGGAACAAGCAAGCTTGTGAGTTGTTGTCCACCGGCGACCTTTGCCTCCCTCGCCACAACCTTGCCTTTGGCTTTGTGCTCCTGATCTAGTGCGCGATCGCAACGGTCTTGCTGTGCCCCATTGTCACCATTGTCCTGCCCAACCAGCGCTAACGTGCTCGCAGCCATCGGACTGTCCTCTCCAGGAAAGCGCAAGGCCGCAGACTTTCTCAATGTCGATAACTTCGAGAACGTGGACCCTGCTCTTCTCTTCTCCAAAAGGTCCAAGGCCGCTTCGTCCAATAGCTCCAGCAAGGGCTTCCTCAAGCCGACCTCGTTGATCATTACAAAGTCCTCCTCCACTCCGGCGTTGCCGAGCAGCAAGGATGGCATCTCCGCCTCCGTCTCCAGCAGTCCTCTGAAGGGTGCATCGCCACGTCCGCGGTCAATTCTGAAGCCAAAGTCCCCGGCCAAGAAGCTGAGCACCCTCTCTCGCCGCTCGAGCACCCCGATGTCCGCACCAGCAGGTCGCTCCCCAACCCGCGGTACCAAGCGGATCGGCATCCTCAACACACGCCGAACAGGCGCTTTCACACGGATCGACCCACCGACCTTCAGCCTTTCGTCGACGCCATTCTCCCTCGAGGCTGCTATCAAGGGCACAGTGCCCAGCTATGCAACGAGGACACCTTCCACCAGAGGTTCCTCTGCATCGTCGTCCCTGCCGCTGTCGAACTTGGAAGATTTCTATGGCTCGACCTCGAAATCTTCGTGGGAATTCGACATCCACGAGGACACCCCCGAGCAGGAGATGACCAACCTCTTGCAGCACAGCACTTGTCGGCTTGATATCAGCAGCGATGAGGAGTGCGAGCGGAAGCTGGGCCGGGAGAAGGCCGAGGACCGGGGCAAGGAGAACGTCCCGCCTGCTGATGATGTTTCTCAAACCTCCGCGCGCAGGACGACCACAACGAGCGAGGGCGGAATGGAGTACGAGAAACCCCGCACAGCCCTTGGTGACCTCAACGTCGAGGACTTTTACGCCGAGGGCTGCGATCTCACATCTGTCTTCATCGTCCCGGAGGACGATGACGACGGCACGGTCGTGGAGGGAGAGCAGCCGGAGAATCCACAAGACGAGGCACGCGCCGCTACTTCAAATCTGAGCCTCGAGATCAAGGTCGCTGAGGACATGCCTCAACCAGAGGAATCAGAAGAGCATGTGAAGCTTGCGACTCTTCAGCCTGTCGAAGGCACGGGCGAGATCTTCGACCTGTGGGAGAGCTCCAGTGCCAAGGAGGAAGGAGATGGCGCACCAAGCCCGATGCCCGCCTCTCCTTGTTCAGAAACGGGCGAGGACTTTGGCGGTGAGGGGTGAACGCTCATCGTTCCCCGTTCCTGTATTTATTGCCTTTATTGCGTTTCCAAGGAGTTACATCGGATACGGCCAGGGTTGGAGCCATTGGAGTACAATGGCTGGCTAGGGTAGGGTTTCAAGCGCTTGACTGGTGTTTTGTCTTGGAAGGTTTGCTTTAGCTGGGTCTTTTGGTATGGTTGGCCTGGATAGGAGGGATGGTTGGGCAGGTTGGTTATGGTAACGGTAACGATAATATTCACTGGACGGTTCAGGGCGTCTGAGTGGGTGAGATGCAAATCCGCGCCAATCAAGGCCCCTTCCTTGAAGCCCATAATGAGCTCACGCTGCTATAAATGGTAATAGAGAAATTGTCCAGATTCAAACATTGTTGTGCCACTAGGTGACCCGTGAGTAGTATGGTACTTGTTAACCAAGCGGGTCTGCAGCCCAGCGAGGTGATGATGCTCGTGGTATGCGCTCCATCAAGTCCTGGGTGTGGCGCCTCATGGAACAAAAGGATCTGTAGGTCATGTCATGCGTACTCAACACAGCACAGCCGATTAGTTTGTGTGAGGTGGTTCAAAATATCCTTTGCAGACGACAGCATGCCCCACCAGATAGACGACAGTCCTTACAAGCGCGCCAAGCTAAGCCCACAGAGCCTCAACCCAAACAGACGACAGACCAACTCACCGGTGCCGTATGTTGTCATTATCGACCACCGAATAAAAAGTTCCGTGTCGGCAGATTACGTCGTTTCTTCTCGGTTCCGGGCCCTAATTATTTCCCTCCCACCACTACCACCAACACCAAAACTCACCCGCGGCGCGTTTCCGAACCATGACCGACCCCGCGCCAGCATCGACGCCAGCCGCCGCCGGGTCGAAGGCGTCTTGTGCGCCGGTGTCCTCGGGCGCCCCGGCAAGCACTACTGCGCAGCCATCGACGGCCGGCAAGAGGGGCGCGTTCGTCGTGCTCGAGGGCCTGGACAGGAGCGGCAAGACGACGCAGGTCAAGTTGCTGCAGAGCAGGCTCATCGAGGAGGGGAGGAGGGTGCAGCTTATGAGGTTTCCTGGTGAGTCTGATCGGGTTTACGTTTTTGTTATGCCTTGGACGGGGTATCACGGTGAGTTGCTGGTGGGGTGGTATGCAAGACTTTGGAACGGCTTAGATGTGTGGGTGGGCTGAGTGAGACTGTCCATGGAGTGTTGGAGTTTCAAGGCGGGATGCTACGATGAACGTAGCTCGAGTGAGATTCAAACTCTCTCTCTCTCTCTCTCTCTCTGTCTCTTCGACATCCCGCCCAGATCTTGAGGCGTCAACCCAACCCCCCCCTTGCCCCCCCCAAGGAAAGCCTATCCCACTGACGATTCTCCCCAGACCGCACAACCCCAACGGGCCAGATAATAAACCAATACCTCTCCTCCTCAGCCACCCTCCCAGACCAGTCCATCCACCTCCTCTTCACCGCCAACAGGTGGGAGGCCGCGCCCGCCATCAGCGCCCTCCTGGCGCAGGGCGTCACCGTCGTCTGCGACCGCTACTACTACTCGGGCATGGTCTACAGCGCGGCCAAGGGCAACCCCTCCCTGGGGCTCCCCTGGGCCCGCGCCCCAGAGGTGGGGCTCCCGCGGCCGGACGCCGTGGTGTTCCTGGACCTGGACGAGGAGAGGGCGGGGGAGCGGGGCGGGTTCGGCGAGGAGAGGTACGAGACGGCCGAGATGCAGCGGCGGGTGAGGGGGCTCTTCTGGGGTCTGAAGGAGGGGGAGGTCGGCGGGGTGGGGTTCGCAGAGGAGGCGGAGGATCTGGTCGTTATTGATGCCGGGGGGAGCGTGGAGGAGGTTGCCGAGGAGATATGGCGGGTTGTCGGGCCGAGGGTTGAAGGGGTTGAGAGGGGGGAGCTTGGGACGGAGGTTAGGAGGGTATCGTGACGGCCGGTGGCTTGTCATCGGACTGGCATGCTTGTGCTTGGTCAGTGTATGACGGGTTCGCTGGGTAGGCAACACCCCATGCGGCCATCAATGCGTGTTCAGAGCAAAGAGTAGTAGTGATTATTTGCTCCCAGAGGGCATCCACGGTTTTCACAACATTATGTATGCTTTTGGGTGAGTCTAGGAGTTGAGCATACAAACGCCAAACCTTTCGCACAGCTAGCCGAGCCCCCGGTTCCCCAAATGAATGCTTTGATGTTGAATACCATAGGCGGGCATGATGAATGCCAAACTGCGCCCCATCTACCGCGCTGCCCGCATTCCCCCCCCTCCCCCCCAAACGCCGAGAATCATATGCAAAACCAGACATGCTCGACGGTGAAACGTGAAGCATGTTGGGGCGTTGCCGCTCCTTATAATGAGTTGATCATCCAGCCTTCCCGCTGAAGGCACCTCGTACAATGTCCTACGGCCCCGAGACGAGGCTAAGGCGAGAAGATGCCCCGTTACCACCTCCCATAACGACACCTCCGAGACACCGCGGTATTAGTTCATTAGGCCCGGCGGTTGACGCTGATTAGGTTCAGGAACTCATTCCTCGTCTTCTCCTTGCGCTCGAAGCACCCCAAGACACAGCTGGTGATGGTGCTCGTGCTGGTCTTCTCGACACCCCTCATGACCATGCACAGGTGGCTGGACTCCATGACGACCGCAACACCCTGGGGCTTGAGGACTTCCATGATAGCGTTGGCGACCTCCTTAGTGAGCCGCTCCTGTATCTGCAACCGGCGGGCGAACAGCTCCGCGATCCGGGGCAGTTTCGAGATGCCGATGACAGACTGGTTTGGGATGTAGCCGATGTGCATCTGCAAGCTGCCGTCAGCCTCCTGGGCTCCACGAAGCGCCCGCGGGGGTGCCGGAGACTTACCTTGCCGGTGAAGGGCACGAGGTGGTGCTCGCACATGCTAAAGACCTCGATGTCCTTGACGATGACCATCTCGTTGTGGCCCTCCTCGAAGATGGCGCCGTTGACGATGTCGCGCACGTTCTGCTGGTACCCCTTTGTGAAGAAGAGCATCGCCTTGGCGTAGCGCTCAGGTGTGGCCAGCAGGCCCTCGCGGTCGGCGTCCTCGCCCACGCACTCGAGGATGGTCCGCACCGCACCGCACATGCGCGCCAGCCTCTTGTCCGCCTGCTCCTTGGTCTCCTCCAGCCGCTCGCGCGTGCCCGAGCTCGGCCGCGACAGCCCGTCAAAGTCGATGACGGGGCTCGGCGACCGCGTCAGCGTGCCGGCGCCGGCGCCGGCGGCGGTCGTGGTCGACGTGGGAGCCTCGGTGGCGGCGGCCGCGCGCGGCGTCGACTTCTTAGACTTCTTCTTCTTGGGGCGGTCGGGGATGTCTCGCGGGTCCCGCGCGGGGGCGCTGATGCTGTCCCGTCTCTCGTGGGCGCCGTTGACCTTGTGGTGCTTGCGTTTCTTGCTGCCGGGTCGCTCCTCGCCGTTGCGCCGCCCTCCGGAAGACGAGCTGGTGACGCTTGCGGTGTCCATTTTGTGTGCGGATGGCATTGGGAACTTGCAGCGTCTGCCTGCCTTTCTCCCTGTCCTGCCCGTCGGCCTGTTCAGCTCGTGGGTGGGTGGGTGGCTGGGTGTATGTATATGTATTATATATATAGCCTCTATTTGCGTTCTTTTGTGCAGGTATGAGAGTTTGCAAGGGAAGAAAGGAATCAGGCAAGCATGGCAGGCATGTAGTCAGTATTTGTCGATTGGCAAATCAGTCATGTGAAACAGGACAACGATGAGTCCCTGCAGGGAGAGATCAATTGAGGGCCACAGGAATGAGTCGAGTCCGGTTCGAAGGGTTGTTCGGCCTCCGATGCAGCTGACCGAAGAGAGGGCGAGATACATCGCAGGCGCAGGCGCAGGCGCAGGCGCAGGCGCAGGCAAATTTGCTGCAATGGCTGACTTACAGTCCCCCGTAGATACAGTTAGCTTGTTGCTGACCGCCGGGGTCGGGGGGGCTTGTCAGGGTCCTGCAGGCGCCAGGCGGGGCCTGCCTGCCGACCGGTCCTTATCTAATCAGAGCTTGGTGGAGCACCACTCAGCTGGCCTTGGACTTGACTGTCGGCTCGACATCGCCCTCCAGGCGCGAACGTCACCTTTCGCATCTCCGGCATCGCGTCTTCTGGCATCCTCATCTCCCAAACCCGTCTCGCCGCGCCGTTTTCTTTCTTTCTTGCTTACAATATCCGCTCATTATTCAAATAAGCCGCTACTACTCCCGTCAAGCGCGCAGTACGGGCTTCTTGGTCTCTCCTCAATACGTGCTGCGCACGTCGCAATCTTGTTCACTCGCCTTGTCAAGATGAGCTCGCCGCCGTACCAAAGCCAAACCTCTCCTCCTGCGCACTCCCCTCCCTATCCATCGCACTCCCAGCTGCCATCCCTCAACACACTCGCGAATGGCGCCGGTTCGTCCAAGAAGCGCTCTGCCGGTGACGGCGGCCCCTCTCCCTCCATCAAGCGGAGGAAGCCCTCCACAATGTCAGTCGGCTCAGTCGGCTCCGCCCATCCGCTCCGACAGACCTCCTTCCCGCCCGACGAGTCTCCCTTCGCCGCCAGGTCCCCTAGTGTGGGATTCGACAACGACAATGCCAGCATGGTGTCCGGCTCCGCCGTTTCGGTCAGTGCGCCCGCGAGGAAGAAGCGCGGCCGTAAGAGCAAGGCCGACAAGGCTCGCGAGGCCGCCGAGAAGGAGGGGACACCCAGTGCTGTCGGGGGCAGAGCCATGACCGCTGCCAGTGGTAGGAGCGGAGCTGGAAGGGGAGCAACGAGCGCCGTCGGCGATGACGGTGCGGATGACGATGAGGAGGAAGACAAGGATGTCAAGGCCAAGATGGGTGTGGCGCAGTTCGAGAGGAGCAGGGAGGAGCGCGAGGAGGAGAAGAAGCTGCGATTCATGCTCGTGCAACAGATGGATAAGGACCAGACTGAGAGATACGAGATGTGGCACGCCGCAAAGCTGACCGAGAGTGTGGTCAAGAGGGTAAGCACCTGGCAACCGACCCGTATCCTGCCAAATGCCCATGTGGGACCGAGACACTGACCCTGCCTGCTGTAGATTGTCAATGCTGCTGTCTCGCAATCTGTGCCCGCCAATGTCACCAAAGCCATGCAGTCGGTTGCAAAGGTTTTCCTCGGCGACATCATTGAGGAATCACGAAGGGTGCAAGCAGAGTGGATCGACAAGTCAGGCGAGCCACAAGCCGAAGAGGGCATTGCCTTTCCTCCTTGGCCCTACGAGGAAGAGGAGCACTGGGACGAGCCTGAGGATGGCCGACCGAGGGCAACACACCCCAAGGTCAAACCCAAGGAGCCGCCCAGGGGCGCCTTACGTCCGGATCACGTGCGCGAGGCTTGGAGACGGTACAAGCAAGGAGCCGAGGGCGGAAATGTCGGCGCCCTGGGTCTGTGGCACCAGCAGCAGAGCAGCGGTGTTGAGAGGTTTGGTGTCAAGACCCGTGGCCGCCGCTTGTTCAAGTGAATGTCGTGGCGGCGTGGATACCCATAACCGCATGCTGACGCATGTGCCGTTTGTCGCATTGCGGAAGCATCAGGTTCTCAACATGCACGATCGCGCCCGCGTGTCCAGTCATGCCCTACCAAGCTGCGCGGCTTGAAAGAAGAGCGCCATCCTGCACATTAGTTCCCGGGCAGAGTGCCCACGCAGCACCTTCCCGGATGGTCTATGGACCGGATGGTCCATGGAGACGGAGAACGCAGAGCCAGCAGAAATGATACCCATCGGAGGCCTGCAACCCCCCCCCCCGAAACAAACAGCAGTGACTATACCAAATAAATTGAATTAATCAGCTGACAGCCCGCGATTCAAGAGATTCGCCGGGTGTTTGGCTTGAGTGACGAAATACAGCCCCGATTTGATCACGGACGATCAGCTTGCAGATACGAGGAACATGGGCACGATGCAGTCACCAACGGCGGGGGCTAACGCCTAGAGGCTGCAGCATCCGCGCACACCGAGACGATTTGGATCCCATGGCGTAAAGGAACGGGGCATTTGTTATTTGCAGCAACAAATGCAACGTTCTGACCCTCCCACTCAGGCACTTCGTCGCCACTGCCCCAGTTCCCCAGATCTTGGCGCACCTAGCCGCTCGGGGTGGAAGCAGGCTATGCCTCGGCGAAAGACCGTCCACATGTTATTGCAAGGGTCGCCGTTCGGAAAACCGGCCAGCTGAGGCTTGGACGAGTGGTGTCGTGCAATTAGACTTCCCCGTCTCCACACCTGCTAACCCCTCCGGGGCCATCCCATGCGAAGGTTCCAATTTTATCTGGGTCTACTACATCAGCAGAGGTGAATGGGGCCAGCTTGCCAGCCTGCCTGGCGGCACGATTGCTTGCTGCGTGTCACACACGACGATGGCGGCACTCTGCAATACACGGGCGGGTTGGCACGCACAAATCTCTTACCCCTGGACAGTCTCGTCACCCGTTTCATTTTATTTATCGTGAATAGCGGCGGGAGGAGGCGCGCAGCAAAGGCCCGAATGGCGGGGGGGCGGGGCACAACTGCGGGTGATCGACTTCGAATACACAATGGGTAAGTGAAGCGTACCGCTGTTTCAAGACTTCCACCTACCCCGGCAACCACTTTAACCACAGCTGTGCGCGAGGCTGGGCCAAGACAGCTGTAGCTGGTTGCCTTCAACCCCAGCGTGTCCATCATGTAATTACAGATCCCCACCCCAGTCTACGAGCAAGATGGCTGGATTGATAGCAGAACCTGCTAAGCCTGTCCTCCTTGTTTCGGCCTCTTCCAGCGCAACGACAGTGCGCCACAGTGATTGGTGGTTCACAAACCCCGATTCCCCGCATCGCTACTTTCGGCTCACGTTTATATGCTTGCTTTGCGAGGTTGGGTGTCAGCTGGAATCAAGGAACTCATGCGCAAGACTTGGTATCGAATGACTTGCTGTCACCCCTTCTCTGAGACTCGCATAAGTTCATCCCTCTGGATGCCTTCGGACCATAGTAATCCTCGATCTGTCGGCCTGTTACCTAACAACGTCACAGCCATTGACACCCCCTTGGCGGGTACCCACGTATCTGGAATCGACCTCTGGGCTCTTCTCTGTCTGGCCCGCTGGTCCCATGTTGACGATGCAGCCACCGAACGTCTAGCCTGCTCTATACTCTGCAGTCGTCCCCTGTCAGCTCAGGCACGGCTCTACCTGCCCTCCCTCCGCAGCTTGGACGATGGGCTAGAAGCTTGGGGAAATTTGGATGTGCGGCCCCACGTTTCTCAACTCCAGAGTCCTCGGCTACTGCAGGCAGTGTGCAATGCGGACACCTGCTCTCGAGGTTTCAAGGATGCATTCCCCAAGAGCCCAGACTGGCGGTGGTGTAATAAGTGTGAGACGGCGGCTGGCTGGGATGGGGCTTCCGTCATACCCATCACTCACATCACAGCAATGGACGAGGGTGTCGGCCGAGGGAGTGGCACACAAAAGCTTGTGATGGGCCCTGCTTCGTCTATATGAACTGACGTACCCCCTCCGGACCCCCCCCCCAGCTGACTGAAATATGCTCCGAGTCATCCAGAGGGACGAGTTCTATTGTCATAGCTTTCTTACAAAGCCAACTTTGCACATACCCAACACTCGTTGTCATCGGGAGCCAACCCTTCACACAATCATCATGAAGTACTCGCTCACCCTCGCTGCCCTGGCGGCAGGCGCATATGCCACCAACATGCCCAGCGTCGTCCTTGAGCGTGACCTGGCCACCATCCAGGGTGTGATCGGCCAAGTCTCCACCAAGCTGACGGCGCTCAACGACGCCGCCCAGAGCTTCAGTGGTGACGCAAGCGGCCTCACGACCGCGTCCAGCGACCTCGCCAGCACCATCAAGTCTGGTACCAGCACCGTGCAGGGAACTGACGCGCTGACGCTCACCGACGCCGTCTCGCTGCAGTCGACGGTGCAGGAGCTGCAGGGCAAGGCCCAGACCCTCGTCGACAACCTGTCGTCCAAGAAGACGGCCATTGAGCAGGCCAGGCTCTGCGACACCGTTCTGCAGCAGTCCGAGGGCCTGTCGACAGACTCCCAGGCTCTCATCGACGCCATCGTCTCAAAGGTGCCGCAGGAGGCCCAGGCCATAGCCCAGAACCTCGTTGCAGGCTTCACCTCCACCCTCCAGCAGAACCAGGCCAACTTCGCCAAGGGCAACTGCACCAACGCCGCAGCAGGTGGTGGCGGCGGTGGTAGCTCCGCCCCTCCCACTACCACAGGAAGCGGCTCCCAGCCGTCGACCCTTCCGACGTCTCCTAGCGGCGGCTCCTCCTCTGGCAGCGGCGGCAGCTCTTCCGGCGGCGGCAACGCCACTCATACCAGCGGCGGCGCCGCCGCCCCGACCTCCTCTAGCCCGAGCCAGTTCACCGGTGCTGCCGTTGCGAACGGTGTACCCATGGCTGGTCTCCTCGGTGTCCTCGCTTTCCTTTTCTAAGCAATACACTACCGACATTAAATGTGCCTAACCAGGAGTTGAAAGGACGTTCGCGAGGCAGCCTGTCTTGGTTAGTGAAGGGGCGAGGCGTGATGGTGGGCTGTAGGGGGCGGTCTGGCACTGCATCGGTGTGGGACACGGGACATTTTTAACCCTGCACACAAGTGTTTATAGTTGTCGGCTGTACCTGGGTTGCTCTAGTGAAAACAACTGCGGCTCTTGGGTGTTTTCATTTTGTTCACTTCGTGGAAAAGTAAACATCGAGAATATAATACATGTACAGACGCGTGGTTCTCACTTCACCTGATTTGACTCAATAACTTTACGGGGGAAGACTCCGAGTGACTGGCGCGTAAAATTGCCGAAACAAGTCTCACTGGATTTCCAAACAGCGCCCGGCGGTTGGCGCATGAATTCTTAAGCTGCTGTAGGACAGGCTTACTTGCTGGGGCTCTGTTGCTTATGATGGGCTTTACTGAAAGTGACGGGGCCTTTTTTTTTTGAGATCGGAGATTCGCACCAGAAAAAACGGAGGGTACACCGGTACAAGTACACCCCCCGTGCGCCAACATTATTTTGCACCACCCATTCGCTATACAAATCAACAATATATAGTCATTAACTACACATCTATCGCTATATATAAATGCCACTATCATCGCTTCCGCTTGCCCCCATCATTTCTTCTCCCCTAGTATTTTGCTACTTCTTTCATCTGCTAGGGCGTTCCTTAACTAATCCGAGCACCTGAATCTCCTCCTAGGTCTCCTTCTCATCGCCGATGAGGTCCTCCACAGTCAGGTCTACCCATAGCAGCTGGTTAACCGTCTCACGAGCACTCATACGGCGCTTCTTAGCTGCTAGCTCGGGTGTTGCAGTCGTCGCCGCTGGCGAGGCTGCAGCTGCAGATCATTACTTTAGAAGCTAATGAGTGGCTGGCTTCGTGAGCCCTACTTCCAACTGCTTATCCCGTTGGACAGCTTCTCGCTTATTCTTCCTGCTATAGGAGTCCTTCTTATTAAGGGACTGGAGGGTCTCATTATTCCATTCAAATGCTAAATTAACTCGTTGTACAGAAGCTATAGTCGCCCTCATTTTATTGCCTGCCCTACTACCCAGACTGGTAGTTATTGAGGTTGTCTTCTTGCCCAATATAGCCTTCCTATGGTTGGCGAGGATTCCTTCTTCTTATGCGCTAAACGTGCTCTTATCGCAAGGTCTTCCCTTTATAGTAGTAACCTTTATAAGCAAGTGGATTATAAGGAGAGGATTCCCGAGCGAGAGATCATAATCTAGCTAATAAGACTTATAAATATCCTCCTTCTTTAGGGGCAACTTAGCGTTATACCTGTCTATAAGGCGGTTTGTGCAGGGCAAGCCATATTGGGTATAGATGGGGCAATTGCATGAGACTAGCGAGCAGTTGCCCCGTAGGATCTGCTTCTTAACCATATATAGTGCTTGACTTCTTATTATTATGAGAAGGTTAAGGGCCGCCTATGAGACTTAAAGCGGAAGCTTGCTAAGCTACTTCTTCCCATTAAACTTCTCTAGGGAGTATATCTTCTAGCGGGCTTCCTTAGCATGTAGGGCATAAGAAATATCGCTAATTATCTCGTTGGTAGCCTTAATTAGGTATAGAATGTTTCCCATCCTGTAGCCGAGAAAGACCTTTAATTTGCGGTATATAGCCTCTATGGAGGAGGTTGCATATAAGCCGAAGTTGAGGGTCTTGTAAGTCTTATGCGCAGCCCATTTAGCAACAATCTTCTCTTCCTCATTGATATACTAGGTCTTGAGATAGTTAATAATTACTGCCTGGTCTATGAACTTCTCTTAAAGGCGCTGCCAAGCTATCTTATAGATCTGATGATTAGTTGAGAACTCCATAATCTTAAGTAGGTTAAATAGAGCCTGGTAAGTATAGGGAATATCCTTTAGATTAGGGACCCTTGCGGGTATTATGGCCTTATTTCTCCCGGGCCTATTGAGTGATTCCTTATCCTCTATATTAGTAGCTTTATCTTCTAATTTATCCTCCTCTTCTCCCATTACCTATAGCTTCTTCTACTTCTTTTTAATATTCAGGGTAACATTTGCGTTAATATGGAAGATATATAGTTGGTGATGTGCTTGGGGGAATTCGTGGCTAAGGGCGTTGATTAGAGTAGTATCATAGTTAGTGATGAAAAGCGTCGGATTATCGGCTTGGTAATGGCAAAGGAGCTTGTAAGCTTGCTCAAGAAGCTATCGGAAGTTGGGTTCCTTCTTACCATTGATAATGCCTTGGAATAGGGGCAAGTTCTTCCTCATATGGGTTATATAAGTGCCTTAGAAGTACAGCATCTTCTTGTTGTTTGTTGCATATATATAGTTAAGTGAGAGGCACTGCGTGAAGTGCTTCTCTTAAATCCATAATATCTGCTCGTTTATATACCAAAAGATACCCGTAACGTTATTCTTGCTATTAATTATAAAGCGGTATTAATATCCCTTCTTCTTAAGCAAGTCTAATAAGGCTTATATTAGAGTATAGATTCCTTGCTTCTCCTTGCGCTAGCCTGCCAGCCAGTCCTTTATTATATTCGGTCCCATAAGAATGTTGGGATACTATTATTGAAGCGCTTACTTAAGCTTCTTCGGCTTTGCTATTAAGGGATCCTTAGCGGTATGAGCGAGAAAGTTGTGCTAGGCTTCCGTCAGCCTTGCCCAGTTACGTTGGGCTTCGCCGACTTCTTGAGGACCGTGATGGGTATATATACTCTCTTAGATTACAAGCTTCTATTTCCCTCCTATTGCCTTTATTATATGGGCCAGTGCTTTCCATCTATAGCCTGCTTTAATTGTTGTGGCGTTAGTTGTTGTGGCAGTTAAAGGTTGCTAGTAGCCGCGGCTATACGCTAAGACCACCCAATTTAGCTCCAACCTTTGGGTCGCGGTTAGAAATCCTGCAGATTTTATAGCTTTATCTAAGTTAGCCTTAAGGTTAGTATAGGTTTTGTATCTATCGTGGAAAAGTTGCAGGAAGGCAGGAGGATTGGAAAGTGCTAGTTGGTATCTATTTATAGCAGTAATATTAGTATTCCACTTGAGATAATCTATCTGCTACTACGCCTTAAGGTGGGTATAGTCGGGAACCTGTACTATGGCTGTAATACTAGCAAATTCAATTCTAACTTATAAAAATGTATTTTTGATGGCAGAATAATTGATTGTAAGAAGATCTAGTTGGTATCACATATAGTAGGTGGTTGGCAAGGGAGTGTTGTTAGGTGGGTAAAGGAGGAATAGCAGGTCTGCAAGTTGGGGGCATAAAACGCACTTGGTATAGGTGGTGCGCTTGTAGGGTGATGTTGAATGGGGCGCTCTGATTGGCTGCAGCGCAGGGGGTTAACAACGTACCGGTGTACCCTCCGTTTTTTCCGGTGCGAATCTCCGATCTCTTTTTTTTTTTTGGAATTCAACGAAAGTCTATATGCACATCTGCATTTCAGTCATCTGGTACACCGTTGGTGGGAGTCTAATTCGTTGAAGACAACGACCTCCTCTGGACTGCATTGCCACGTGCAACATTTGATCGCCTGCAAACTGGAGCCTTTCACATGCTTTGCATTGGACGACAACCAACAACCTCAGCTCCAAATTTGAACGGATTGTTGTCTGAACGGTCTTGATGATGTTTCAAAGGTGTAATAACTATGCTTTTCTGTACCGTCCATTCGGAGACAGGCGTCCCCTCCCTCCCCTTGTCTGGCCAACTAGAATCATAGCATTTCAGTAACAAGTATATAGGTAGTTACTTGGCAACACATGGACCATATATACTTCATTTGAAAGAGATATCATCAAGAACCAAAGCGTGCGCTATTTCATTGGCTAAATAAAACATTGGGAAGGAGTCAACAAAAGCTCCACCCGCTGATGCCATCTAGACATTGACGCACGGCAAGACAGGAACCAAGACCAGGAGCCCGTGACAGGCCTACCATTGCTCATCGTCGGCCTTCTGTCTCTCAATGATCCTTGGAGGCCTATGATATTAGGAACTGGATCCAGGGGAAGGGTCTCAACGACGTTCTCCTAATCCGGCCCGACAACTCGCCGCAGGACCCTAAAGTCGAGGCATGTTGGGATCAGTGGTGGCTGCGTTCGGAGTTAGAGGCTGGCACATTTACTTCTGGGCCGGCATTCATGAGAAATTACTGACACATGCTGACATGAGACTGAGCCTGCTTCCACTTCGCGTCGGGCTCAGTCCCAAGGAACGGCTGGGAGGCATCAGGCCCGTGCACCTCCTCGACGTGTGTCGTAGCCACTGCGCCTTGTTTCCTCGCGCGCCATTTGCAGCACTGCCTGGAATAGTTGGAAATGTCAGTCGAATTATTCCGCCCCGGGATGGCATATCAAAACGTACCAAATCCCCGCGGCGACACAGACAATGAAGGCACCGCCAAGGCCAGCTGACAGCCCAATGGCGAGCCTCTTGGACTCGTCAGACATGCCCTTGTACTGGTCCTTGGCGTCGCCAATGACACCAGAGACCCCACCCCCGATGCTAGACCCGTCCGTTGCGGCAGGAGGCACATAGGAGACGGGGCTCCCGCTCGACCCCTTCAGCTTCTGGACAGCTTCTCCAAAGGCAGCAACGGCGGCGATCCTCGCGGTCGTCGCCGTGGCAGGGAAGACAGGGGCCTCTCCCTCGGCCACCGAGACGATCGCGGTCGACGTGGTGGTCACCTGGGCCGTGCTCTGCAGAGAGGCTGGGCAGTTCCTCAGGCCCGCCGACTGGCAGACAATGTTCGTGATGGTGACGACGCTGGTCACCTCCGTTGCGGTGAGATCGGCACGCTCGGCGAAAAGGGCGGGTGCTGTCTGCCTTGCCCCCACGGATGATGCCGTTGCGGGAGCATGGTTGATTGCGCAGGCCGAGTAGAGAGTGGTGTAGTAGATTTGGACGTAAGTATTAGGCGTCGGGCCCCATTTCTCCTCCCTGAACTGGACGAATGCCCCGGCCATGGCGCCGAGGCCGAACTCGAAGGATTCGACCACGGGCATGAGGCAGCCCTCGTCCCTTGCGCCCAGCTCTAGGGTCTCCGGCGTGGTGATGTTGGTAGTGAACTGCGCCAGGTCGGTGTACACCGTTGTCGATGCGCCGGCGGCCAGTTTGATCAAGTCTTTGCCGAGGTCTTGCGACATGTTCAGGCCGGCGGTGACGCCCAGGCGGATGGCCGCGTCGAACACGACACCGCTTGTGCCTACAGTCACCGGGAGAAACTCGAATGAACCGTCTGTGCTGCGAGATCCTCAGCGATGTCGTGATAGGAACGAAGGTCACTGTATGGAAGACTCACACCGTGATCTCCGACACATCACTGCCGAACATTGAAATCTGCAGTGCCAGGCCGTCACCGAATTTAACATGAACACCAGTGCTGATGGTAACCTCACTGCTCACTGTCAATAGTAATTCAAGCGTTATGACAACGCCAACCAGTTGGTTCCCAACCTTGATTCCGGCCGGTTGGTACCACCCGGGGGGATATAAATCGACTTTGAAGGTCTGCCCTGCTTCCAACGTGGCCTCGAGCTCCAGATACATCTCCAGGTCATCAAATTCGAGGTTCAGAGTTGTTTCCGGGATGTTGGTCAGATTCATCTCAAAGTCCACATCGAGGGTCGGAAAGGAGTATGCACTCCAGTCGATATCGAGATCATCAACGTCACCGGTTTGGAAGAAAGTGGCAACGTTGTCACCGACAGTGTCAGTCACATTGTCGGCAACAAACTGTGACCAGTTCTTGAATTGGTCCCAGGCTTCGATGCTTATGTTCTGGACCTCGGGCCAGAATTGATCGTGAAACTTTATGAGCTCCTGGGTGAAGTTGAAACCGCCATCGACAACCAGGCTTGCATAAGCTGTGCCCTTTACGTAGCAGCTGACGCATGCTATAGATATAGATCCACTTTGTGGTTGAGAGGGAGAAGTTAGAATCCAGTCATAGTACCAAACACCAAGTCAAAAGAAAAGAACAAAGGGAGGGGTAAGGGGAATGATAGAACAACTCACTAGCTGAAGAACGTTGCGTCGTTCCAGATCAAGTCCAGAGACCCATTGGTCTTGTAGAGTTGAGTGTCCGAATCCCTTTGCTTTAGACCTGCAGTTACCAGATCTCTTTGTAGCCCTTGCAGAGCCTCTTGGTCAAGAGGCGTTGCATCACGATGAATGTCGAGAACTTGCACTGGAGGCGATGGACTCTTGGGAATTCCACCGACAAATTCCAGAGCAAGTGCCACGACTGCGGCGTACGTCCAATGAACATTCATTCTGGTTGGTCTCAAACAAAGACTCAGGAGTAATTCATCCAAGCCCGATCGGAGAAAGGCTGAACAGACCGTATAAAAAAAGAAAGGGCTCCGACGACTTCAAGCAGCCGCCGCCGTCCTAAGTATTATACCAACATGTCTGGAAATTGCGGTGCCTCAGGAATGTATCAGCTGGATCCTTCGGCCGGGATGTGGATATGGTGCGATGTGACAATAGGATTGTCTGAGTTGACGCCGTTTTGGAACCAACTGCATAATTGCGCCGCCTCACGTTCCATCCCGGACTCAGCTCTCGCACCTGTGCCGCACACATGCATACAACTTGCCTTGACTCGCACCCCCGAGACTCCTCGGCTCTCCAGATTGAGAAGGTTGTTCTTTTTTGTGTGTTAACCCCGGCACCAACGCGTGGAACCTGATACATCATTGCGAAAAGCTGAAGCACGTCTGATGCTGCTGGTTAAGAGTAATACGTAATTGAACCCCCCCGCCCTTCACTTCTCAATTGTCGAGTCCCCGGAACTAGCTTCTAATTAAGTACCTTTATCTTCAACGGTAAATTCCATATCTAAGGAGGTACTTTTATTTTCTAGTAATCAAAATGGAGTCCTATATGGTGCTGGGTAGTCAGGTGGTACACTTATACGTTCGTAGCCGTGATATGTTGTTGCCTCGCAGCTGCTGCCTGGTTGCCTACCTACTTAGGTACTCAACACAGAGTATCGCTAGTGAATTCACAGTGGCGGGTGGGTGTGTACGGAGCAGGCGAATAGTATGGTAAGGTGAGTCTTCGTGTTTTCGCCTTCACCTCCCTTCCCATCCTTTCCATGTTCTTTAATCAGTCCGCACTCTCTGCGTGCTCCCTCGAGCTTTCCTCCGCCCTCAATGGGGCATCAATTCCTCGGAAAAAACTATTATTCAAGTATTTATCAGCTAACAGAGAGCTAGTTCCACCAAAAGCTTTCCGGAGATATCTGTATTGGCTGCCGAGCGTTGATTCCCAACCACCTAATTATTGGCGGGCAAGGCGGACTCTCGACACTGGTCTACCGTCAAAATGACCCATCACATCCAATACCTCTCATCTCTCCATTCTGCAAGGATCCGAAACACCATATAAAGTCGGAAAAGTCTGCTCCATGCCTACATCCTTTTGTTGATCCCCCACCGCTAACCCAGCCCAATGTTCACTTCTTATTTGCGTCGCTAAATGATATCCGCTCGATACAGATATTCTACCGCCCTGGAGACGAAAGTCTCCATACTAGAGGTATCTTACTCAGCTATGGAAATGGCGGGCAAAGGGCGCTAGGGGAATGCCGCATCTGCGAGGACAGCCAGAAGATTTATGAGATGCCGACGTCATTTTGCTTTGTCAACCGGACAAGTATTCAACCTTGCAACGAATCCAGAAGCACCATCAGTGCCTATCCTATTATTGCTATCGGAACAGCCTTTGTCGAACCTGCATATAGAAGGGAAATCATCTTGGTGGAAATGGACGGGACCGGGATTGTGTTGGAGAGAATGCTTCGTATGGGAGACGCGCTCCCTGATCTTATCCGCTCAAGACACTCTCATTCTTACAAGCCATAGCCCCTCTCCTATATTCCCTATCACCAATGATGTTACTGCTTCCTCAAGGGTTGCCTTAACTGAGTTGCGATCCTGCTGCAATCTTTACTCTGACAACAGATGCTATTCACAGAACGGTCCCGCACCCCATCTCTTAAATCCTAGAACTAGCCTCTAATTAAGTACCTTTTCCTTCAACAACGAATACCATATTTGGGGAGGCCTTTCAGTTTTCTAGTGATAACTGCATCGATATTGTTTCATCTCGGTTAAAATGATAGAAAGGGAAGCAATCTATATAAGCATAGTGGATGCCCAAGCACTCAACCCGTTCCCGTTTCAACAAGGTCGCGTAAGGAATGGCAGTTTCCCGTTTAAGTCAGGACAATCAGGGAAATAAGAGCAACATGATCAGGATGGAGTGGCCACTACATCCAACGCAACCCAATCACCTCCGCCAGGCGAAATTCTTGGCAGCACACCCAACGACGACTGGATGTTTCTGCTAGCTCAACCTAGTTGACCCAGCCCTGAAGACGCTGCGAGATGTCGCTGACGTAGTCGTCAGTAGCTCCCAAGCCGTCACTGAGGTTGTCAGGGTTGACACTGCCAGAGTTGTACTCGCGAAGCGCAGGGTAAATGGACTCAGGGCTCCACTTATCACCCCAGTTCTGGAGGTTTGCCTTGTAGTGCCGGGTGCCACCGACAACCATCAAAGTGATTTGGTCCTAAATTTCTTAGTCAGTCTTTCCTTCTAATAGGGCAAGACGGCAGGGGTGGCTAATAAATTTACCTGGCTCAGGCCCGTCTGCCCGGGGAATCCAGGGCAGTCAGAGCACTGCATGATACCAGCAGTAGGGATACCGTCAGGGCTGAAGGTCGTCTGGACGCCGACATAGCCATGACTCTCTGGATGATATTAGCTGCTGCTTGAGAGTACCTAGGTAGAACGAAACGTTCCCGGGAAGTTCTCACCCTGCATAATGATACTGAGGATGACGCGCTCATCGACGCCGATCTGAGCCGCCTCGCGAATGGCGACGTTGATCCTTCCAAGGTCATCCGCAGTGCTGCCGGTAGAGAGGATGGAGTTCTTGTTGAGGTCAAACAGGGCGTCGAAGGTGGACACCCAGGTGTTCATGGCAGGGAAATTCTGCCACGGGCCGGAGTAGAACTGAGGCGCGGCCTGGATGCTGACTTCGTCAGTCGCGTTCTTGGGCAAGAACTCGACGGCCCTGTGGGTAGGGTTTGCAGGGACTGCTGCGGCGAGGGAGAGAGGGATGGCGGCAACGAGGCCGAAGAGAGTGATCTGGGAGAACATTGTGGTGGTTTGAGGGGCTTTCAGCGAGAAGATCTCTAGATAGTGTGATGGATGGGGTCTTGAGGCTATCTTGAAGATTCAACAACACTCGGCACGGGAGACGGCAAGCTCTTTAAATACTTTTCTCATTGAACAGTTTATCTGGCGGCTTGCCTCTCTTCCGTACCACCTGTGAGTGTTGGCCAATCCCCGGTGTTCAAGCCTCCCATATCCAACAAGTCCTGGCTGCGCGCTGCAACATGGGTTGGTAGAGAAGCACTTGCCTCAAGCTGGTAAGGGCTCACTCAGCCTCCATGATTGAGTAGAAGGCTTTCGTCAAAATATCGGCATGCATACATTCGCTAGCGGAGATTGTTTGCGATGGTTGCACTACACTACCTATCGAATACAGTATGATGGTGATGATCTCGAAAACGAGCATGACTAGCTCGAGGGCACATGTCCCGTCAGGGACTCCGGTGAAGATGCCACGCGAATGTGACCTTGATGTTCCACTGCCCCTGCTAGACCGCCACCAGATTTGCTTCCCTCGCCGACAAGGCTGGAAGTTTCTGTCAGGCTAGGCCCTCACCGATATTTTCTACCCCGCAGCCATGTGCATCCTTCATACCAAGCCAAACTTCGCAACAAGATCTCCTTCCACTCTAGCTTTGTGTGATTTGGAATCGTGTCGATCATTATTGCGGGCTGCTGTCACAACAAACCCCCACAGAGTGTGGATAGCCCTTCAGCTCAAGGCACTTGGGAGATTTTGGTGTCGAGTATCAATAGGCCGTACAGTCATCACTGTCTAATGGCTTCGTCGTATGTTCGTGTTCATACAGGCAATACGTTAGCTAGAGACTTAGGATATGTGTTGGAGATGAAACAAGTAACCAGTTCAGTTCAACCCCTATGTAATTGCAGGCTCAATTCTACAGTAATCAGCCTTGGCTTTTGTATTGGAATACCTAGGTACCTGAACGGCCAAAAGGATTCTTCGGTAGTACCTAGGCAGGCCAGCAACGCTCAGAGTACATATTTACTGAGTCAGCCTGGTGCTGGGCCAAAACCGTTGCAGGTGACGTGTCGAGTGAGGAGGTACTGCTTTTGGGGGGGGGGGGTGTGTTGAGGACGTAGACAAGGCGAAAGCGTCTGGAGGTGATAGTATCACAATGAGGCATACGTCCTGAGAACTTAGTGACCCCCACATCCCGCATGGATTAGGGTGTGACAGCCAATACTAGTATTGTCCTAATCCGGAAACCTACCTAGGTACACTACAAGACTCTTCCCAAAACCAGACATGCAGATGATCATCCTCAGTTAGCGGCTTATTCATTCCTCATCACCTCTCACTTCTGACACCTCACTTCACCTTTCCCGAGAGAATGGTTTGAATTACTCAGCACATTACATAGTCTAAATACTGGTACCTGGCATGATCAGCACAATCTGACGACCCATCCTGCATAAATGCCCGTCGGCATTTGAAAATTTTCCGGGGATTGCTGCGGCTGAGATCCCAGGAATTCTACGGTTGGTGTACTTTGCTTGACGTGCCCACGCTCCAGGCATGAGCAGGCTGTCAGGCTAGGTCGGGCTCGATGGTTACACAAGCATCTATCGGAACCGTAGCAACTGCTAGTAAGGCGCTGAAAACTCTAGACCAACTAGTGCATCCACTAGAGCGCGATCTATTGCCATGCAGTGTAGAAATTCTTCTGAAAAATTGCTGATAAATGATGTTATATTGTTGTGTGACTTGAAAAGTGTTCGGTTATTCCTCTTTTCGCAACAGAAGGGGTCATCACGTAAGACCAGTCTACTTGGTTAGGTAAAACGTCAAGGGGGTTGGTTATCTGAAGAAGCGTTAGCTTTGACGGAAATTTTAGAACTGATGCCACCGATCCTTTCCGAATCAAAGCAATGGGCATGATGTTGGTCTTTGCTGTAAGTTGCGGGCTGCCTGAGAAATTACGGTTAGGTATCAACCATCGTGAGCCTGTTGTGAGCCTCCATCTGCTTTAGATTATTCATATTAGTTTGAAAGGAGGGTCATGAATTTCATTGTGATCTAGGTGGGTGGTCTCGGTAGTTGGTGTCACACTCGAACCCATACCACCCGCAGCTGCCTCCAGATATCCTCTCCCCTGTAATGACTCCATTTCGGATAACTCCCTCGGAGTATCTAAAAGACGAGCCTTATGATAGTACATGAGCATTCCTCCAGATCCTCTGCCTCTTCGCTAGGAGAATGTTTCGGGCCCTGCTGAGTGGACTCTCATGGGATGATGCTCAGAATGGGATATCCCGTGGGTTCTCCAGGCATCCTTGAAATCCCTTGCAATCATGTAGAGATGAGCTGCTAGAGGAGGTCTTGAATTCCAAGCTGACTTTAGTACTCTCCGGGACCTTGAAAAGATGTGCGTACTTCTCATCCTCCAATATGTCAGCCAGCAGCGATTGCTTCTCTGGATCCCAGTTTTGCATCATGTCAGCGGTGAATCCTCGACTGTGCATTACCTCCTCCATCTTTGCGACTGCCAGCCTAGCCCAGTACATTGCATCATCTGCTTCACCAGTGACGGCCAACTTCTCGTAGACGTGTAGCCAACACACCCATGGTATAGGCGGAAAGGTAAGGTACTTGCTTCCGTCCTTCTCGAGTTCTTGGTAGTCGACTTTGCCCCAGCGGACCTGGCTCCACAGCCACTCTGTTGCCAGGATGATCCACTGAGTACCGGCGAGATTGTGGCAAGGCAAGAGTTCGTCGTCAGACATGAAGCCGTCAATGGGCTTCTCGATGGCAGAAAAGGCGTGAATCACCAAAGGGGTCACTTGAGCAGCGGCATGGACTCGTGCAGCGAAAGCGGAAGCGTTGGCATACTGGCCGCAGGTCTGTTGGCTGGGTCGCTTGCTCTTCTTTGGGGTAACGAGAGCGTGGCGCATGCTGTCATGCCAGCCGGAGATGCTTTGCAATGCACGCATTTGCCTTCCTCGGTAGTCTTCGATTGTTTGAGTGACGGGGCGCTGCTTGGATGCTGAAAGGAGTCGCACGAGCTTATCCTGGGCCTCGTGGTCGAAGGGGATTTGCTTTGCGATCTTCCAGATGAGGTCGGCGAGCTCGAGCATCCAGTTCAAGACTGGTTCCTCCTTTTCACCATCTCGAGCCGGTCGATTGCCAGTCATAATAGCATTGAGACATGCTGCGGCTTCCTCGAATGGAAGCTTGATGTCAGGCTGCAGGTATTTGTTGATGTTGAACATCATCCACTCGATGGGCCACTGGTCGTCATCGTTGTGACGAGTGTCGATGACGAGGTTGAGATGGTGCTTCTTGAGACTCTGACTATTCGCAGGAAGTGAGAAAGCCATCGCGTCGGTTGGGAAACCGACAACTATGACGAGTCTTAATTGGTGAGGGTTGTTGTCGCTGCATTCGAGGTTTGGGAAGAGGTGGTAGAAAGACAAATAGAGTTGTGCTGGTCGGGGCCGGTGCTGGACCTTTTGTACTTTGAAAGTCTCTTTGGGTTGTCACTCAGAAAGAGCAACACGTTCAATTCACCTGTTACTCTTGGGCCAATAGTTAGGATGGAATCCGTTTGCCCAGTGACCCACTTTGGTAGCAGTCTTGATGCCTCTGAGCAATCACCGTAACGACCACAAATCTCCCAACCTTTCTGGACTGGCCGTCGATGACCCGGTCAATGTGTTGTACCTTTCCAGAACGACGTTATGGCGCATCCCAAGAACAAGAGCCCCCAGAGAACCTCCACAAACCCGCACAAGATGACCGACAAGACCCATGGGGCTTGCGATGAGGTAAGTATGGCCGGTAGTAACCATCGCGAGAAGTCAAGTAGTGCACCCAATACCCACACCCACAACACCCACAACTAGACAATCATAGCACCCACACCTAGAACACCACCCCAGTAATCCAGGACACCTACTCTTATCAACCACGCCTACATCACTAAGGCCCTACAAATAAGATCAAAGTATCTTTAAAGGTGACATGGTGGAGTGTGATGCTGCCTATAAACTTATCTGCGCATGTAAAGCGAAAGATCCAGAATAACTGGCTAACTACCTAGTATTAATTCCGTCTTAGACATACCTAAAAGTAATCCATTGTCAAAATTGTTCCGCATAAAGTATTACTGTATATGATTCTACCTAGATACGACTTCTTGTCGATAGCCGACGAATGTAATGCCGGAGAGAGGAGCTAGTAATGATCCCTTCAACTTGGCCGGGGTGGGAACGAGAGTGTGCTATAGACCGACTTTCGCCTCTCAGTCGCCAAGTTCCCGTCATCCCATCTCCTTTGCAGCATCTGCTTCCTTATCCTCCTCCTGTTACGGATTTGTGCCTCCATAGTCCGCCTCTCCCTCCCGTGCCGTGGAGCCTGCATCTGGGAGCTACGTTTTGTTCCGTTCGATTGACCCGGGATTGCCTGGAGGATTATGCTCAGTCGCTTACAATGCAGCATGAGAAAACTCCTGTGAGCCAAATTATTTTTACAACTCGTTGGAATCGCATCGTAGCCAAGGAAAGCACCAAGCAGGGCTCCCGCGAACGCAGCATTTGCCTGTGCCGCGCCGCCCTCGCGAATAATGTGGTCGATGCAGTCTCTAAACACTGCTCTACGCACATCAACGCCGTTGCCTCAGCGCTCGATGAGGGCCATGGCAGAGCGGAGACAGAAAATCCCGGCGCCCAGGCACTTCCATACATCTCCACGGTCCCCACTATCGTCGAGGTGCAGTTCTTCCAGTGACTGGACGGTCAAGAGCCGGCTGAGCTCAGAAGCGTTGTCTACTGCATAACTCGCCGTGGGGTCGCTGCCATCGGTTCCTTGATTTAGGCTCCCCCAGAAATCTAGGTGACTTTTGCATCTCTGAATCAGCGGGTTGATCTGGGACTCTCTTTGTACTTCGCGGCGTAACAGCCCACGAAGCAGCATAACGGCGATGGTGGCAGATAAAGTGCAACGTGCATCCACATGGGTGAATGTGCAGTTCTCAACTGCCCGGACTATACCCCAATCCGCTGTGTCTCCGGCAGCGACTGGTTCAAGTTTGGTCAGCCCCTGAGTTTTGTGCGAAACGCGGTGCTTCTTCTTAGTGAGTTGGGAAACAATCATCATAATTGTAGCTAGAAACATTTTGGATCGAATTCTTACAGGCTGCTACAGGATGAATTCTTACAAGCGAAGCATTCGATCCATTTCTATTCCCGAGGCCACGGTCCTGAGCTATCCATCGAGCCAGCGCAGCCTGTTTGGCGCTGTTATAGTATGCTCGGCGGTCAGCTGCAGTGCCTGGCGGTGGCAAGTAATTGACGGATTCCACGATGTCTTTTGTCGGTTGCCCCAAGTCGATCGGAAGCGATCCGATAGCCTGGTTCCCATCGCGCGACAACCGACGGAGCCGTATGCCGAGGAAATTGGTAGTTCTATCGTGCAAAAGACTGAAAAGAGAGCAGAGCGCCATCTCGGTGACTTCCGACCAGTCTCCATCCTATCATCGCTCAGAGTTAGCTTCAGACGAGCCGCATAGATGTCGGCGGTGATCACACTGAGCTGCCAGTCCTTTGGCCTCGAGTTTTGATTTTACCAGTGGATGAGCAATTTGCAAAACATTGGATCACGGCCATCTCCCGACGTATCATGCCGCTGCATTTCTGCCGTTGTGAGCCGGAAGCTGCTTACATTGTATTGCGCCCGGTGATCATCTGGATAGTGGCGCGTGAGTAATTAAATCGGCTTTGTAGCTTGCCCGGATCCTACCAGGATAACCAGTCTGAACTTCGTCCCTGGTGAGACCATTGGTGTAGATCCCAAGCGCGTCGGCCACGGCTGACCCGACCATCATGCCCACGATACGATTCTCCGCATCGTTGGTGCTGGTATTACTAGAATCCGCAGCCATATTGGCAATCCGTACGAGTGATTGCTATGACCAAGTTTTGCGGCTTGTTTGGCTCACAGTTTGAAGCTGAGGCGCGTACTTGGTCATACGTATCTGGCTATGTATTCCAAAATTGACGAAATCTGATCGACGTTGAAATTGGCAAGTTTGGCTTTGTTTCAGAAATCCTGCAAGCTTGTTTGTCTGAATTGGGAGCAACACAGAAGAACAAGAAATATCAAGTATCCGGATGAGCTATAGTTGCGTCAAGGATCTCGAGTATGCTTTGAGCCGAACAAAGCAATTTGTTGAAGTGCACCGGAAGCGGAACATATGTCCCTAAATTGTAACTTGAGGCGAGGTACAGGGTCGGCCGAAACGAGTGTCCGCTTGTTGTGATTGCAAAAATAAATTGCTAGCTTACTTGGGATTAAGCGTGGCTGTGCGCACAGTATGCAATCCTGGTCCACACGCCCGCATAAAGGTACCACCTGCTTGCAGACAGATCGACCTTGCCATTTGCAAACGCCTGCTTACAACTCAAAGCTGATCAAAACTGGGATATAAAGAGTATGAGTAGTCCTCTCATACAGCGAGCTGTTTCCTGCCCATGTTTTGTTTCTTTTGTCCTTTCTGACAGTGCCACCTAGAGCTTCTTCTGTAATACTCGCGGTATTACATACGCTAAGAGGTAACCCTTATGCTTTAGTACAAGGCAAAATAGGTGTTGCTACTTTTAAATACAACTTTTTAAGTAGTACATGTACATCCAGCTCTCATACAGTATCGCTTCTGTCATTCTCATTGCCAATCACCACGACCTTCTGTCACATTGCGCCCGAAAAAAGATTTGGTGGGCGAGATGTTTAGGCTGATTGAGACGTGCAGTTTCGTGGTACAGTGGCGAACTCCTGGCCTCGGAGAGTTGGTAAGAACTCGTGCTGCAAGGCTTGACAACTGCTCCGCCCCTCCACCTCTGCATCTGCACGTGTGTCACCTTCTGCATGCGTTTATGACAGCAGTGGCATCTGTTGGACAACCTGGCTGAGCAGATAATGACGATCTTTGCCATTCATTACTAAGTGGAGTAATTATAGGATGGTTTCACAGCAGAGAGGCGTTGTGAGATTGCATCTTGATTGGAGATACGGATGTGGCTTTGCTACAGTACATATGCAAGCTCAGCTTTGCTCAGCAGTATCACCACCCTGCGTGCCGTGTCTGCCTACCCCGCATGGCCGTTAATCATTCTAAATCCATTAATATGTCGCTTGCAACCGGCGGGATTTGGCTCTCTTCATCTAGATTCACCACCACCGTCTCTTGTGCCTCAAGCATCTGTGGCATGCCTTAAGCTATACCTGAATAAGTGAGACTCCAAATCAACTGCCCTCCTGGGTTTGCCACTCGTCTTTGTTCATGATATAAGACGACACTTGGGTGTCTCCTTACTCAACCTATCCCAAGAATAAGCTATCATCCGCCAGAATGGAGCCGGTGGGATTAGCAGTTGGCCTTGCAGGTCTAGCTGGTCTGTTCAGCACTTGCCTTGACGCTGTCGAAAAAATCGACTTCTATCGCGATTTCGAGCGCGACTCACGCTCTCTTGAGGCCGAATTCAAAACATTCAGGCTTTCACTGAACCGCTGGGGCCAGGCCGTCGGTTTTAAAGATGGGCAGATACACGATAACCATCATCCTGATCTCAATGACCCAGAAACGAGGCAAACGGTATTGGAAGTCTTGTCATCCATCCACGACTTTTATGGCAAAGCTGAGGATGCCATCGGCAACGGTTTATACTCGACAGATGCCAATGCTAAGCCTCTTCCTACCCGCCGAGCTGGGCCTGTCTGGAACACATCGTCACTATCCAAGCGGGAAAAGCTTTCTTGGGCAATCCGAGGAAAAGGGAAACGCACTGCACAAGTTGAGGGTTTCGGAAAGCTGGTTCAGTGCCTGCACGATCTTGTTCCTCCAAATTCCATGAACGAAGTGCGGATGGATCCAGGCTCATCCAGAACAGGTAAACATTGTCACAATGTATGCAACGATTGTGAATATATTGACTAACTCTAATTTTAGATAGCTTAATGGATAAGGCAACATTTAATCTTCAGGAAACTCTAACTAGAATTGAGCACGAAATTGAAGGTGAGAAGATCTCATCATATATTTTTATCGCGTACTAATTGTCGCAGCTGAGAGGCGACGAGCGTTGCATACATGGCTTGGACCCCCTCTTCCGAATGATATCTACAACACCTTAATACAAGAAAGACTCCATGGTACATGCGAATGGATTTTGGACCGGCCTGTATTCCTTGAGTGGCTCGAGCCCAAAGTTACCACATGCAGAGCAAAGTTCCTCTGGATCAATGGAGCTGCAGGTTTTGGGAAGACCATTCTCTGCGCAAAGATTGTTGAGCATCTCGCTTCAACACGTCAAACCCCTCTCGCCTACTTTTTCCTCTCATCCGAGTTTGAGAGTCGTGAGGACCCTTTTTTGGCTGTCCGATCATGGGTACACCAGTTGACGTTGCAGCATAGTGTTGCATATGATTTGGTTACCAAAGCTTGGATGAGTCAAGACGAGCAACTTGCTACACGAGGCACCATTATCAAGTTGCTACGAGATCTTGCTCAGGCTATACCAGGTTGTATTTTGGTCCTGGATGGCCTTGATGAGTGTACCTGGATGTCAGGGAGACAAAATGGCTACAACTCGATCGCTGGCTTCCTGAAAAGCGTTGTGCAAGCAATTGACGATACAGCCACCAGATTACTCATTGTCAGCCGCGATGAAGCTGAGATTCGATGCGGGTTAGACCATGCAAGTGGTTGTTCAGAACTCCAAATCTCACATTCGGACGTACAATCCGACGTATACTCATACTCCAAGAGTCTTCTTGACAAGAAGCTGCCGAGCAAGGATATGGCCATCAGGAATGAGCTGTCGCGGGAAATGGCAGACCGTTGCGAAGGGCAATTCCTCCTACTAAAGCTCCAGACAGAGTCCTTACGCAGCTGGAGGAATAAGAAACAGCTTGAAGCTGACATCAAGGAAGCCCCCTCCGGCCTGGACACGCTATACGGGCGAGACCTCAACAGGATGATCAGTCTTTCTCACAGAGAGCGGTGTCGTGCATTTGCTATTTTACGCTGGGCCGTATTTGCTCTACGGCCACTGACTGTATCGGAGATCACCGAAGCCTTGCTTATTGATGTGCAGTGTCCCGATCTGCCGGTGGACGAGATGCCTGATACCATCGATGATCATTACATCAGAGAAGCAATCATCAACCCCTGCGGATCACTATTGGAAGCACGAAACTCTTCACAAGCAACAAACAGGGGATTGAGGACGATTCACTTAAAACACTTTTCAGTTAGGCAATACTTCCTCAGCAACACATCAGGACAAGGGGAATCCATTACAGCTAATGCCCATCTTTGGGCATTAAATGAAAGAGTTGATAATACCAGGCTCAGCATTCTTTGTATCCATTACATCAACTATGGCACAGTATGGGAAGAAGAGTTGAGCGAGTCGAGCGCAGCCATGACGACATTTCGAGATTATGCTGCCAGTTTCTGGCATCAGCACGCAGTCCTCAGTGCACCACTCGACAACACTCTTCTGGCAAAGATGGAGGCTTTCTTTGATAAGAAGAACCTGAATTGGAAGCACTGGGCAGGCTGGTTCGATTTAAATACTCATGAGCAGGAAGCAGAAACTCGGACAGAACGTCCTGCCTACCCTATACATCATGCTGTGAGATTCGGATTTGCACAGCTGGTGCAGAGCCTTGCCGCCAGAGACATATCGGATATCAATCAGCAAGACCATTTTGGAAAAACGCCACTCTACATTGGATGCGAGGCAGGAAGAATTGAAATTGTGCAAGAACTTCTAGGCAAAGGAGCTGACCTTGCTATCCCAACCAAGGATGGATGGACACCACTCAATTCTGCCTCAAACAGTGGCCATCTTGAGGTGGTCAGGCTGCTGCTTGAGAAGGGGGCTGACCTTGCTATCCCAACCAAGGACAGAGTGACGCCACTTCATGTTGCATCACTGGGAGGCCACATCGAGGTGGTCAGGCTGCTTCTTGAGAACGGGGCTGAGCTTGAAGTAGAGGACCAACAGCGTATGACTGACCTCCATGCCGCGTGCCGTGCAAACGCTGCAGAAATTGTCAACTTGCTTCTTCGCAGCGGTGCACCAGCACATACACGGGATGGCCTTGGACGAACCCCTCTTTTCTATGCAATATGGTCAGGTTGCACTTCTGCAGTCAAAGCCTTCCTTACAACCACCGATATAGACATCAATCTCCAGGACTTTTACGGATCTACTGTCTTGTCGCTAATTGTCCGCTTTGGTCACGAGAGCATGATGACGCAAGTTATAGCACTACCCAATATTAATCCCTCTTTGGAGGATTGCTTTGGTCGATCACCACTGTGGTGGGCTCAAAGGCAGTGTTTCAACTCTATGGCAAAGCGTTTATTGGACTCTGCACAAGATCTAGGCTTGAGCATGTGTGCAACCAGTTTTCCAACTGGAAGTCCTGCCGTATTCCCTGCAGCGGGACCGTACTGTGATGTGTGTTTAGCCGAGAGGGGGGAGGTTTACTACCACTGTTCAGTTTGTTCAGGCGGTGACTTCGATATTTGCTCAGATTGCCGGAGACTTGGAGCTCACTGCATTATTAAGTCTCATGATTTACAAATTTATAAGGTCTAGTATTTATAAGTATTTTTAATAGTATAATACAGTACCCATTTTGCCTTTAACTATAATATAGCACATTAAGCATAGATGATATGTATAATACTTAATAGTTGACTAATGCTATTTGGCAGCAGTTGCATAGTTCTAAAGTGACAGATATTGGAATGGACTTGTCAAACTGCACATCTACTACACTCAACTTCTCCAGCTATTTTACAGGTCGATATTTCACTAAGTAAAGTTAGGATCTTCATGAGTTTGTGGTTTGGTATGTATGCAGCTGGGTGCCAATAAAGTGTTTCACATGTCCATAAACCCAGCTGTATGACTGGGAATCAGAATCATAGGAAGGAAGGGCGAGAAAGGAGAAAGCCTAGGAACGATAGAGGGTGATGCCAGGGTACCTGAAATCAGGTTTCTGATCCTGCGAGTCTACGAGATTAGCTCAACGGTGGTTAGTCTAGTCTATAGTACATCTGTCTCACTGTCTACGCACAGTACAAGCCACAGGTGGCGCACAAAGTTAGTGCTTACTCTTTTCTTTTACAACAAACATAGGCGGACACTCATTTCGGTCCACCCTGTAAGCCAAGATGGAGCACGAATTAAGTTATTTGTCAATTTAAATATACGAGTTATACACTGTGGACAGAAAGAAGTGTCTGGTTTTGTTATAAAACAAAGCAGTGGCAGCTCATGAGGCTCTACACATGGTACTTGCCAATTCCAGTTCTATACTCATGTATAGAGATCGGAGATTCGCACAGAAGAAAACGGAGGGTACACAGGTACGAGTGCACCCCCTGTGCGCCAACGTTTTTTTACACCACCCATTCGCCATACAAAACAACAATACACAGTCATTAACTACACATATCTATCGCTGCACGTATGCCACTATCGTCGCTTCGGCTTACCCCTATCGTTTCTTCTGCCCTGGTGTTTTGCTACTTCTTTCCTCGTCTGATGGGGCGTTCCTTAACCGATCCGAGCACCTGAATCTCCTCCTGGGTGTCCTTCTCGTCGCCGACGAGGTCCTCCACAGCCAGATCTACCNGTGGCAACTGGTTGACCATCTCACGAGCCCTCGTACGGCGCTTCTTAGCTGCTGGCTCGGGTGTTGCGGTCGTCGCCGCTGGCGAGGCTGCAACTGCAGAACGGCGCTTCGGAAGCTAACGAGTAGCTGGCTTCGTGAGCCCTGCCTCCAACTGCTTATCCCGTCGGACTGCTTCTCGCTGGTTCTTGCTGCTACGGGAGTCCTCTTGGTCAAGGGACTGGAGGGTCTCGTCATGGATAAAAAGCACTGGTGTGGGTGGTGTGGGTGGCCAAGTGCGGTTGAATGGGGCGCTCTGATTGGCTGCAGCGCATGGGTCAAAAGTGTACCTGTGTACCCTCCGTTTTCTTCTGTGCGAATCTCCGATCTCCATGTATAAGGGTGCCTCGCAACCTAATCCAGTTCTCCGTATTATAAAATTGATATATACGAAGACATTAATCATAACTCTTCATTTACTTTCTTTAAAAATTATAAGAGTATTATAATGAGGAATAAAATTAGCTAAAAGAATTATCCTAATTATGGTTAGTTAGTCTATATCTAACTAACAGTGGCGAGATTATATAAGCATACCCACGTTAGCGTACTCATTTCAGTCTGTGATGTGTGATCTTATGAGACTTTTTTTGGAATGTCGCCCACTTAATGGTGGCTGGGGCAGATATGGACTCGTCCGCCATGCATCGTCGAACTCAAGGGTGGCTCTTCCTTGCGTTACTGTTGCCAGTGTGGTCTGCCATGGCCCAAGAGTAGAGGGCCACACAAGGCCGGCGACGAAAACTTGAAAAAATGCTCTCATGGCTAAGTGTTAATGTATCCTTTAGTGAACTTCTGTGCTGGGTGGCCTTGACGACAATTAATGTAGATATCTGTCAAACCTTGAGGATTGACAGATTCCAAGGTTGCACAAATCATGCCCTAGCACTTAACATCGCTGAGACAAGACAACTTAAATATGTTGACGGTTGTCTCTCGCCCGTGTGGCTCAACCCTCGCCTGTCGTATGAAGCTTGGATTTGCATTACTCGGACTCGGAAGCCGAACAAGCTCGGTATCAACCCTGAAGGTTCACGGCGTATATCAAGTCAACTTCCTGACAAGTTCGACCGACGCTCGGGCAGCCCGAGCACTAGACAGGATTTTCGGAGCACCTCAGAAGTTTCTACTTTTGATAACCGGTAATTAAATAGAAGAAGTGGTTCAAGTATTTGAAAGACCGTCACGGTATTACGTCGAGGCTAAAGACCACACAGCAATCAACAACTCTTGCTTTATTTTCTCATTCCTTTTTCAGAGAGAAAAGATTGGAACACACTCATTTTTCAGATCATCCTGGAATGCCAGGATAACAAGTATCCAAGAGTCTGTGTGTATTATACTGGGTTGCAGCAAGGAGGAGTTTCCTGGACGACCCTTGGTTTCATGCAAATGTATAATTCACTCGCTGCACTAGGTTAGTCGATTCTGGGGTACACGTTTCGGGTATTAGACTGAGACCAGATGTATGACACGACTCCAAATGACCATTTGCCTTGTAGACGTGTCGCTAGCAAAGATTTCGAGCGCCAAAACAGTGGATGCATATTAGAAGAATAAAGAACCGTCGTCTTCAAAACAAGCCCGGCCGGAGTCCTGGCTTGGGATGAGAAATAACCTCCGTCGTACACTGTTTATGAGACCTTGTATTTCTTCCGGACAGACAGCTTGAGGATACAACCTTGACGGCTGCAACAGACCAGAAATATCTTCCTCCAAGTTCAGCGTCAGCAAACCATGCCTCCCGAACAACGACATGCATTCTTGATGAAGCAGCCCCCACTGCTGCAGCCAGGTCGTCGCCAGAGTGGGATTGAGCTGCCCTTCTAGTCGCAATGAATCCCACGTCGCTAGGAGAGACTTCCTGTCCTCCTTGCCATACTTCTCCACCAATGCAGCGGCAAAGACGCTCGAGCCGAAGACCAGCAGCTCCAACAGCCCTGATTCGTCCTGGGGTCTGTAGGTGTCCTGCAGCACGCGGGTCACATCTGTAAGCGGTCCTTGCGTATTACTCTCCTGTAATGTTTTTTCCAACCGAGACAGGTACAATCCTAATGCTCGACCGTGTCTGGAGAATAACAATGCGCGGGGGATTAACATGCAGAGATCCACGAAGGACATGATGTCATTTCCCCCGATGTGGTGTTGTATCTGGTCGAAGATCCTCTCAATGGCCTGCCATCCAAGCTTTCTGTCGTGGTCTAGGGTGTTAAGCGCCTCGTATAATCCATCCAGTAACCTTGGGCTGGAGCTACTCTTGAGGAGACGGTACCTGGATGATGAACATGATGCTGATGCTGGGGTGACAGTACTGGCATGAGAATCGAGTAACTGATTCATGCTCGTAACCATAACGGCTTTTTGTTTAAAGGTCTTCAGATTTAAGGGGACCAAGGTGCTTGGTGTTGACAAAGCTTTGGAAGAATCCACCAGGTCTTCCTGTACGCGAGCCTTTTTCCTTGGCGGCTCATAGTCACCTGTTGGCACATCTGAAGCTGGTACCGGGCCGCAATCTTTCGGTTGTCTGTCCGCTTGAGCGCTCTTTGTGGTGTACTTGTGCCAGCCCCAGAGCCGAAAATGTCTCTTATACATCTTCTCGCTAAATTCAGTCAGCTATGTTGTGAGGAACAGCGTATTGCCGGTGGAGACCCACGTGGCTGCAAAGCCATACTGTTCCCGCATGCAGATGATGGTGGCGTTCAGAGTTTGGTTTTCAGTCAGGTAGAACCTTTCAATGGCAGGCTTCTTCATTTCCCAATCTGCCTCCTTGAGGGCTGGACACTTGGTGATAAATGGATCGACAGCCGCCATAGGACCTGCGAGAGGTTCAGCAGTCCATGAGAGAAGGAGGTCAGATTCGCATATTTGAGATAAGGCTTGGTCCAAGTCCTCGGTTCCAGGGCACAAGAAGTCCATTTTGGTAAAATGCCCGCGGACACGAAGAATGATGGGTTGACTTGAGAGCGGTCAGAATACGAGATTGTCTGGATTGGATCAATTACGAGAAAATGCTCTGGGGTACTCTTATACCAAGTTTGTTCGCTGCTCCTGCAGATCTGAGGCGGAATGAAATAGCCGATAAATTGACTTGGGGAAAAACCGGGAAACCAGCGCCGATTGGGGCTTTTCACTAAATGTGTGCTTATTTCTGCAGGGGACTTTGGGGCTTTTACCCAGGCCAATGGTATGAATGCTCCAGCACAGCCATGCGCGTCTCGAGCAATCCTGCAGTTTCCGTCACCCACCATCAGGTCAGCAAAGGGCCAAGCACAAGGCAGGCTGGTACTTTCTCATGCGGGGAACTTTTGCTTTTGAAGACGTCCAAAGGACGGAGATAATCCGTACGGGATCTTTGGCTTTTAGGCCTTTGCCCCACGGCGTTGGGAACCAGAGAAGAAAAGTAAAGAAGCCCGTTGTTGTATGCTTGTGCATTTGTGATTATGATGTCTAATTCGCCGGCAAGATGCACATCACCCTCTCCCATAAGTACTCCACACAAATGCTCTAACTCCACTACGTATATATCAAGACCCGTGGTATACATGGCCGCTTGCAAGTCATGGCCAGGGACCTAACTTGCCCTGACTATTCAGGCCCATCCTTGGCTTCCCTCGTATCGCAGGCACCAAGGAGGTGAGTCAGCGCAGTTGATAAGAGTGGCAAAGCAGATTCAGTGAATTTCAAGTCCAAATATCAGTATCTACGGAATTGCACATACAAGGTGTGTACTCAGGAACATACACAAAGGTCATCCCCAAACCTGCATTTTTAATAGTGGCTCCTGTAACCTTTTGCCAGTTGCTGAACCAATGCAAATGGCAATATTCCGTGATACTGTATTTCATTTTCGACTCGGAGATCTTGTTTTAGAGTGTCATTGGGTAAGTACGATATCCCTTCCTTATCATAACGATAATAATTGTAACCTTTCTGGGACGCTGGACTACCCGCACTGCTGCATACGGCAGTATGCCCCGGGTCTCTAACTAGAGGTTCGCGGTTGCAGTGGCAACGAACTGGCTTCCTTGTCCGGGGATATAGTACATCGTCCTTGCGCATACTGAGGGAAAGCAACCTCGAAGTGCGAACAAGAATGTCGGTGATGGAGCCCGATACGACAAGCTCTCACCGCCAGCGAGCGAACCTTTCTGCTCTGGAACGTCTTTGTGATCGGTGTCCAGCTTTGATTAGCAAGCAAATGGTGAAGAACAGCAATATCCAGTCTTCTCCCCGCGGTGGGGAGGGGGGCTCATAGGGACAGCATGAGAAGTGTCTTCGAATAGATATGCTAGTCTATGCCCTGAAAGCCTCGCTCATGTAATGCTGATCAGAGCCCAGCCCAATTCACCGTCCTCGATACTCTGGTCGCCCGACTGCCTCAGGTCGCAGGCCTGGCCTTACCAGCCATCTCGTAAACCGCCTTCTCAAACTCGAGCTCAATATCAACGTAAGTAGGGTCACCAGGCGGCAGAAGCGCCGCGCCAAAGAACCCGCAGAGGCCCTTCTCGCGGTCAATGAACAAATTCATATTGGTGGCGCCAGTCGCCATCTACAGAATGCAGAGTCAGCAGTCAAAATACCGAGGAAATAGGTGGCTCTAAGCTCGGGGACACATAGGCAGCGGCGTGGCGATAGGCCTCTTGGCTGGGGCGAAGATTATATGTGCAAGTTGCTTACCACCGTGCCCCTCCCCCTGCCCCAGGGCTGGCCCTCAAGATCCACATTCCCGTACAGCGAGTGGTCCATCGCGCCCCTCCTCACTCTGCGTGCGGCAGTGCGCTCAAACTGCGGGTCGTTATACATCATGCCGTCGTTAAGCGAGGCCTTCTGCGCGGGGGTGAGCTGCGGCCGCAGCATCTCCGCCGCGGCGGCAGGGCCGAGCAGCCTCCCGTCGTCGGCGAGGAGGCTCCGCAGCACCCGGAAGGGCGCGCCGCGGCGCACGTAGCCACCGTGGCCCCCGAAGCAAAACGGCTCGCCCTTGGCCGGCGGCGGCGGCATCACGTTGTCGCGGGCCATGTCCTCGTCGCGGGCGGTGAAGCCGCCGTCCTCGGTGCGCTGCGCCATGGTCGCGATGCGCGCCGAGGCGGGGAGGTCCAGCGGGAAGAAGGTCAGGTCCCCGGGCTCCACGCCCGCGGGCGCGAGGATCTGCTCGAGGTAGGCGTTGAGCGTCGTGCCGACTATCCTCTCCACGGCGACGCCCGCCCAGTCCAAGCCGCACGAGTACTCCCACGAGGTACCCGGCTCGCAGATGAGCGGCTGGCCGAATCTGCTTGGGACGTCGCCCCCTGGGGCTGGGTTCTGCATCTTCCAGGCCTTTAGGTGCGGGTAAAGGAAGAAATACGTGAGGCCGGACGTGTGCGTGAGGAGCTGGCGGTATGTTATCTTGTTAACGGGGTCCCTGTACTCCCAGGGCGGCTCCTTGTTGGTCAGGATCTTGAGCGCGGCGAGCTCGGGGAGGACGGCGTCCACCGTGTCGTCGAGGTTGAGGCGCCCTTCGTCCACCAGCTTCATAACGGCAATGCTGGCGAAGGGCTTTGTGCACGAGGCGGCCCAGAGGTAGACATCTTCTGTGAAGGGCGGCGAGCCGGGGACAGGGGACGAGGAGCCAAAGACGCGGTGGTAAGAGAAGTCGCCAGTTGCGTCGCAGGCATACAGGATCGCGTTGGGGATTCTCTTGGTGTCCACCAGCTCCTGAAGACGTCTCTCGAGTTCGGCAGCCATGGAAGCGCAATCCACGTTTCGAGCACTAGATATGCCTCGATTGATGGGTGGAATCTGGGGAGAACTCTGTTGCCTGTGTCAATTGCAATGCGATCAGAATGGGGGTTGAGTGGTTATACAGGGTGAAGGCCTGTCCTTTATGAAACACTATTTCTGAGGCGTTGGTAGAGGGTGCCTTGGCTATAATAGCCGTCTGTGCGTATTAGAGTTTGGATAAAAGAAATATATATTTATATCAGGAAAATGTAAGGAACGTAACGTTATGAATATGTACTGATTCAACCAAGTTTCAGGGGAAAATTAGCTCTCGGAGGATCTTAGCTATTTGATTGGTTTGAGCCCTTTGTACCAAGGTGATAAAACACAGGCCTCACCCTGTATAGTGCAGGAGGAATCGTTAAGCTCAAAGCTAATAAGGGCCTCCCTCTGGCTTTTGTCTAAGACTACTCTGACATAGGTTGTAACTTGTGTGACGCCTTGGCTGCCGGGGCCGCGGGCCTAAACGGGATCCGCAATTCTTGCAGCGTGATAGGAAGCCCGGGGACCGGCCATGCGAACTCACTAGGTCGATCGAAGGCAGCTTGGTGGTCGTCATCCGTAACAAGAGCTAGACGGTGAGCCGAGCATTCCATAGAAGCGAGCTCAGCTCAGTGGTCTGTCTATTGGGACTCGCCCGTGGAGTCTTACCAAGCTGTCGATTGCACGCCGCCTAATGGCAGTCGGGACAAAGGAAGCTGCTGCTTCAGCCACGGCATTGTCCCGCACAATTCACCGAGAACCAGTTTTACTCCGAGGCGAAGGTTTGCGGCAGCGATTGCAGTGTTGGAGCGGATTTTGGGGGAGTGAAGCAGGGGCGATTCGTCTCATTAATCCTGTCCTCTGCGCTGAGACGCATCCCCGTAGCTTCAACAGCTTCGCGAATCGTGCCACAGGTAGGTCGAAAGGTGACCAAATCGGCGGCTGAGGGAGGAATATAAATAGATATATAATCAGAATGCGCCTATTGCTATGCCAAAAACTAATAAACGCAGAACGCCGTACTCAGACCCATGCCATGCCATGCCATGCCGTCCTTCTCTCGCTGCATGCAGTCTGGAGTTAAAAAAAAAAAAAAAAGAGAGAAGAAGAAGAAGAAGAAGAAGAAGAAGCAATATGGTTCCGTGTATCCATCAATGATGTTAATCCCACAGCTCAAGAGGATGTCCGACCCTCATCCCAGTCACTCCACCGCTTGATGGCCTCATCGACCCTCATAACACCATTCTTAGAAGCCTCCACCTCAAACCACTCCTTGTGGCCCCTCCCACAAGCCTCACACGGGCCCCTGGAGGCCACGCGCAGGCCAAGGCCCTCGAGCTCCATGTGGATCAGCTTCTCGACCTTGTGGCTGTGCGGCATCTTCCTTGGCTCCACGGCGGCGCCGGTCTGGACGTAGGGGTAATACCGGATGAGCGACAGGTCGTAGCCGCACTGGCGCTTCCACTCGTTCATACGCCGCTGGACGTTGTTGGCGCGGCCAATCTTCAGGAGCAGCGTCTTCTTGTCGTCGCCGCTGCTGAGCCCGCGGCTGCGGGTCGTGGTGGGGCTGCGCGTGCCGATCGAGTCGGCCTGGTCCGCGAAGGAGCTGAGGATGTCGCTAGGTCGTCGGTCATTGCCGGTTGGGCGCGCGGGGACGGAGGGATCCAGAATCGAGCGGGAGGTTGTCTCCGTGTCCGGCAGCGCGCGGGCAGTCTCTTCGAGGAAGGAACGGGCCTTTTGGGTCGGAGGCGAGGAGAGCTGGGATTCGGGTTGCAACCAGAAGATATATATATACCCAGCTTCGTCTTTCTCTGACAGAGGCTTCGCAAGCTCGGCTATCAACTGGGATGCCGTCTGTGGTGGGGCATCTTGGGGGATAAGCGACAGGTATTGCGAAGTTTGAGAACCGCCTGACGGGGTCTGGCTGGAAAGACTGGGCCGGTTCGATTTCTGCGGTTTCGCGGAAGTAGGCCCGAGGTACTGATTTGACGAGGGCTTTTGAGGATTAGGAGACCCGGACTGCACGGGGTAGGACTGTGGTCGCGGCGATGGTGTCGGCTCTTCGTCGATGAAATCGAGCGGAACCTGGAAGCAGCAGAAAGAGAGCACCCTGGAAGAGGGCTTCGAGTGCTTCCCAGATGAGCCGGGGCTGTTGTGCGGGCGGGAATGCTTGCCGGGACGGGATGTGTTTGTCGACAAGATACCGAGCCGGCCAGTCAAGGTGTCTACGCTCGTCCGCCCCTCGGGGATCGTCCCGTTGGCCTGCGGACCCGAGCTCGCAGTCGCTTGGTCTTTGTGCCGCCAACAGTAATTTTCCGGGTCGGAAGGATCGGGCAGGGCGCGTGTCTTCTTCCGGGACTTTGGCGCAGGCTTGTCAGACGGGGTGAGGGCATTCCTGCATGGTCGCCCGCTTGAGGTGATGCCTCGGCAGGTGGTGGAGGGGTCCTTGGAATCGGTCCGCTTAACGAGAGACTCTGGGGTATTGGCAACGAAGGGCATGGCGGCGAAACGGAGGTCAGAGCTAAGACAGGTGGCGATCGTCGGCCGTGGTCGGGGGGGAGCTGTCTGGAGGGACAATTGATCCAGGCGACTTCTTCGAGATGCGAGGTTAAAATAGAATAAAGTGAAGCAAGATGGGAAAAGAAGTGAAGGGCGGGAACGATAGGAACGGCAGAGCAGAGCAGTGGGTCAAAGGTCGGTTGGTGAGGACCAAGGCCAGCGAAGCGAGGTCGTCGACGGGGCCTCGACGTCAGAAGCCAAGTCGTGTCGCGCTGCCTTCACTTCCCAGGTCGTCTTGACCCTCTTTGCCAGCTTGCCCTGCTTGCTGGGCCAGGCCCCTGAGAGCCTGCAGCACGGTAGGGTGCGGGTTCGGTGCGGTGCGAGACCCAACTGCATGGGTCACCAGCGAACGCGCGCTGTCAGGAACAGACCTTGGAAACGAGTGGCTGTCAAGACTGCATTGTTGGTCGACGGTCGAGAAATGGGTGGGGCTGGGGGTCTGCATGGCCTGCATGGCCTGCATCCTCTTCGAGGAAGCGAAACGCCTGGTAGGCAATATCGTGAGGCTGGGGCGTGGCTGTCGTTGTCCCAAAGCGTCCAAACCCGACGTGCGCCAGACCAGGTTGGCACTGCCACACCTGCCTGGCTGCCTCAGCTGCAGAGGGCGAAGTGCCGCCACATGTCTCGATTCCACAGCATCAGAAAAGGACAGAATCTGGTCTGGAAGCAAATGCCATGACCCCTGGTGTTGAGATGAGAAGTCATGTCGTCGCGGTGTTGGATCTATACACATTATGGCGTGCGACGTAAATTTGTTAGTGCGTGTGGGTAGGTACGGAGGTACTCCGGCCCTGCTACCCCAGAGTGTACCTAGACTAAGTACAGAGGTACCTGGGTACCTGGGTACACAAACTAGAGGTGCCGGCACTCGCCCATTCTCATTGCTTAGCTCGCTACGATACCGTAATATCCACGCGCTATGGGCCGGCTGATACGTTATGTACAGAAGCTCTTCTGCACAGAGTCGAGCCTCCCGGAAACCGTTGCCGTGCTGCGGGGCACACAGAATCGAGGCTCTGGCCCGGAGCCAGTCGAGGATAACAATGACGCTACCACAGCGGGAGACCGTCCTGTCCCGGGTACAAGCAAGGACGACATTGAGCTCTGAAATGACATGATTGGCTTCCTTGACAAGAGAATACAGGACGAGACGGTGAACGGTGAACCCAAGGCGGCGTGAGAGCATCCAGCTGTGCCGGGAATTCATCAAAGAACACGACTACCCAGTAGAGGACTAGTAACTACCTCATATATGCGTGGGCGACTCATGGTATCGTCAAAGTCTTAACCGATGACGAGACCAAAACACCGCCTCATACGGCAGAGCGTACTTAGGAAAGCTACACGCTGGTGGGTAGCGATGTACTCAACTCGTGACCGCCTGGTGCCTTGCCGATGAGTCTCCTTAGGGTACGCCTGAGATTGACCTGCAGAGTTTCAGTTGAGCTTGTTTCTGCTGGCATGGGCAGGGTCAGAATCACTTGGCAGCGCCGGCCTCCCACGGATTGCGGCAACCCTACTACGAGATTCGGTGTCCTAGTTAGTTGGTTGCTGGAGAAATATGGCCTTTCAGCGGTGCCTTAGAAAGGGCAAGGTCCTTATTCTCGTCCAATGTGATATCGAAACGGCAAGATACATTCGACACACCGGGCCGTATCTATGCCCAAGCAACTCCGAGACCACTCCGAGGACGGCACAGACCACTTCTCGAGCCTCTATTTCACCTCTGGGTCCTCGCTAAGCTACATGTGTAGTGTCCATGAATGAATTGGTCTGGTTTCTCTGGTTGATGCATCAGAAACTACATGACCCTGCTTACGATGGTTTAGATGCAACATCAAGGCTGAGCAACGTTGGGAAAGAGTAGAGTACGGTTAAGATCCACTGACATTTGCCTGCATAGACTCTTGGCCTGTTTTGGTGCCTTCCTGCCGCTGGGACGAGCCCTGAATTCTCAGGTCGACGCTTGAGCCATATATAATGATTCCTTGATCACCACAGTCTATGAAATACAAAACACCATCATTCCACAAGATTGTGACAGCTGTAGGTGATCTGGTGAGAACCACACGCCCACTGACTACGCAATGCCAGGTATCCACCTAAACGGGACACTACGCATATATGACATATACTCCATGCTGACATCCTTCTCAACTACCACCCTGTGCCCGTCGGGCTCCTCCGTCTTCTGCAGAAATTGCCGTTCTTCCAATGCCGCTCCAGTATGATACAGCCACAGTAGTCCAAGCACCGACGCAATCATAGCGACCTCTCGGATCGGACTTGGGACCCATAAGCCGTCCCCCATCTGCCGTCTTCCTGACGTAAATACCAAGTCAACCATTGCACCCAGCCAACCCAGCGCATATGAGACGTATGTCGGATGGCGCATGCACGAAAATGGTCCGGACGAGAGGACGTATTCCGGGGTGACGCGGCCGTATATAACGCTGAGGCGGTGGGGCCGGGTTTCCACCGCAGTCCACGCGAAGAGAAGGAGGCTAGCAGCGAGCAAGACGGATGTCGTCGTCTTGACCAGCACGGGTGCCGGTACGGACGTGTCTGTGAGCGGCTTCCACGCCAGGACTGCGGCTACTGCCGAGAGAAATTTCAGAAGTTGTATCAGGTGTGGGTGTACCAATCCCGAGGAAGGATGTGGGAAATGGTAGCTCAGCGCATAGACTTGCTCGCCTAGAAATGCGATAAAAAGACCTAGGACGAGGCTCATGGTGTTCGAATTGGCGGTAACATTAACCAACGGGGACGCAGTAACATATTAGCTCATTGCCCAAGAACCCAGAAAGTGAGATCGAAAATACCTCAGCAACCCTTTTTATAGAGCAAGATAATGAGTAAATGAAGATTTCGTAAGAGTGATTAGATAGTTACACACTAATGAAACAACATCACGGTTGCATCATCACAAGAGCCGTCAAATGGGGTACGTCTGACGGCTGGAGGAAAATGATGCCGCGTCGCTAACCTCTTGAAAATACATGAGTTCTTATTTGATCAAAATACAAATAACGCTGATAGTCGGCATCCAGCTAAAAGAAACAGAATAGCGGTTTATGGTGCAACTTGAGTTTGTATTCAAGGACAACTTTGCACCAAGCGAACCTTGGCGTAGAACTGATAATTTTTGGAACAAATCTGAGATCCAATTGGACTGAGATTGAGAACAATATTGGACTGAAAGACTAGGAAGATCAAATTGAGAGGCCAAGTTTGGCTTTACTAACTACCTTGCTGCACACAAAAATAAACAAGAAAGGGGGGGAAAAAGGGTTCCACACGACTTCATTGGTTCACCACAAGATCCCTGTGGTCGCGTAGCGGACACCTGAGTAGAGCTTGTAATTGCTTAAGTTGCAGTGATAGATTCGACTTCCCTGTGTGTTACTGGAAGGTAGTCGCGTGCACTAGGCCGTCACAGAACGAAAGACTGCTTGGAAACAAGGGTACGCGCTCCTCGTCGTGAAGACCCTGCCTGACATACAACATTCAGTATTTGCGTCACGGCAAGTGGAGGGGGGGGGTTGCCAGAAGTTAACCAGCACAGGACTCGGGACTACTATTTGTCGGTGCACTAAGTAAGTAGTAGTTAGTACTTGCAGTGACTCCAATCTTGTTTATGTGCGCGTTGGGGTCTACAGAGATATCAATTAATATGTTACAGCTATTTACTTGGAAATTCCTGCTTACTATTGAGGGCTCTCTTTTTGGTGGGTTCGGACGATAGTCTCAGAAGTACTTCTCTGGGTCCGTGGGCCTTGTTGGTACGCAGTCGAACCTTTTACGGTCAACTGGTAGGGTACGCCCTTTTCCATTTGAATAAGTAACTCTGAGTGCTATGTTGCGCATGCCAATATAATTGCAGATTGGAACCATGCTGTCACGTACGACCATAGCCATTGGAATACACGGGATCCCGTCCGCTCTCCCACAGTTAAGTCAGTGAGTGCCGGATCAGTAGTTGAGTCGGTGACGATCAGCGAATACCCGGTGTTGTACGTTTTTGCGGTTTTATTTTGGGACCCACCGGCCCAGATGGACGAGCAGTTCGATCTTGGCTCTAGCGCTGTATGAGCCACACGCATGGCAGCTATGGTTCTTGTCTAAGCCTTTTCGGTTTTCTCCTAGGAGATGCTGAATATTGATTATGGCCCCGATCCCGGTGCGGCAGTGGAGTTTTGGGCGTACTTGTGCTCACAGTGGCAGTAGGGCCGAAATCTGATTCTTCAAAGCACGCAATCCAGCTAGCGTGTGGCGAGTTGCTCCGTCTGTCGATCGGTGGGCATAGAGGCGCAATGGGCGCAGCTGCTTTGACGTCACAGGGATGAGGCTTGCCCTCTGCGTGTCGCCATCCGCAAGCAGTAGATACCTACCTAAGGTAATGACGGGATTTCAGTCCTTCAGCTCAGGGCCAATCACTCGACTCTGGCTGTCGAAGGCCAAGAGAACGGCTGCGCGTTGTGGCCCTTGGCTCCGCGCTGGTGAGAAGCTTGATGGAGCTTGATCCGAGATGGCGCGCTTCTTGGCTGCCTAGATGCCGTCTTGGTCTTTTCTAGGGGGCAGCCACACCAACGTCAGCAGAGACACCAGCCCTGACGACAGGGTGGAAATTTCGGGACACATTCTCACGGATGCTTGCTAAGTGGCGGGATGGGGGTTTTCAAGAGGGCAAACCAAATGGATCGGCATCAGGCCCGGGGCCGTACCGGCTCTCGTCCGTCTCGGGGGCGACGGGACTTTAGCGGGGTCAAACGTTAGCAGATACCAGTGGCCGGCAATGTACCTCGTCACACTGCGCTAGTGCACATCTACTTGGGACCGGATTAGCGTGAACAGACAGCCGGACGAGGCAGACACTCGGCCATGAACGCTTTTCATACTTATTAGTCTAATAAGTAGGTACATGCAGCCATGGCCCACGTCTCGCCTCAAGCTCCTCTAACCCTCCCATTGACCTTGGAGCGATGAAATTAACCCACTCACTCGCAGCGTCACATTGCCTACTGCAGTTGCCAGATCAGATCCCCAGTGTCACCACACACCCACCCTACCCATGTCCATGCACATGATCTCATCTCACCATTCCATGCCGCTTCTCCTCCTCCTCCTCCTACGTCGGGGCTGAAACTTGGGTAAACGCTCCTTGCTTGCTTACCTTCAAGCTTGTCTACCTTCCACGCGACTCGACTCCACCTGCTTCGTCCGCCATCATCATCATCCTTGACGAGAGTATCGTTATTTTCTTTCCTATCCTACACGCTAGATCCAGAATCCTCCTACCTGGACAGTCTGGACCCGGTCTGACGCACCAATTTGCCTTCTCGCCCCTCGACAGGCCTCTATCTCTAATCATCCTCGACCCCGGTCCCGCTTACTTAGCGCACCACCACCGCCAATGTCGGAGAAGCTATCAGACAAAGACTCGCCCCGGGGCGTGTCCCCCGTCGAAAAGGGCCATGTCGACCGGACCAACATCGACGTCGAGGCTGCCGCTCCCAAAGGTCGCGCCCAGTGGTTTGGCGGTCCCAAGACCACCGTCGGTCCTCGCATCGGACCCGTGCTGGACAGCATCATCATCGCCGCAGAGGATTCCGATGACAGCGCGAGCGCCATCCTGCACAGGCAGAAGGAGGCCGAGCAGGGTGCTGATATCCAGTATCGAAGCTGTAGCTGGCAGATGGTATGGCCTTCACCACGAGTCGCCAGTCCTCCTTGGTGCACATTTACTGGGTTACCATGATGTATACTGATCAGGATCCTAGACTGCCGCTCTTCTCTTCTCCGAGTACATATGTCTAGTCAGTACTCCCAATCTCGAGCACAGCAGTGGTGTGCTCCTCTGGTGCTCTGCTTGAGCAGGAACATTGAGTGGCCTGGGCTGATGTGCTGTACTGGCATGCACAAACCGCAAAACTCCAAGACCGTTGCTGACCCTATTCCCGCAGGCTATCATGAGCTTTCCATGGTCATATAGCATACTAGGACTATTCCCAGGGTGCGCCCATTCTTTCTGAAGGCTCAAGAGCGCGTTCACTTGCTGACCAGTGTACAGCCTGCTTTTGACCGTTGTTGTGTCTATGCTTGTGCTCTACACGTAAGTTGCTGGAGCAGCCAGGTCCAATCTGTTATGCCGACAACTAACCACAAGGGCAATGCAGTTCTCTTATCTTGTGGGAGTTTTGTCTCCGTCACCCTGAGGTCCGAGATGTCTGCGACATAGGTCAGATGATTTTCTGGAACCAGAAGTGGGCGTGGTGGTTTACCGCTGTCATGTTTCTGTTGAACAATACTGTGCGTCTCCTCACTCGCGCCCTGGCCAATATCCCCGGGCTTGTGTCGCCGATGTCCATTCAAGCCAAACTAATTGTCGCATAGTTCATCCAAGGGCTTCACGTCCTGGTTGGTGCCAAATATCTCAACACCATGACGGCCGCTGATGACAACATCGCCTGCCGAACCGTCAGCTACTCCGTCATCATGTTCATCATTTGTTGGATTTGCTCCCTACCTCGAACATTCGAGGCGCTATCGAAACTCGGCGCAGCTTCCGCAGGCTTCACCTTCATCTCGGTCCTGCTGGCCACCATCTTCGCCGGAGTTGAGAGCCACCCAGCCGGCTACGATCCGCGGCCCACCTACACCACTGCTGCTGGCAAGGAAGCTGTCGGAGGGGACCCGCTGTGGACTGCATTGCCTGTTGCCGGGACCACTTTCGTCGCTGGTATGAGTGCGTTCCTCAACATCAGCTACACTTTTATCGGCCAGATTACTCTGCCCAGCTTTATTGCGGAGATGAAGGAACCAAGGTACGGACAGCTGCGGCGTTGTGACTGTCACACGAGCTGACGCATAATTGTAGAGATTTCCCCAAGGCGCTCTGGGCCTGCACAATTGCCGAGATCATTGTCTTTGGCCTCGTCGGTTCTATCATCTATGTTTACACTGGCAACCAGTACATGACCGCACCTGCATTTGGCTCCCTCGAAGATGTCTACAAAAAGGTCTCCTTCTCCTTCATGATTCCGACTCTGATTTTCCTGGGGGTCTTGTACGCATCGGTATCAGCCCGGTTCGTATTTTTCAGAATCTTCCAGAACTCGCGCCACAAGAGCGAGCACACCATCATCGGCTGGGGAACCTGGGCCTTGATCCTCCGTGAGTCTACAGCGTCGGCGCCATACCGAGACACCTCCAGCTTGGCGCTAACATTCCTTGCAGTGATCACCTGGGTCGTGGCTTTCATCATCTCTCAGGTCATCCCGTTCTTCTCCGACCGTAAGATCCTACCTCACTTCCACTGCATAATTACAGGGTCACGCTAACACAGACAAACCAGTTCTATCCCTGATGTCTGCCTTGTTTGACAGCTTCTTCGGCTTCATATTCTGGGGCGTCGCTTACTTCCGCATGCGCAAGGCCGACGGGAGCCTGGCCCTCATGAAGCAACGCGGCATCTGGGGCTACGCCGAGGCCTGCTTGAACATTCTCATCATCCTGACGGGAATACTCTTCCTCGGACCTGGCACGTACGCTAGTGTCGAGAGTATATTGCTCGACTTTGATCCATCATCAGGAGGTGTTTTTGCCTGTGCCAGCAACGGCCTATGAGTGGCGCTGGCACCGCACAAAAGCGTAGCATTTTGCTGAGAGGCCGGATGGATGGTCGTATAATTTCAAGGTATATGTAATGGAGGACGCGGAGTCGATATGTATGCCTGGGCTTAAACTGCATGACGGTATTGAGTCTTCCTGAAGAAGGCCCACACACATATCACAGCTAGCTCTTCTCGCAAAGGCAGACTTGGTTCATAATCGCAAGAGACCTCAGGGGTGGAAAATATTTCATCTGAATGCAGCCGCATCCGTGTTTGATCATTGAATCTTGTGTTGCACCAGGGACCATGGTACCCGAACAACCCAGTCCACGTGTATACATCATCTTCTCAAGGCCCACTGTCTCGCAGTACGAAACACAAAACACACTGCGCTCCTTTCTACCCGAAATGACGTGTTTTACATTACATATAGTCCTTGCTCGTCCGGCACAGCTCTGTGTACTTGAATGTAGAAACCCTTCTGAACGCCTTCATAGACTGCCAAAACGCCATTCCGGGTTTTTCTGCACCACTCCTGTTCTCACGTGCCCATCCTTGATCACAGGTGCTCAGCAATCTCGTCAAACCACACGCCGACCTTGTCGGCCACCGTCTTGCTGTCACTTATCTCTTGTTTCAGTGTTAGCGCACTGACACATACTCGTTTTGAGGGTTTCGGAAAATGGACACTGCATGAGACCGCCAGCAAGACAACCATCAGAGAAAGACAACCTCCAGAGGAAGACAATCTTCCGTAGGAGACGGGCTTAAGCTTCAGGTGAAGACGACCACCAAAAAGAACAACCCATCAGAGGATGGCAAAAGAAAGCAGACAACCATCAGGGAATCGCCGCCAGGAGGATGTGAGAATATCACTTACTGATGCAAAAGTCATGAGGCAGGTTCCCCTCATCAATCTCGATCCTCGTGCGCGCCCTCTTGTGTTTCGGGGCGTTCTCCCGCCCGGCATGCTCCTCCCGCTTGACGATGAACTGGTCTCTGTACTTGTTGGCAACCCAGTGGTCGTTCTTCCCAAAGAAGATGTAGAACTTGGGCACGTCGGTGTTGTGCGCAACGGCCTCGTCGGCAATCTCCCACAGCTCCTCGGCCCAGGCCTCGTCAGAGATGACGTGCATCTCATCCATGCCCAGGTAGAGCGCCTGGTGGACCCCGTCCCGGCTCTTCAGGAACCTCGTCGTGACCTCGGCAGCGTGGGGGTCCATCCCGAGCACCCTTGACGTGACGAAGCGCAGCAGCGCGGCCGGCAGCAGCCACAGGAGGCGGTTCGCCACGGCGGGCGCGTAGCGGCCCAGCAGCGGCGTGCGCCTCAGGAGGTCCAGCTGTACGCCCTTGGGCGACTTGGCCAGGTGGGCGACGGTGGCGAAGAGCAGGATGCCGGACCGCAGGCTGAGCCCGGGGGCCAGGGCCGAGGGGTCGTGCATGTGGCGGTGGAAGAGCTCCAGCGCCAGGTACGTGCCCAGCGAGTGGCCGACAAGCACGACGTCGTCGAAGGGCTGCCCGGCGCGGGGCCGGCCGGCGGGGATGGCGTTGGCGGCGGCGAGGTGCTTCGCGCAGGACCGCAGCTGCTGCTCCACGTTGAGGGGCGGGTTGCCGCGCGTGTCGAAGGGCCGCTCGTGGTCCGCGTCGTCGAAGCCCGCCAGGTCGCGCCCGTACACGTGGAATGCGACCCTGTGCTTCCTCCTGGCCTCGATGGCGTCCAGGTGCTCGCGCAGGTACCGCAGGAAGGGCTCGTAGTAGCCGATCAGGCCCGGGTTGCCGGTCAGGAAGTAGACGAGGCACTCGCGGGTGTCGGCCCCGTCCTGGCTGGCGTGGGGCGATGGGAGCGAGAGCTCCATGGCCATCTCGAAGAATACAGCTTCCCCGTTGTTCTGCTGGTGGCTGGTTAGTGGTCGTTGTTGACCAGCATGAGGAGTTCGGCTTTGAGGCTGGTGGACAGCTAAGAACTCGCAGGGTTGGGCCCCTTGCTTTTGCTTGGCCTTGGCTTGACAAGAATTTGGTACCAACTTAGCGGCCTGTACAGATCTGCAGTCACCCGGAAGCACCGTTCTGTTACCAGCCGCCTTTTATTTTCTATGCATAATGGAGAGGAGAATCAAGTCAGTAAGCTTCCCAACCCAGAAAGAAACCTAATGGGTTGATGGGCTTTTGGTGGTGCCGGCTCGGCAGGCTTTCGACCCTGAGCGTGAACACAGTGGACTCGCAGCTAACATCAACAACCACTTCAGGCTTGGTCCACACGTTGAAGACCGGAATTTCCATATCAAAAGGCTCGCACTGAGCCATATCCGTTGACTCCCCGGACGATGAAGCCCCTACTAAAATCCAGTTACCGTTTCAACAGGCAGCCTTCGGTCCAGTACTTGATGCAAGAGCCGCTGAGCAGGCTTCACGATCAAAAGTACCAATGGGTACTAGTAGTAGGTTGAGAGCTCATAGACCTTGGGGTACAAATACTGCATCAAGGGCTTCATCGTGCTCCCCATCGACCGTGCCGCGGAGCTTCGAGTTGTTTAGCAACGAAAGCAAAACGGCAGAACTGACACCGAATGTTTGAGTCATTGGCACCGCCGTGGCAGTAGAGGAAAGATTCGAGGCTAATTTTAATAGTACTAGTACTGAGACTGATGAGTGGATCGAAAAGTTTGAGCAGCTGGTCGACCGATTCTATGTCGACAAGGTCGAGGGCCAATCGCGTTCTGATAACCAAAGCCCAAATCGAGGCAAAGTGGCTATTCTTTATACAGGAATCGACAGGGATCATCCGGAGTTCTTCGGGGAGGAAAGAATAAAGGCGCGCGCAAGCTGGACTGGCACATCGGTAAACGAAGATGCCTCTGGCCATGGCACACATATTGCAAGCACCATCCTACATCTGACCAGGAACGTCGATGTTTACATTGCTTAAGTCACAGATGGCCACGTGCTTAATGATACGGACTGCGTTGCAATGTAGGTGACTGCTATACTACGCCGTTGCCCCCTCAACGTAATATAGAGCTAATTCATGCTGGGGAGACAGGCAATTAACCTCGCCTGTGAGGGGTGGGAATTCGACATAATTTCTTTGTCTTTAGGGTTCCAACGTGGTATCCCGTCGATCCAGGAGGCCATCGACAAAGCAGTATCTCCTGACCCCAATTTGATGATCTTCGCAGCGGCATCCAACGACGCGTCCAACACTCCCCGTGCGTATCCAGCGAGTCATGACAGGGTCATATGCGTCCATTCGGCCGACGGCTTGTGAAATAGGTCCAAATTCAACCAAACAGCTCTCGAAGGAACCGATAACTTCTGCGTTGTTGGTGAAGATATCCAAGCCGCATGGCCGCGAGGCCACACTCAGTACTGAGGTGTGCGGCGAATGTCGGGAACTTCTTTCGCCACCCCAATTGCAGTCGCTGTGGCTGCTTTCATGCTGGATTATGTCGAGAAAAATGCCCTACAGCATGAAGAGTGGTTGATTTCTTTGGGGAGTTACCATGGAGTCGGAGCTATCTTCGCTGCTCTATCTCGGAAGAGGGAGAGCCCTGAGCTAGGGTACCATCTCGTGAATCCGCTCTATGGCCTTGCTCAAGGCGGAAGCACAGTCCAACGAGTACTCAGTATGATAGAGAACGAGCTGGACAGGTACGTTGGTTTCGAAAGAGAAATTTAAACGGGTGTTTACGTGTTCCATTCCTTCACAACGACACACAACCCATATCAGATCTTGTCCTCTGGCAAGGCCTTGGGTATTCCCACCAAAGCTTCTCCGCCTTCGTCATGAATTCCATTCAAATCATCAGACGGGTTTGGGTCGCTCAATTCCAGGAATTGTGGCTCTTTGTTTGGTCCAACACCATGGTTGAACATGGCACCCTTGATGTAGCCTACCTGAGCCACATTCTCTTCACGTCTTGCTGCTCGCAACTTCTGCACTCTGTAAGCAAATACGAAGTCTTCAGAATCTTCGAATGAGACACTTTCGGTTGTGCCAGATGAGGAGGCTATTGTAGGTCCGGTTGATGCAGGGAAGGGCGATCCTGCAATTGTCGCATTGATGCTGAGGTCCAGGGATCCGCCGACGTTCCTCGAGCACCCAAGCCCGCATACTTTTCCTAGGCGTGCTGAACGACTTCGGTGATGAGAGCTGGAGAAGTGCGGAAACCACAAACAATTTGTCCATATGCCAAACTGGTGCGCGTGCGTCTTTCCCTTTTGCCATTCCATTCCATGCTTCGTTGAAGAGACGAGCTCCTCTGACTCGGTAACGGCGGCCGTGGAGGTGGCCAGAGCTGGCACGGGTCGACTAGGTGAGATGATGATGTTGCCTAGGGCGATGGGTCCGTCGGGAGGATAATCCCAACTTGGGGCAAGGAAGTATTGCTTGATTCGGTTTGCCATCGCGCTGCATAGGCCAGTTAGATTACTTGGACTTTTGGTAGCCACTGGAGGGGCTTTATAACATCAGGTCCAGATGCACATTCTGAGCTACAGAAACCCGACAGAAGAGGCTTAGAGCCGACACGCAGCGTTCAGCCACCCTCGAGTGGATATGTTGAATTCCCAGTATTTACTGCGATTACAGTCCTGTTCTTACCATAGGGTTTGTATTGACTCATTATGTCGTAGATCTCAATTAATTTCCTTGAGGTTTACCAAGGATTCTACCATGAAGGAAAGCTCAAAAGAGCCCCCCTGATATTAAGGTCTGAGTAAAGCCTTTAAAGTTGGTTCTCCTCAGGGATCGCCATAAAGTCTCGTCCTTTCAGGTAATTAAACAGCCTGCAGCCAGCAACGCAACAAAGTCAGAGGTTATATTATAATAATTATAAGTATATAGTCTTGAAGAATTATACCCTTGATATTAAATGATAAATGAAATACTAATAATAATATATTTTAAAATATACTAGCTAGTTATTAAGAAAATAGTAACAGCGTTGTAATGAGGCTAGTTGAGGCTTACAGAGCTAGCTGGGGATGTTTCCACTGTAGGTTTTGAGCCTTTAAAATGTGACACAGACATCCGATTTGATACAGGCCGGCTGGCAGTCCTTCCTTGAAAGGTTAAAGTATAAGGAATCGTGCTTAATTATCATGAGATGAACATTGCCTTTCATTTTATAATGAGGGAGCGAGCGCATATGAGCCACTTGTGTTCCTGGACTCAAGGTGTTAGTTACGAGGCCTGTCAGTGGGGCGCTAGCAAGGGTGTGTCTACTTGCATACCTCCTGCTAGGGACGTTGCTCTGACCCTTGCTCGTAGTACTTCTACCGAACCTCGAGCTTCTCGTGCTGTTCCCACCCACTCCACCACAAACACCACCCCGAAGATGCCTCCCAAACGCATGACTGCGAACCCCGTCCGGCCGGGCCGCCATTTCGCCGGCAAAGCAGCAGGTGGCTCCTCATCCTCCGACTCGGACGACAGCGGCGCCGAGCAAGAAGTCAAGCCCGAACCCCCCAAGAAGCGCACCATCGCACCGCCACCAAAAGTGCCCAGCGCAGGGCGCATCATCAGCACAAACAGCAGCGCTAATAAGGCAAGCGAGGAGGCGAAGAGGCTAGCTGCGGCGAAACAGCGCGCCGAGATCGAGCGCAAGGCCAAAGAAGAGGGGTTCGTCACCGAGGACGAGGACGGAGAAAGCGAGGAGGCGGAGGAAGAGGAGAGCGGCAGCGAAGATGAATCCTCGTCAGAGGAGGAGAGCAGTGGGGAGGAGGCACCAAGGCGGCTGATGGTGCGGCCCAAGTTCATATCCAGGGCCAACCGCGCGAAACAAGAAGAGGACCCCGCCAGGAAGGAGGAGGAAGAGGAGGCCAAGCGGCGCGCCGAGGCAGACGCCATGGTCGAGGAACAGATCCAGAAGGACCTCGCGGCGCGCGCGGCGGGCAAGAAGCACTGGGACGACGACGAGCGCTCGGGCGAGGAGGACGTGGACGACACGGACGACCTGGACCCGGCGGCCGAGTACGCGGCGTGGAAGCTGCGCGAGCTAAAGCGGCTGAAGCGCGCGCGCGAGGCCATCGAGGCCAGGGAGGCCGAGATCGCCGAGAAGGAGCGGCGGCAGAACCTGACCGAGGCGGAGCGGGCGGCCGAGGACGAGGCGCTGGTGGCGCGGCAGCGCGAGGACAAGGAGTCGCGCGGCAAGATGGGCTACATGCAGCGCTACTTCCACCGCGGCGCCTTCTACCAGGACGAGGCGGCAGCCCAGGGGCTCGACAAGCGCGACATCATGGGCGCGCGCTTCGCGGACGACGTGCGCAACCGCGAGCTGCTGCCCCAGGCGCTGCAGATGCGCGACATGACCAAGCTTGGCAAGAAGGGCGCCACCAAGTACAAGGACCTCAAGAGCGAGGACACGGGCGCCTGGGGCCGGCTCGAGGACCAGAGGCGCAAGAGGAGCGAGTGGGACCAGTACCGGGACGGCGACAGGGACGGCGACAGGGCCGGTGGTGATTATGGTGGGAAGGGGGCCAATGCTATGCCCTTGGGTCGGAGGCGGTCCAGGTCGCGGTCGCCGAGGCGGGGCCGTGACGATCACAGAGACCGGAAGAGAGAATACTCCAGGGAGAGGGACCGCTACGATGATGACAAGCGGAGGAGAGTAGATTCGAGGTAGACCGACTCCCAACGAAGCCGCCCTGGGCGGGTCATTCACGAGACAACTACCCAGAAGCTCAAAGAAATACCGTCGCCGTCGCTGTATCTCGTCGCACAAGACGCGCAGGTCAGGCGAGAAAACAATGCAAGAGTCAAGACATGCCTCCTGCTGTCCATCCTTGAAAGCCAGCACCGTCGAGCCCATTAGACGGTCTCATACCGCGCCGAGAGAGAGAGAGAGAGAGAGAGAGAGAGAGCACATCTTTGCTGTAGTCACGTTGAAAATCTTGCGTTGACGACGCCACTGCATTTGATAACAATATGGCATTGGCTATTAGCCTTGGTACACCAATGAGCCAGAACTCCTGCGTGCCCTCATGCATTATTAAAAGAATCCGATATGAACACGTCTATATCCTGGTGATCTCTACCCTTGCCCTGTCAAATATCTTATGACCCAGCACGCTTCCGCCTGCCTCCTGAATATACGATAGCGAGGGTGGATACAGAGTCATCCGGGCATATGTCCCCGCTCCTCGGCGCTTGGAAAGGAGACCGGGGTTGATTACAAGGACACTTTCAACAACCTGCGCGCTTTCAGTCAGCCACGGATTCATCATGTATCACTCGGTAACCGTAGTATGTGTATCCATGGACATACCTTTGCAAAAGGCGGCAGCGCGCTCGGCACGACCAACACGTCCGGCCTGACACCAACCATCTCGCCCAGCTTGAGGTAGCTCACGTCCAGCATCGGCCCCACGGGCCTGCCGTCCTCGGCGCCCGTCTTGGGGTACTTGCTGCGGTCCGAGGGCGGAAACACGGGGAAGTAGTGGCGCTGCTCGATCAGGTACCGCGACAGCCTCGCCAGGAGGTCCGCAACGGGCGCCGGCCGGCTCGTGCACTCCTCGCCCCTGAGGTCCCACAGCACGTCCTGCGAGGACACGCCCAGGAGCATCTCGTTGACGGACAGGGTCGTTGGGTTGCCCACGATCCTGACGGCCTTGTGCAGGCCGAGGTCCTTCCTGAGGAAGGAGTCCTGAGGCCACGAGACGTGCTTGTCGATTACGTCTCGCGTCGAGGGGATGAGGATGATTGTCACTGCGGGGTTGGCGGCGACGAGGCGGTTGAGGACGGGGGATATCATGTACTTGAACACGCTGGCCATGGTCGCCAGGTCGGGGTCAACGTTGGCCTCCTCTGGGAGATCGAAGTCGCCTGATGCAATGAGCGGGTGGTCGATGTCGATGAAAGGACCCGTCAGGACGAGTGCGTCTACATATGTGTCGGCTGCCACGGTGCAGAGCTGGTGGAGCGGCTCAAAGTCTAGGTTATCGTCTGCAGTGTAGGGGCCGGCTGCGTACAAAACATTTAGCGGCAGAGGTTCGCTGTCCGTTTCCATGGCGTCAGGACCGCCCAGAAGCCTCTCCCTGTGAGCTTGCAAGGCTGCTGGCGTCGACGCGGCGCTGCCCAGGAGAGGGACCTCAAGGATCTCCTTGACGATAAAACTGTGGCCTGATGCGTTGCTCCCTCGCAGGGCGACAATCTGGCCCGGGAAGAATTGGTAATTCTGGATCTTGTCCATACTCAGAGGCACGCGCAGGCCACCACCTGTCCTCCTTGATGCCTCGAGAACTAGCGAGGCGGCATTAAGCTTGCCTTCTGAAGAGTCTGACGCGATCCGGCCGACGGCTACAATCTCGGTGGTACTTTGAGAAGCAGCGCTGCCGAAGGCAGAGTGGTCCAGTTTGTGGTGTTTCTTTACAATGTCCAAAAAGTCGTCTATCCGGTCGTCCAGAATCTCAGATGCTTCTGATAATTTCATGCCCAGTGGCTTGTAGCCCAGCTTCTTCAGGTCTGACGCTGCGGTCAGTTTGACGCGAGACTCTCCGAAAGGGGCAATCGGAGGCTCTGGAGCCGGCAGTTGGCTGTTCAGGATCTCAAGGACCTGGCCTGGATTGGAACGGTCATTGAAGGAAGATGGGCTGTTGGAGGAGATTAGCAAATTGTGACCGGTGACGAGTCAGCACGGAGACCTACGGCCCCATGGAGTCCAGCTGGTCTTTGAGGTTCGCTGTAGACCTCGGATCTGGCAAGCTCGCTGCATGTTCTGACTTGACGCGAGACGTTGGTGTCTCCCTTTTCTTGATGGCACTCTTCCGTGCCGCGGGAGTATTTGGGAGGAGGCCGTCGATCCTGGTTGCTGTCAATACGATACATGATAAATGCGTCCGTCTCTGAGACGCCACTCACATGCCGAATACATCGCCCCCCTTGGCAGCTCCCCTTGGAGTAGCCCCAACTCGATGCTTCTCTGGCCTGGAGTGGGATTGTGTGCGGGTGCTCTTCTCCAGAGCATCCTGCAGGTCCTGCTTGAACGCCCGAATCTTCTCGTAAGACGGCTGTGTCGCTTCTATGTCCATTTTTATGCAGTACGATTCCCACTTGAAGAAGAGATCCTGAGGTGCCAGGTCATGCAGCCTCATGATGGACTGCATCTCCACCACAACGTCCTGGCCCAGGCCCTTGGCCCCGGCACCGAAGAGCTCGTTGAGCTCTGACACGGTTGGGTCTGCCATGGTGGCAATGTCTTTTCCTGAGCGGAGCTGTATGACGGGTGACGGTGCCTTTATGATCTGGGCGGTAATCCAGGTCTGAGCAGTTGTCGGCGTGGTTTTGGTGCGAAAGCCAGTATGCCACCTCAGGAGTGGATGAGATTTGGGAGACGCGTCCCGACGCGCTTTGGAAAACAGCTTTAATTGAGCAGGGATCCTCAGAGTATGGACCTGCAACAGCACTGAGCAGGGCCCGGGGGCTGCCGGGGCGCTGAAATCTTATCGATAGCATGCGCTGACAGCGGCCAAGGCGCGCTACCAACATCAGCCGAGATTTAGTGGTCCGCCCCGAAGATCCGGGATGAGATTCCACATGGCTCGGGCCATCCACTGACAGGTCCCCCCTTTAATGACACCTTGACGGCCCAACAACTACGGGCTGGAACTTACTTTCCGCAGTCCGTCCGTGTTGGTGAAATCTTGGGACCCATCCAGCATCTGCCGCTCGTCTGGACCGCCCTCCTGCCATTCCTCTGAATTTCTTTGACTCGGTCCACCACCGGCCAAACAAACGGCGTCGATATTCTTCTTGCGCTTCTAGTTCACCATCTATCATAATCCAGCATGGCAGACTCGGCAGACAGTACCATCCTGAAAACCCCTATAGAGCACCCTCTGGAGACGAGCAAGCCGAAGCCAGCGGCTGAGCTTAGCGACGACCAGCTCCAGAAATATGAGTGGCTTCTGAACCAGGTCAAGCACTGGTCCCAGCCAGACTCGGGCGTCACCGTGCCCAAAGACGCGCCCAAGGATCTCACAGACGACGAGAAGCGCTGGCTCACAAGAGAATGCCTCCTCCGCTACCTCCGCGCCACAAAGTGGGCCAAGGAGCACTCCGAGAAGCGCCTGATAGCGACGCTCCTCTGGCGGCGCGAGTTCGGTGTCTACGAGAAGCTCACCCCAGATCACATCTCGCCTGAGAACGAGACGGGCAAGCAACTCATCCTGGGCTACGACAAGGAGGGCCACCCGTGCCAGTACCTGATACCCGGCCGCCAGAACACGGAGCCCAGCCACCGCCAGGTGGAGCACCTCGTCTTCATGCTGGAGCGCACCATCGAGCTGATGCCGGCGGGCCAGGAGATGCTGGCGCTGCTCATCAACTTCAAGACCAGCGCGACGCGGAGCTACACGGCGCCGCCGATGAGCCAGTCCAAGGAGGTGCTGAACATCCTGCAGACGCACTACCCGGAGCGGCTGGGCAAGGCGCTCATCATCAACGTGCCGTTCCTGGTCAACGGCTTCTTCAAGCTCATCAGGCCGTTCCTGGACCCCGTCACCAAGGAGAAGATGAAGTTCAACGAGGACATGAAGCAGTACGTGCCTGCGGAGCAGCTGTGGACCGAGTTCAGCGACGGCGCGCTCAGGTTCGAGTACGACCACGCCGCCTACTGGCCGGCGCTGCTGAAGCTGTGCGAGGAGAGGAAGGAGGCCCAGAAGAGGAGGTGGGTCGAGGGCGGCAGCGTCATCGGGGAGTCGGAGCTGTACCTCAAGGGCGCGACGGATAGGGGCGTCAATAGCGCCGCCGACGATGCGGCCGATGCTGTCAAGGAGAAGCTTGCTATCGGGGAGGGCGAGGCGCAGAGAGCAGGCAATGGTGCAGCTGAAGAACAGCCTGTTGCTGTGGAGAGTGCTACATGAGAGCGATGTTGGAGCAGTGGAATTGTTCGCCAAAAGGGTGTCACTGGTATAGACTGTGGAGTACTCGTTTCACACTGATCGGAAAATCCAGCAAGGCGCGATAGATACCTCTACAGTAATTAGAATCCCGGACTATTTTTCTGAGAGCGGTGGTGCCGAGGCTGAAATATGAACCCAATCCGTTTATTAGGTCGGGCGACATGGCTCAGACTGAGCTATGTAGTGTAGCCATTTACCACCCCCCCCCCCCAACAAGGGTTATCACGGATAAGGCTCCAAACCCCTGACACAGCTTCTGGCCATTGACTTAGCACCTGCATGTAGATAGTCTACACCCGTAACGGCCTCTTTAAGCCCACCATTGAATCTCCCCGAGGCCGATGAACAACACTACACAACACAAGGACGCGCGCCCACACACAGACACACACGCAGACACACACGCCCACAATGTCCAGCGTACCAACACACAAGCCAGGGGCAAGTAAAGATGCCCTGGCGCCGCCAGGCAGCGGGCTGCGATACCCCACGAGCGGCAAGACCATCTACCACCGACCGCTGAACCGGACGCGCACGTCGGAGCTCAGCCAGGCCAGCTTCGCGTACCTCTTCTCCGAGATGGTCAGCTATGCGCAGCGGAGGGTGACGGGCATTCAGGACCTAGAAAAGAGGTATGTCCGTCGGACCCCCTCCCGAAACCCAAGACCAGAGGTAGCCTAACCACCCAACACCAAAAAGGCTCAACGTGCAGGGCCACCCGATAGGCCTCAAGCTCCTCGACCTCCTCCTCTACCGCGAGCCGCCCCGGCAGCAGGTCCGCCCCCGCGACATCATCGCCCTCCTGCACCTCATCAAGATCCAGCTGTGGACGCACCTCTTCGGGCGCCAGGCCGACCAGATCCAGCGGTCGAGCAACCCGGACACGCCCGACGAGTACATGATCATCGACAACGAGCCCCTCGTCAACGCCTACGTCAGCGTGCCCCGCGAGATGTCCCAGCTCAACTGCGCCGCCTACGTGGCGGGCATGATCGAGGGCGTCTGCGACGGCGCCGGGTTCCCCGCGCGCGTCACCGCCCACAGCGTCGGGGGCCAGGCCGCGGCCGCCGCGGGCGGGAGGCCGCGGGTGCCGGGGACGCCGGGGCGGCCGCCGCCGGCGCCGTGCAGGAGATGTGGCCGGGCAAGACCGTGTTCCTGGTCAAGTTTGCCGGGGAGGTGCTCGAGAGGGAGGCATACCTTGGCGTGGCGAAGTGAGGGAGGGAGCGCCAAGGCTCGAGAGGATACGGTGAAAAAGCGAAGCGCCTCGGTGGGCGGTGAGCAATACCACGACGGTTGCTCGTGGTCTTGTACGTATTATTACATCTTGCATGGCCTGGCGTTGGGGAACTACTGGGGACTCGGAAGAGGTTTATTGCGGCTTGGTGGCCGGTGTTTTAGAAGGGCTTCAACAAGACTGGGGCACAATCACATTGGGATGCTTAATCGGCGGCGGTTTACAGGCAAAAAAGAGACGAAGTCGGCCCTGCATATCACCATTGTGCGAGTCACTCGCACATGTCGAGTGGTATCGCGGGTATCGCGGGTATCAGCTCTACCAATTCATCTATCACACCCAGCCGAACGCCGTCCCACGGTGCGCCCGATATCTCATGCGGGCAAGGGGAGTCCAGACAAGACCTCCGGACAGCTGAACCAACCCTCGCCGAGCCATCACGATCCCCTCTCTGCCCTACCTAGGCAGCCGACCACCCCCGGCAGGGCCCTTCTTCCCACCCGCACCACCACCTCCTCCTCCCCCCCCTCCCTTGCCCTTCCCGCCACCGCCAGGGGCACCGCCCCTCCACGCGCCCGCCTCGGGGCCCTTTGTCATGAGCTCGGCGAGACCAAAGTCGCGCCAGGCGGGCTCGCGGCGCAGTGCGGTGGCCTTCTGGATGCCAAAGGCGGCGTGCTGGTCGGGCACGACGTCGTCCTCGTCCTCGGGGTTCACGGGCTGGTGGTGCGCGGGCACGTAGATGTCGTCGGCGGGGAGGCGGTCCTTGGAGAAGGCCTCGAGGAGGTCGGCGTCGCGCGGGCGGTGCAGGTGGAGGGAGGTGAAGTGGGCGTCCTTGTTCTGGCGGGAGTGCTCTGTGTCAGTTTGAATTGGGGAGATGGATCCGGAGCGGATTGGTTTCGCGTGGGAGGGTGGGGGGGGGGGGGGGGAGGGTGAGGTGGATTTGTGGGGGGTGGATTATATTATTTGGAGATGGGAGGCTGGAATAGCCGGCGCGCCGCAGTGCGAAGGACAAGCTTACCATGGCGGATGTGGGCGTTCGTCCGATGCGTTCGTCAATCTCCCTTGTCGACTCGAATAGCAGTGGCCATGTGATGCCGAGGGATGCCTGGTGCTTCTGTGAGCGGTGTTGATGTTGTTGTTGCTGTTGTTGACGTCGCTGCTGCTGCTGTTGCTGGGGCCCCTCCCCACCCGTGATCCTCGTCGCCATTGATCGCGCGAATGGCGTGTAGTGTATTGTGAGTGAGTGGGTTTTCGGGGTTAGGGGTAGACAAGTCGACTTATTTGACTTGTAAGCCCTCGGTCCTTGAAATGAATATCAGACGACACTTGTCACGACAGGGGGGTGGACGTGCACATCCTCCTCTTTCCCGCAGGGACCGTGCGGGTGTAGTTGACGGGAGAATTAGTTAGCTCTAGATATTTCACCCGCTCGCGCTTTCTCTTGGTTTGGCTACTAGGCAATGCCATGTTTGTTAGGTGTCAAGGGAGGGCGCCATATGGATTAAATACGCCGGGCGTTGCACTTTCCCTTGGTCAATCGATACTAGCTCCCGCCATGGATACCCTGGACATGGCATTCTGGTTCCTGCATCCAGGCGACTCGCTAGCTTTCCGGTGTGCAGTCAAGTGCCGTGTTTGGGCCCAGCTCGAGCTTGGTCACTCCTCAAGCTTCACTGTCGGGGAATTCCTTGTACTTATGCGCAATCACTTCATTCCGCCTCAGACACGTAGCCCCGAGGGTGCTACGAGACTATGCTTATTTCCCAATCAACCTTTCAAGAGTGCCAAGGCCGGGCCAGGCACCCAGCTAGGGAAACGGAGAATCCGTTTCGATTGCCGGTCATGCCACCAACACAGCAACGACGAGATGGCACCTTGTGGGCGGGGGGTAGGCCCTTGACATCGGGGGTGCCGACTCTCACAAGGGCCCATGTCTGCAGCTCAGACATCAGACGAAACAGCTGTGCGCGGTTCATGTAGCTCATTCGATTCATCTGGATCTTGGATCGAGTAATAAGCCAATTGAGGTCCAAACTCGACTTCTCCCCCCCCCCCCCCGTGAGCCGCCCGCCCTCACTCACACCCCCGCGACGGTGGTGGGTTGGCTTATGCTATGGTATGCTACAGTCATGATATTCTTTCGTTGTGTTGATGCTATTTGACGTGTGGTTTGAGATAATTCGAGTAACGCCTTAAAGATGCAGTCCTACCCCTGTTGAGCCCATCTGTGATGTTGTGCTCTGGTAGATGTGGACGAGATTATCCAATTTCATGGTCCAGAAAGTCCCGGCCCTATTTGTTGGCTGTGCAGTAAAAGAGTATTATCGGGCCAGATAAATCTCGGTACACACAAGGCACTTCATGCCTGCATAGGCTCAGCAGCTGTGGCACCCGTGATCGAGACGGCTGGGACCGTGTCATCTGCCGGCTCCTTGGAGTCTTCTGTCGCCGTGGACGGGGTTGACTGGCCCGTCTTCTCGGCGATGTACTTGTCTGCCGCCGTCTTTGCAGCTTCTATCCGCGCGTTGTGCGAGTCCAGCACGACCTTGAGCTCCGGAGGGGGGTTGAAGCCCGGGTGGTCACAGTGCCTCTTGTAGAAGTAGTTGTCGGCCTTGGGGCGCAGCTCGGCGGGCATGTCGGTGAGCACGCACTCGATGATGCCGTCGATGGACTTTTGTTTCGACGAGTCGCGGTGCCAGATGGTGATGAGGTGCGAGTTGAAGCGGACCGAGAGGCCGACGCCGCAGAGTTGGTCACCTAGAATTGTCGCTTCCAGTCAGCCTCGCGTCTCGTAGGGTACGGGGCCCTTGCCGTCGGGGATGCTCACCCTCGTCCAGGGCCGCCTGGAGCTGCTCGCCAATGGCCATCAGCTGGACCCGGGTCCAGAAGTCGGGCCCGATGTTCTTGCCCACGCGGAAGGTCCAACTCCCTCCGAGGATATTGCGCCTGTCCTCCCATATGGGCTTGAAGCCCTGCTTGAATAGGTAGAGGGACTCGCGCATCTTGATCTGGTCGACGGGGGTGTTGTTGGCGTAGCGCCAGAAGTCCTGGACAGACTCGATCTGGGAGCCGAGCTGCTCGAGCTGCGCCTGGTACTCGGGGCCATCTTCTCCTCCCTTCTTCTGCTCCTTCTGTTGCCTGTTCGGGAGGGCCCAGGTTAGCTTCGGGGCGGACCAGCAGGCGGTGAAGAGGTGGGAAGGGGGCGCACCGGTCAAAGTAGACGTTCCAGTAGTGCTGGGTAGGCAGAGGGCGCATGGCCTTGAGGAAGCCCAGCTTGGAGTCGGCGCGCTGCTCTGCCGGGGAGTTGACGTTGGGCGAGCTCGGGTCGGTGGACTGGGACAGGTTGGAGAGCCCGCGGGTGAACATGCTCAAACTCGGTCTTGAAGCCATGGCTGCAGGTGTAAGGCGAAGGAGCCGAGACGATGTTGCGGTCGGGGTTGGAAGGGTAGGGGTGGGAGATGTCGCGGGCTGGGACAAACAAAGACTCTGGGACAAAGAGAGGGCAGGGCAGGGCCGCTTTGATGGGCTTCGGCCTTCCTAGAGCACGAGTCCTTGTGTAAGTCGAGCGAGGAGGCGGGGAAGTGCCGAGGAGGAGTGGGCGGTCGCAGGATGGGAGACAAGAGTGGCTGCAGGACGCAGGATGGGGGTGAGGTGCGTAATAATAAGCGAGAGAGAAAGGAAGACGGAGAGAGGCACGACGGTGCTTGCGTTCTCCCGGGTACGCGGTAGGCACAGCAGGTACCGGGTGGACGAAGGAGTACCGACAAGTACAAGCTGCAGTCTCAAGTGCGGTCGGTGGGGTGTGGAGTAGATATTGTGGTCTGCAGGCGGCCAACACAGACCAGGCACTCACACTCACTCACTCACGCACGCGGGTTGGAGAGCTTGCGGCACGTCGGCAAGGGTGCGGGCTGGCAGGCAGGGTTGCAGGTTGCAGGGGACGGAGATCAACTGATGGAGGGGAAGGAGGCAGCTGTGGGGTCCGGGTGAAAGGGGGGGAGCCCCCAGGCAATAGGCGTTAGGAACCACCTGGGCAGACTGGCTACTGTGACAGTTCCTGAATTACGCTGCTGCTGGCCGAGGGACAAACAACCAAGTTGACCAACCACTCAAGGCTGCTTGCTCAGGCGGAGGGCCCAGTCTCGGCGGTTAGGCTGGGCCTGGGGTTGTTGATTGGCCAGTCACCTCTCCGGTGTTGCAAGTGGGCATCTCAGGGCATGTGTTGGTTGCGTATGACTGAGACACACGAGACAGAGACAAGAGACACCGGCAGATATGACGCGAGGAACGAGCTCTATAGCCGAGGCCAGGGCAACAACAAGGTGCACTGCAGGGTGAAAAGAAACAGAGAGAAGAGAGAGAAAAAGAACAGACCGTGCTCGTCGAGAGGGTTGAATGCCTCCGTGTCTGCATGTCAAGAGAGGGCGGCAGAGGAGGGGGGGAGGGAGAGCTGAGCTGAGCTGGGTGGGATACCTCCGAGAGAAGGGGGGCAAGGGTATAACAGAAGGCCAATATGGATTCATCCACACGCTAGAGGATGGAAGAGCCTCAAGTCTCTAGGATGAGGGTTTTAGATGTGACAGGTGTTCCTGTTTCCAGTCGCATTCATTCCTTCCCTGGCCAAGGGGGGGTTGTCTGGCCTACGACCCAAGAGGGCCCTTCCTTGCCGTATACTACTTAGTGCACGAGGACTTGAGGGCTGCGCATAATTACTTCGGTACTGTATGCATGCTCAACTATATGCATTCCCGTACTGTTCCGCAACGTACCTAATGGACCTGGCTGGCTGGCTCTGTCTGGCTGGCCTGGTCTGACCTGGTCTGACCTGGCCTGGGATGATCTCGATCAGGCTGTATGAGGGCAAAGAGGCTGATTAGTCGCCCAACATCCCAGGGCTTGTTCAGCTGTCTGTGGTCGTGGTCCTGCATCCTGAAACACGAGGGCCTGGCTCGAGCTGGCTGGTTTGAGAGCCTCCCAATGTCCAATGTCCAGTTGAGCCAAGTGCCGTATCCCGTCCCGCCGTCTGGTTGCGGTGCCGGGGAGCCGTGCTCCGGATATTCAGTCTCTAGCTGTTGGTTGATCTGCCATGTCCGGAATTACCTGGGCTAAGATAAACACCCCCAGGACTTAGATACTATTGACCAAGTATAGCCTAGCCTACTACGAAGTGTAGCTGCAAGAGTACAACCTTAACCTTCCAGGTCCATTACACGCGCCTGATTCAGCACTGCGACGCTCCCGTACCTGGGCACATCATTAGAACCAAGGGTTAACAGAGGGCATTCCGCAGCCAAGGTTTGAAACTTTGTCAGACGCACCCAGCAGTGTCGGTTTCCCCCCCCAACCTCCACGTGTTGCTGGTGATCAAAGGACGGCCGTCTGGTGTCTGGACCCGCCCGCGGCCCTGAGGCCCTGAGCCCCACGACTCAACGCCAAGCAGCCCACAAGACCAATCCACTACTCCGTACACATAATAGACTGACTACCAAGGTCCCTTGAGCCTCATCATGGGAAACAGAAGCCAGCCAGCCAGCCAGCCGGCCGGCCAGCCGGTGGCCCTTCTCCGCTTTTGGTTTCACCTCGCTCTCTTTGCTCATCCGCCCACCGCAGAGCGGACGAGGCTCAAAGGCCGCCCAGGCCTCGACCCTGCCGGCCACAGAAACATGAATAGGTACATAGTACAGTGTACACATACGCTCATGCCACACAGGCTGAGGGCTCAGCCTTACGAGGCCACAGACGCCGGCCTCAGGTGCTTGCTCCCTGCACCTGCAACTGCAGGTGTGACAGGCAACCAACAAACCACGACATCAACAATAGCACCATGTGTAGGAAGACTGCCAGCGACTGCCTCGGTCATTCTCTCGAGCCATGCCCCCGGAGGCCCAGCCCTCGAGGGTCCTGATACCAGCAGCCTAAAATCAGAGTCTCCATTCATTCATTGCCAATCTCCGTATCCCCGGTGTCCGTGCCGTGACAACCTTGAGGGTAAGAGAGAAAGAAATATAGATAATATAGATAATATAGATAACCCTTTTTCCATCCAAGAATACGCCCTTATCGGCGTGCCCAAGACTGGTTGCCTTGTTCATCATTACCTCTTGGAATTCTTTCTTCCAGATTCCCATATCCCTTTCTTACGAGTTTCCAGACACCTCAACCTCGGAATTCATCCCACCATTCCTTACTCGTCGCCATCTTCCTCCCCGAGCTAATAAGATAGCGCCGTCAGCCGTTCCGCGCCGGCCTCGTCTTTCGCAAACTCCGATCCAGCGCTGCTTTCGTCGCTTCCCGCCAGACATTTGAGCCCAACAACTTTACACACCATCCCAGTTCGGCGTCCGAAATCCTACCAAGAGTGTGTGCACCTCACACTGAAGGCTCTAGCCCGTAAGTCAGCAAGGTGTGTCAGGAAACATGTTCTGGGGCGAATTGTAGTACAGACGCTGATCCATCTTGTCCCCCACAACAGTTCACTGGCCATCAGCACCGATTTGCCTTTGCTTTGTCTTCGCGGTCCCACGTGGCGGACGATCCGGCACCACACACATACAAGTCCCTCCTCACACCCAACACATACTCCCGGAGAAGCACGGCGCGCGAAGAGGGCGAGCTCTTATTTCCAAGCAGCAACACAGTCGGACTACAAAGAGAAACCTGGCCCTATCCTACATCTCGCCCTACCTCTCCCCCTCTTCCTCTCTCACTCTCGAGTTCCACAAGCTCCAGTCAAATCCTCGTGGTCTGGACTCCTCTTGACACAAGAAACCAAAACCACCACCATCACCCCAACTCATTCCGCGCGACTCGCAACCGAGGCGTTTGAGCAAGAGTCATTACGGTTCACTTTCAAACGACCCGCGCGCCCTCAGTCTAACAGGCAACACCCCAGGTCGGGTTCCTTGTAAGTCGCTCTCTCGGCATATTCATCCCATCCCGACACCATCACACCCCCCCCCCCAGGGGGACTTCCTCTCCGAGCGGCGGCGGCGTGTTTGGCACCGCAAACCCCCATGCCGGGAGTTCCCATAATAATCGACAATCCACATGCCTGGGAAGATTCCCCGAAAGGAAACAATACCCCACCTGCGTGACATTGCAATCAAGTCAACGACATTCTTCGGGCCCCGAACTAACAATCGCCCACACATAGACAACCAGCTACACCACCAACACAGAACCGGCTCTCCCAATTCATCACCAAGATAAAGAACGGGGAAACCTTCGCGGGCGGCCTAGACTCATCGAGAGCCACACACGCCCCCAGTCGCAAAATTTATTTCTCACACGTACAAATACACGCACGCGCACAAATGGCCCGCGTCACCTCGCCCCGGCCCTCGAGCCGCCAGCACGACGCCGGCCCCGGCCAGCCCAGGAAGCTCTTCATCCGCATCTCGGCGGACAAGATGCGGTGGTACAAGAACCGCGAGGCCCGCGAGCGCCGCGAGCGGGAGGCGTTCCGCGCGTCGACGTCCTCCTCCTCCTCCTCGTCGGCCCCGTCCGCGCCATCACCGGCCCGCGTCTTACGCATCAGCCTGAAGCGCCGTGAATCGTCGTGACAGCCGTCCCGGGAGGTGGTGGTCCCTTGAGCGACACGCACACACGCACACACATACACACACACACACACACAAAACGACCGGGCTTTTACTCATTCATCCGGCTCCAGTGCGCTTGTATACAGACACGCATCCACGGAGGAAATAATTCGATCCCTTTTTTTGTTTTTGTTTTTGGTCATATCAGCAAGCAGTCCTTCCTTCCTGACTTGGTTGTTCTCTCATGTCAACAACAAAAGTCAAAGCAACCCTGCCAGTCACGGGGACCTCGGGAGGTCGAATGCATTGTCTTGATAAAATTGTATTCAGGCGAAGGCGTTTCAACGGTTGAGAACTCTCCGACACCTGGCGCGGGATTGGGGGAGGGGGGGAGCTGTCCCCCAAGAAGCTCATCCCAACGGGCCTTGCTTATCGGCGGCGGCGACGGCGACTAAAGGAGTCTCACAGGCGTTACCGGGAAAATACGGTTGGCTTTTTTTTTTGTTGCTTTTGATTTATTTGCAGGATAGAGCTGGGTCGGCTTTACGTGGTGGTCGATCGGTGTGATGGAACGATACCACGTTACCTGAAAAATGGAACGGACGGGCGCCTTGAGGTTTTGCGTATGGACGATAATTATTACTCCGTAATGAGAAAAGTGAATACACATACATCATCGAGCCATTCTGAAGTCGTCGAAACCTCCCCCCCCCCGGGGGGGG
>NQMI01000098.1:0-29521 GCA_002270565.1 Stenocarpella maydis
CGGGGAGATAGATAGATAATCATTCCACCCGAGTATAAAAAGATTATTCTCTTGGACAAATTTCCAAAGATGCAGGAGGGCCCCTTCTTATCAGCGGGGGGACCCAGGCTGTGTCTCTCCCAATCCAACATCGGTCCCCTAGACCCACGAAGTAAGCGTGCCGCGGCGGAGACTTCCTACAATTTCCCAGCCACAGCACTCTCGAGTGTCGCCAGCACATCCGAAGCGTTCCGCCCATTTCTGGGGGTGACGCTTGTTCGGTATGGGTCGCATCAGTGTCTGTGTCCGTCCAAGTCATGCGCGATGCAAAAGCTTTTGCTTCAAATCCCCCTAATGGGAACCCACGGGCAATGATGCGCGGTATATATGCCCCAATCGTAATCAGGTAGTCATTGATGAGTGCTGTTTTACGACCTGAATGCTTGCTCACTGCTCTATTCTTTGCATACAAGTCCGCGACCAACAGCTCAGGAATCGACAAGACACTCCCTTCAAACATATACACATATCCCAACCCATCAGAGCAGGAGCTAGGAGTACATGGGTTCCACGGCTGTGAATCTCAGATTACATCACTGACACCAAAAACTCTTGCAATAACGCGCAAGTTGAGCAAGTATAGAGAAATATGGGTTCAGACGCCCTTCAGCTTAGAAATCAGCCTTGGGCCGATAAGCAAAAGTGCAGAATATTTCCCGGTGGACCCAATACCGTCCGATCATGCGAGCTGTCGCGATCATGCCACCGCTCAGCTAAAAAAGGCCAAACACAGCAACAAGTAAATACCCTCGTAGGTACACTCGCACCGGCCTGAGTGTTTCCACTACAATCATACGAGGGCTGTGCTATTAGCGAAGTGTGAAACTGCCTGTTGACGCACGCAATCCAGTGGCAGCTGCTGACTAGCAAGGCATCGAAGGAAGGAAGAGGCTACTTTTCCTGTTCGTACGAAACGCCCCCGCTTCCTCCAGATAGTTAGACAAGCAAGCAATTACAGACCCATCGAACAGAACCCCACGTACGTACGTACTACCGCCATATGGCAAAGGCCATTCAACAGATAGGCTATTATGTTTTGAAATTTATTCAGCGGAGCGGGACGTGGATCGAGCTTGCGAGATACGCGGCCCGCGTAGCATTATTACTACGTTTAAATACCCGAAAGTTATCTTAACGTGGATTGGTCCGTTGCGAATCCTCGAATGTAGATTGGTTAATGATGATGTACCTCTAGAAGTATTTAGCTAAGAGGAAATTATTAAGAAGACATATTGTTGAAAATCGTGGTCCGTTATTGAAGAGGAAGGCGCGAGCCGGAAGGGGGCGTGGGCCGGAAGGGGGCGTGGTCAGGTGCCGCAAGCTCAGCGCCGCAGGCAGGGGGTCCTAGGGGGTTCCCCCCTAGAAATAACAAGAGGATGCCTTCAGAATAAACTGAATCTATCACCAAGTTACTTTAAAATAGTCAATTCATATCATTTAGCGGTTTCTATGGTATTAACAACGAAGAGGCGTGATTGATATTAGGCATGGAGCGTGCTTGGGTTGCTTAGTTAGCCAGGGCTACAGCCGCTAGTGCCTGCTGCAGACGGTTTGCTTCCTGCACACTATTATTCCCACTAACGTTAACCATCAACCTCAACTTTTTTCCTCTAACCCATATTCAATTCTTTCCTCATCAACTAATTCCCATTATCAGAAGCAATTCCCATTGCCAAAACATCCTCCTACAGTCTTTACAGCTGTGCTCAGCATATCAGCTGCTGCTGGCCCTCCTCCTCCCAACCCGCCAGGCAGTAGTGAGGACCCTTTCAAACCCCACAAACGCGATGCTTGCAACAATAGCAAGATCTACAACTATGAGATCAAGGGCGTCACCAAGCAGTATTATAGCTGCTAGAATATCAAATCCCTTATACAATTTGCCCCAAAGCGCGGCAAGCAGCCAGTGAAGAACTGCTTTGCCTATCAGTCCGCCCAACAGGCTACACAGGCAAGACCACTCACACTTATCTATAAAGCTTTCTGCTAACCAGTCTATAGTCTCAAGGATCTACTATTCGCCGGGCTCTTTCCACTCTATTATTGCCTCATCATCAGGTAGCTGCGGAATCAATATCCTCTCCTAAGGGAGCTAACCCTGCTGAATATCAACAGTCCCAATACCTAGCTCATCTTAAGCCCCCTCGCCTAGCATCACTCAAGCTGCTAAGTCTCACCATACAACCCAGTCAGCCCAAGGAGCTTGCTACTTCTGGGTATCATCTAATTACTTAAGCTATACAGGAAGTTATTGAAGTTGCCCCGCTATTAAGCCAACCTGCCGGCAGCAAGGTTGAGATAGAGTCCCCAACTAGGCAGCAGAGGTATAGTTATAGCACTTTGCCAACCTATAGCCAACTTCCCCAACATAGGTTGATCCTCCCAAGCTAAGGTATATTAAGTTCTGTTATTAGTTATAGTAGGCCTACTTCTGAGATCTTTAAAGGCCAGACTGGCATATATTATGGGCTCTTAGAGCTCTTCCACCATTATGAACGCATTAAAGGATACACTAAGGCCGAGCAGCATGCTTACAATCATTATCTCGCTGAGTAGCGTGAGCATTAGCACCAGCATTACCACAATAAGATCCCAGACCCTATACAACCAACCCAGTCCTTTTTTAGCTAGCAGCAAGCTGCTATAGGTGCTCCAGGTGGTAACAACCATAATGACTGATTTGAGTATTTAACCTGTAGCATTCGCTGCCGCCCTCAGTTATAAAGCAGCACTTACCTAGAGATCTATATCTACTATAATGACATTAATAATGAAGAGCAGCCAACCCCCTAGGATAACTAGTCTAAGTTAATTTATATTAATTGCCTTCATAAGTTTCCTCTTACTAAGTTCCACCCTATAGCTGATAAGAATCCTGTTAACTACTACTATAAGTGCATTTATTAACTTACCTAGAGTACTCAAGATAAGGGCAAGCGAGATAATAGTAATAATGGTTTCCTACCTTAGTCCCAGATATTATTAACCCAGTCTTCCCAGGGTGGTAGCTACCGCCACTATGGTCCCAGCAAGGGCAGTATCTACAGCCCACGCCCACGTCACTCTTCTCAGCAGCAGTCCCAGCCTACAGAGGAGGATCCAGCTCGCTCGGAGTTCCTTAATAAAAGCGATCCTGAGTTCTATAGTAACCTATAAGACCCATCTATCAGTAATAATGAGAAGCAGCTTATTACAAACTTTAATAACCGCCTTGCCTCAGCTTCCGTTAAGGAGCACTATCCCCACTATAACTATACCTAGTTCAACCTAAAGCTCCGGGATAGTATCTGCAAGAACTACTACCGAAAGGATGATATAAAGCTGCTCAGCAAGCCATTCTTCTTCTCTACTGCTAATAATATAAACTTAAATAGTATTTCTAACCTTCTAAAGCTTATATAGGTTGAGGAGCAGTATATTAGTAGAGTTCACGTCTTTATCAATATTAAGTTGGTTCGTAGCCAGCAGCATAAGTATAGCCGCCACTGCATCAGCTTCCTCTAGGATGTTGCCACCTTCTATAACCAGCTGCCCCGCCTGCCATCTGAGTGTGATATCATGGTCCTGCGGCCAGCGAGCCTGAGGAAGGATCCTCATTGGCTTGCGGCTTTTAAGAAGGAAGTTTGTACCCGGCGCTATATTATCAAGTAGTAGCTTTAATTCCTCATTACTAATAACCCCTATTACCGAGATCTTGAGATTGACTTCAGGAGGCTATCCCAGTTCACTAAGAACAGCAATTTAATAACCAGGTTGCCATAGTTGAGGTTATTAATAACAACCCCCGCGTTAAAGCCAGAGCGGCTGCTATAGCTAGTAGTAATGATGATGACTCTGAAGAGGATGCCTTTAAGGACGTTTCTGCTGCCCCCAACCTTATTGCTGCCCACGCTGACCTCTATTGTCTACGCCAGCAGCTTTCCAGCCGCCCACAGGCAAATCCTGAGCAGCCACCTGTGCTTTAATATAATGAGCGGCATGCTAAGCCAGCATGCAACTTCGTGGATATGCCGGGCATTCAATCTACACCCCTAAATAACCTTACCAGCCGCATTACATTAGTTGCAATGTTGATGCCATTATTGCTTCCATATGGCCAAGGCAACTTCACTATGCCACAAGAGCATACTATTACCTTCATTAAGTAGGTATATCATGCTCTACTACAGGATGACAGCAGGTTTGCATAGCACCCTCGCTTCCCCTACTTTACATTTAACACTCATATGCAAGCTTAAGTCAATAAGACTAGCAGCTTCTTTATAAAGCACCCAGGTGCCCAGTAAAACCAGAACTTCACTACTATTAACGACCTAAAGGCAGCCCTCACCAACAATAGCCCCCAGGTACAGGCGCTACTAAATGCCATTATTAGGTCCTCAGACAAGCTTAAGGGCACGCGCCCCTTCTAGAACCAGGCAAGAAACAAGCTGCTTGCTTAATACTATGCCCTTAAGTACCCTTATATATTCATCACGTTTTTAACTACTAATCTGCACTAGGAATCTCTCGCTAGAGCCATGCCTAATTATAATAGCTAGCTTACTGTAAATAATATAGGCAAGATAAGGATTACATGCAAGAACCTCCAGGAGAACCCCCATATTACAGCATACTACTTCCACTAGCAGATTATAATATTCTTTAAAGAGTACCTAGTGCCTAAGTTTGGAGTTACAGCATAGTGGTACCGATTTGAGTAGCAGGGCCGTAGCAGCACTCACGCCTACAGTCTCTTCTGGCTTCATAACATTCCCCAGGCGGGCCCTAATGGCTTCTTTAATGAGGATGAGAAGGAAGCCTTTATTAACTTCTGGGGCCTTTATATTAAGGCGTAAAACTCTAAGCCGGGCCATAAGATAGCCTTATAAGAGGATAACCCTCTAATCCACATTCCTACTAATGATATATCCTTCAGCTTCCTATCTCATATGCTTAACAGGGTGCAGCATTATAACTACAGCAAGGCATACTGCTTGCAGAAGCATAAGCTTCCAGATGGTAAGTAATCTAATAAACCCCTTTGCTGCTTCTATTATAAATATCTACTATACAATATAGCTCAGCTAACCTATACCCTTAATGATAAGAAGCCATACCCATGGGATATATTTGATGGCATCTAGAACAACCCCCAGATGAACAACTATATCTGCAGTATTACCCTCAGCTAGCTAGCAAATACTAATACTACGCCCTATATATCCCTCCAGGCTGTAATCAACTATATCACTAAGTACTGCAGCAAGACTGAGACCAAGACTTAGCTATATAATGAGATGCTTTATAAGTTGATTCCTAAGGTTAACCATGCAAAGCCCCTGGTGTCCCTTATCAGCAAGATAATGAATAAGCTGGTTGCTAAGTGGGACTGGCCGGGTATAGAGGTTGCTTACCACCTTCTGGGTTTGCCATTAGTTAAGTATAGTTATAAGTTCCAGTCTATTAATTGCTAGCACCCTGATTCTGGCTATAGCATGGCTGTAATTAATCCGGATACTAATAATATTTATAAGTTTAAGCTACTTTATCAAAAGTACTATGATTGGGAAGCAGAGTGAGCAGATCTTGAGTATTTTAACTTCTTAACTATCATCAACCACTCTAGGTCCCCTTGGGCCTACTTCTCGGGCCAGGCCAAGCCTTATATTCTCAACTACTTTCCTTACTACAAGCCTGACCGCAGAGGAGATTAGTTTGAGGACTTTACTTATATTAAGCTAATACTACACCACCCTTATAAGGAAATTAAGGAGCTTAAGAGTACAAATAGCGTTTAGTTCAATACCTTTACTAAGGCATATAAGTACTGCCGAGCTATTCACGAGCATAAGGATGACTACTACAGCGATATTCCACCTAATGCTGAGAATAAGGGCTTCCAGGAGGACCCTAATGCTAAGCGTAAGCAGATAAATGAGGAGGACTAGCAGCTGCTTACTACCCAGCTTCTGGGGGTGGGTATGGATACGGATAATGTTAAGCTACTGGGGAACCGTGAGATCAATCATTAATACAACTAGACCCCTTACATTAGTCGTTACAGTCAGCTCTTTAATGAGAGGGCTAATTTCTGAAAGAATATAATGCTTAACCACCCTCTCAGCTTGGGTAATAATGATAACCTTTCCCTATCAGCTGCAGACAGCCTCAACTTTGAGTAGCGCCTGCTATATGATACTATTGTTGGGCACTAGGAACGCTCTGCCAGCAGTAGTTGATATAGTAGCAACCACATTCGCTTGGCTGCTAATCAGCTCTTCCTTCAGGTTAATGATCCTAGTTGTACTAGCAAGATATATACCCTTAAGATAATTTCTACTATAGTTCAGCAGATCTCTACAACCTATAGTATTCTGCACCAGGTAATAGAGAAGGCTGCTCCTATTAGCATTACAGTAAATGCCATTTAGGGCCAGATGATTCATTCTCTCTTTAAGATCCCCATTATAACATCCGGGTCTGGGGAGCTTCCCCAGCTAATAGTTGCAGAGGCCACCAATATCCGGAATAAGCACCACTATATTAAGTACTTTATAATTAATAAGAAGTTAATAATTAGTTCCCGGATGCTTTACTTTATTAACTAGCATATGTAGCAGATCTTTAAGTATGCGGATCTGTTTTTTAGTGGCCAGAATGTTATCCTTATGGGTGACTTCCACTAGCTCCCCCCCGTGGCTATGAAGCCGCTCTTTGCTAATAACTCCCAGCTGAGAGAGGCTTGGGATAAGGCCGGCCGTGCTGCCTATAAATAGTTTAATAGGACCATCAAGCTAACACAGGTGGTCCGGCAGTAGGGCAATAGTCAGGCTGCATTTCGTGCTGCTTTAGGCGGGCTGCGGGAGAATAACCCTATGCAGCCACACTAGCGGATGTTGGCAAGCCGTATTCAGAGCGGCTTGCCCCTGGATGAGGTTAAGAAGTTTAATAATGCCCTCTACATTTATAGTATGAACACCAAGGTTCGTGAGTTTAATACTACCTACTTAGAGCGTCTTGATGCTCCAGTTGTCAACTATAAGGCAATAAATACTGGTCTAGGTGCAAAGGCTATTGATTCTAAGGATGCTGGAAACCTGCATAACTCTCTTACCCTCTATCGTGGTGCTTGCGTGATACTAATAGAGAACCTGTGGATAGTTGCTGGCCTTATTAACGGTGTGATAGGGATTGTTTATGATATTGTATAGGCTGCTAATGTTGAAGATCCCTACCATATATAGCCCTTTGTTATTCTGATTAAGATAGATAAGTATAGCGGCCCGGCTTGCTTTTATAGCGAGCTGCCCTAGGATATTGTGCCTGTCTTCCCGTTAAAGTAAGACTTTAAGAAGGGTAAGGCTGCTTGCTTCTGGATGCAGTTTCCTATGTCTATTGTGTATGCTATTATTGTATATAAGTCTCAGGGGGCAACACTAGACCGCGCAGTCCTTAACATTGCGGCCAAGCAGTTTACTGCCGGCCTAACATATGTTGCTATTTTAAGGGTTAAGATGCTCAAGGGCTTGATATTTAAGGAGCTATTCTTGCTAGCTAATCTCAAGGTGGCTAAGGATAATACTGGTTTGCAGCGTATAAAGGACTATCTGCAGCATTGTGATGCTGGGGAGATCCTTAATAGCCGTCCTTATCTGCAGCAGCTGCCTGCTGCTCTAGACCTGGCCTTTAATGATAATCTAGCATAGGAGGGAGGTACTTAATGGAGGGAGGAGAACCTCTATAACTAATTCTATAGATTAGGGGTTTTGGAGTAGCAGATATCTGGTTGATAGATAATGATTTGTGCTTTCCTTTAACCGGTATATACTATCATTATTCTTACTTGCTATTCTTTTTAATGAGTATTCAGCTTGGTTTTTAAGTGTTTTCTGCTAACTATTTCTTTCTTCTAGTACCAAAACACCTACCCACCAACTAATAAGGGGAATATAGCCCAGGATATTAACTCTATACTTATAAGACTGTGCGGTAATAGAGTCTGCTTGCTAAAGACTACTACCTATAGGTAAATGGTGTACTTGAGCCGGTTATAAGGTATAGTAGAGATAGAGTTAATATCCTAAGAATTATTATTTTAGTTAAATAAGAAGAGTATAAGGATCTTACCTATTAGGTTTAACCGGGCGGAAGCCTTATCAACTATGAAACTAAGCGCAGATAATGATAACCTTATCTTCCTCTTTATTAGCAGTTACAGCTGCTAGAACAGCAAACATCAGATAACTGCCTGGCGAGAAGAATTAAGCTTAAGGATAGCAGCAGCAACGGCAGCGATAGCAACAATAGCAGCGAGGGCAACAAGGGCAACACTCGGTACTACCACACCCATACCAACCCTTACCACCAACGGCCGCTGCAGTTGCCCCTAAGCACTACAGAGCTCAAAATGCTTAAATTTAAAGACTTTTCCTAACCACTATAATATTAGCAACAGCTAGCAGCTAGCTACTACTACTATTTAGAGTAGCTAATAATATTAGTCAGCCTGAATTAGCTGGAAGGTTGGACTCCCTTCTTGTTATAAAAAAAAAACAGTAAAAAAAAGGAATAATAGGCATTATATCTGAACCCGCGCCCTCGTGAGAGAGCTAGCAAGGTATTGCTCCTTCAACCATAATAGTGAGTCCCTGCTAGCAAATTAAAGTTAAACATCAGTACTATAAAGGCATACATGTAGTATGGTGGTTGTTGCAGAATAGGGGCAAGCAACGCCTTATATAGCATATAAGTCATACTGCCTTGCATATAATATAGTTATACTAGAAGCCGCACTAGGCTATCACGAGATATTGCATTGTTACTGCATTATCCCAGGCAGAGGTTGTCCCGGCATATTAGAGTAAGCAGTCCTAACTATAGTAAAGCTAGCGTTAAAGAAGCCCGCCCTTGTTAAGGAAGCCAGCCCTCATTAAGGAAGCCAGCCCTCATCAAGGAAGCCCTCGTTGAGGAAGCCCGCGTTAAGGAAGCCCGCCCTTGTTAAGGAAAAAGTCCTTACCGGATCCCTCCGGCTTAAAAAAGAAGCCGGCTAGGGGATTAGTTTTTCGCTTTATGCATTACTTGCACCCGCAACCTTTAGGTTATAGGCACTTAGAGACCTAATATTATTAGTATTCATTATCTCGCCTTCTGCCGGCTATACCACTTGGTATTGTTCCCAGGTTACGTAATCTGGCGTTTATAAGGCAGAAGGCATGAGGATAAGCAGAATGCTATATTGCCGCAAGCAGAGTGGGCTAGCGTATCTTGCAAGTGGAGTGGGCCAGCGTATCTCGCAAGCTTGATCCACGTCCCGCTCCGCTGATCCCTGGGCCGTTGGGTGTGCAAGTTGACGATTGGCAAGTTGACGATTGCTTCAGGCTGACAATAGAATATAGATACTAGGGCTGACAATTGAGCCAGCGGCCCCAAGGTCTATTTTTCATAATCAGCATTGCTTATAGTATCTAATGGTGGGTCTTTTAGTGTTTATGATTATATGGAGTGACTTCTGCAGCTCTGTTTTTCTTTTCTTTTCTTTTTTTTTAAAAAAAAAACGAAAAGTGATTATTCATTGGTGGTTAAAGATGGGCTTTGGGCAATGCCTGCGGTAGATGGGGCTTGTAATTGTCTCTAGATCCAGGAGCCGATTGCTGATGTGTTGGGAGTTTGTCTAGAACCTGTAACAAGGACAATGGCGGCTCCCAATAGGCACTTACGTGGACGGGCGTGCACGACGTTGGTTGCCGTGATATCCTCTCAGTCGGGACCAATGAGGATTGGTCACCTGACCCAACCGTTTGCGTTCCTCTTATGATGACATTGTCTCGCTATCTTGGTGAGCCTACTCGACTTGGTCGGGGATTACCGTGGTCTCCAATCCTGCGGCTTTTGTCCCATTGAGTAAGTCAGCACCTGAGCCCAGTTAGCCACTGGATTCCTGATCATTGGAAGCACCTTGTGCGTATCTAGATGTGTTTTGTTCTTCCTCGTGGTGTGTTTAGACTTAGCTTTGGACTTTGTCGGTCCCAGGAATCTCAGTTTAGATACCTATATACTATTATTACAACAATATTGGATATCAAAGCCGTCAATCATACCAGTGAGTCCCCAGGGCGTGTCAATATGGATAGGATAGGCTTTGATACCTAGGTTCCCTGAGATACCGGTAGTGCACAGGCACGCAGGTACCTCTGACTAGCAGTCACACAGCAGAATGAAGCATCATCCACAGGGCATTTTAAAATGCAATGAATACCTTTTGTGCCTTCAAGGAAGTGTATCAGTTCATAAATGTATTGTCCCTTGACTAGGTAGTACCAGACCCCTTCAGTGACTTCCGACTTGTTACTGCATAATGTACCTGTACTTGGAGACAAATGGGGAACTCCCAGCTCAGTCTGGTCTATGTACTTAAGTACGTACTCAAGTACATAGCAGGAACATCTGCAGACCAAAAGTACGTACCTCGTTAGACCATTGGCTCAGCCGGCAGGCAACCGACCAGCCCCCACTTGAGGCTGACCAGGCAGCCTGAGTGGCCACGGGAGCTCGAGGCTGGCCAGCTGGATGGACACATGAGTGGTCCGTCGGTCTGGTGTGGTCTGGTCAGAGCAGGGCAGCAAACTCGAGAGCAGCAGCTGTCTGCACTCAGAGACCACCCCCCTCCCCCAAACATCAAAGGTGAAGCTCGCTCACAGAAGGACAGACAACAACACCGTCGCCCTACCTCTACTTTAGCCTTCTCCTCCAGCGGACCCCCTTCTTTGATTCTGCATCCATTGCCTGTAAAAGAACAGCACATGTGACCCCCCCAACCCCGCTGCTTGTGCACGCTGGTCCAGTTGCGACAGACCTGTCCCACGACTGCTTGGCCATCAACCCGATCGACCACCACCGCCGCCACTACTACCGCCGCCAACAACCCGGAGCACAAATCCCAAGCTCAAGCCCCTCCTCCTCTCCTCCTCTCCCACCACCAACACCAGCGACAGCAACCGCAACAATAGCTCACCCAAGCCTGCCGACCACAGCGACCTGACATCGACTGCCAGCAGTTGGTCAAGATTTCAGCAACCCTGCCTGTATCAAAGCTCAGTTGCAGTTGCGACACGACGTTGGCGCTTTCGACCCGGTCTCTGCCTCGTGACTGACCGACCGACCGACGGAAAGCCGACCGAACTCGATTCGACTTCGACTCCCGACCTCTCCGCCTCCAACTCTTGCGCCCACGACCAGCTCTATCCTTTCCGAGGACACCTCCAACCAACTAAAACCCACCTCAAACCCCATCCACCACCTGTGCAGCGGCGCGGCTCTGTCCTTTTCGGATAGCAGAACCGTTTCGCCCCGGCCCCCCTCCATCCAACACCCATGCTCCCACGATCGTCGGGAACATTTTCTCCCACTCCTCCCCAAGGCCTACAGACAGGAATCTCCCACTCCCCACATCCGTCCCAGGCAGGTGTGCTGAGTGCGGGTGCCAGCCCGAGTACCAGCAGCCCAACTGGCAACTACGCCGTCTCCAAGATCACCGTCGCCCAGGTCTATGTGCTCCTGAGCACTCTTAGGGCCAAGAAGGACGACCCTGCTGAGTACGAAAACAAGGTCAACCGCCTCAACAAGGTACGCCGCTGCACCTCCCTCATCCCTTCCTCGCTTGCGCCGACTTGCTCTCCTCGACCTCGACCGTCCTCCTATCTTATCTTCACGCCGTTATCTGTATTGTCGCACTATCTCCTCTCTCCCCAAGTTCCCGTCGTGTGGGCTTTTCCCCCCTTCCTCGCAGCACCCTTATTATTGCCCCCTGCCTTGACCTGGCCCCTATGGCGTCCTCACCTTGTGGTCCCTCGCACGTGCTGACAGTGCCACTGGCACAGCTCATCGATGAAAACGGCATGGAGGTCTTTACGAAATACTTCACCAAGCTGGTGCATACCAGCGCGTCCCAGATCTTCCCCGGTACGAGTAGACCCATAGGCAGTGCGACCAATACTGGCAGTTATTCCTTGCTCTTGGAGGAGATGCGCAAGATATCCCACGATGTCGATCAGGCGACCAAGATATCCGAGTCCATCGAGACCGGCACCGAGGATATTTTCCGCGACTTCGACCTGTCCACCTTCATGGAACACTTCAGATTGGACGCCTTGGAGAAGACAATATTAGCCCTGGCATTCAAACTGGGCAGCCGGCCCGATTTGAAGGCAAAAGGTAATGCTATGCCACTGCGCCCCACCACGGGGGTTACCGGTTACTCCATGGCAGAGCGACTGACTGACAGGAAATCTCTAGCCGATGCCATCCTCTCCACCAACTACCCGACCTTCATCGCCATCCTCTCGCAGCCCGACGGAGACCATTCCGACCTGAGTCCCCACTTCCTCTCTGTCATCATCGACCGACTCATCCAGTACCACCCCCCGAACTTCAACTCCTCGGCACATAGAGAGCTGCTTTCCAAGGTCGAGTCCAGATACGCGCAGCTCGACGTGGCGACCCCTTCCGAGGTCCTTGCCGCCCTGGACCTCAACAGGGTCCTCGTCGACAAGCCACCGAATGCCTTGGCCTTGTATATTCAAAAAGTCGGTCCCGACTTCACGCGAGACGAGGAGTCCTGCGCCAGGTTCCTCCAAGAACGCCCGCCATCGGTCCAGCTTAGCGCCGAACAGGTTTCCAACGCGCTTTGGTACACTGCCATCAGCCAGACCCCGCAGCAGAGCCCGACCGTCCTGGTAGCCGGTCTCCGACGGACCCTGCCCTCGGGCTTCAGATGGCAAGATGTCCTCTCGTACTTCGACCAGCCCAGCGCTCGGATTTCCCCTCCCCAGTTCCTGCGGCTATACAGAGCCCTACACGTGGTCGCGCTGGATGATGACGGATCTGGCTTTGATATCCAAAATCTTTGGGGCGGAAACTGGGCCAATGCGGATGCCCACCTCTCTTTCGTCTGTGCCTTTGGCAGCCTCACTCCAGAAGAGCTGGACGCGACCACGATACCGGGCCTCCGGCCAACCTTCACCTTGGCCGAGTATGCTCAATCTCCAGCCCCTGTGCGCGAACGGGCTGCATATGCAGTCAGGCATCCCCTTGTCTCGGTTGATGCGCTCACGGCAGTCTTTGGCGTCGCTCTGAGTTCGCAGCATGCTTCACAAACCACCGAGGCAAAACGGTTGTTCAACGAAGTTGTCGTGCCTAATCTCGATATATTCGTGGTCTCCGCCTTTGGTGTGCACAAGCCGTGGCCTGAGATGGCCAACGATACCCTGACGACTCTATTCGAGACATTCTTGCTCAAGCAGCAAGAAGGGTACCAGTTCGCCCTCGACAGCCTCTGGCGCAAAGACAAGGATTTTGTCAAGCAGAAGATCAGCGACGCCCATGTGCGACGGCCCATGGACCTACCACTCTACCTGGAGCACGCTGAGTATCATGGCTGGCTGGACGAGTTTGTGTACGAGTTCAGCGGGATTGGTCTGGACCTCGCGGCCTTTGCCCATGCGCAAGGCCGGCTCGACATTGACCAATGGACGAGGACCAACGCAACCAGGGGCGCCGAGGTTGTCCCTGCCCTGCTCCAGTTCGTTAACATCAAGGCGGAAGTGGAAACGAGGTATCAGCGACAGCAAGGGGCCCAGGGTCTGCTCCGAACAACACCGCTCCAGGTGAAGACGGTATACCACTTTCTTGGCTTCTTGAGCGAGTTCTGTACGCCCCAGCTGAAGGAGTGGAGGGAATGCCAGCGGCAATGTACGATCGCGTACCCACGTCTCATCAACTACGGTGGCCCGTACGATCCCATCATCGACGCGAATGGTGCCGAGGGCAACAACCTTCCGTTGGCTGCCATTAGCAGGATGGAAGACCACTACAAGAGCATGTACAGCGGGGAGACTCAAGTTCGAGACATTGTGGAGGCTCTTGAGCGCTACAAGCATTCCCGCGACAATCTTGACCAGGACATCTTCGCATGTATGATCCACGGCCTGTTCGACGAGTTTGTCCATTATCCCAGCTACCCGATCGATGCACTGGCTAGGACCGCCGTCTTGTTTGGTGGCGTCATTTCTAGGAAACTCATCGACGGCACGCCCCAGCAGGCTGGTCTCGGGATGATCTTGGAAGCGATCAGGGATTACCCCACAGAACATAACATGCACAAGTTCGGCTTGCAGGCGCTGATGCAGCTCTATCCTCGCTTCCCAGAGTGGCCAGGCTTCTGTCGGCAGCTTCTCCAGATCAGCAGCCTTCAAGGCACCGAGGCCTGGAGGAAAGCCGATAATGTGGTCAGGGATCAGGAAGATGAGGGGGCGTATCAGCACAACGGCGGGGACGCAGCCCTCAATCACGACTCCCTCACCAACGGCAACGCAGTAGAGGCCAACGAGCCACAATTTGCGCCATTCGCCTCGGTCAACGTGGACCCTACGCCTCCTGGCGCTTCTTTCGAGGACCCAACGGATGACACTCAGGACAAGATCCAGTTCGCCCTCAACAACATGGACCAGGCGTCACTCAAAGCTCGGGTTGACACAATCCGCGAGTCACTCGAGCAGAAGCATCAGCAGTGGTTTGCTAGCCATCTGGTCAGGGATCGGGCAAAGGTACAGCCGAACCTCCACCAGATGTACCTGGACGTGGTGAAGCTCTTCGAGGATAATATGCTGTGGTCCGAGGTCCAGAGGGCGACCCTGAGTTGCGTGTCTCAGATGCTGAACTCGGAGTCGACCATGCACAGCTCCACTGAGCGAACACAGCTTAAGAACCTCGGCGGATGGCTGGGCATGCTCACTCTGGCCCGGGACAAGCCTATCCGGCACCGTAACATCGCCTTCAAGCAGCTGCTCATCGAGGCCCACGACACGAAGAGACTAATTGTTGTAATACCCTTTGTGTGCAAAGTGCTGGGCCAAGGCGCATTGTCCATGGTCTTCCGTCCGCCGAATCCCTGGCTGATGGACATCATTCACCTACTGATCGAGCTTTACCACAACGCAGAGCTCAAGTTGAACCTCAAGTTCGAAATCGAGGTGCTGTGTAAGACCTTGAGCCTGGATCACAAGAGCATTGAGCCATCCGGCGAGATCCAGAACCGGGTGGTCGCGGAAGAGGCTACCCAGGTCACGGTCCACGATGGGCTGGAAGCTTTTGACAACCTCTCTCTCAACGGTATCGGGCAGGGTGTGGTCAGCAATCTGATGCCACAGCATGCCGTTCCACCGCCTATTCCCGACCTCCACTCCCGTCTCAACATCCCACCCGCGAACGAGATGGTTGTGAGCAACAGCCGTCTGCGTGAGATTGTTCACACCGCGTTCCAAAAGGCCTTGCAGGATATCATCCAGCCTGTAGTTGACAGATCCGTCACCATTGCCGCCATCAGCACCCACCAGATGATACGTAAGGACTTTGCAACTGAGCCTGATGAGCACCGCATCAGAAACTCCGCCATCAGCATGGTCAAGGCGACCGCGGGCAGCTTGGCTCTTGTCACGTCCAAGGAGCCCCTGCGTGCTAACTTCACCAACTACATGCGCCAGCTCTCAACTGACCTCCAGGGTGGGCTTCCGGAAGGGACAATTATCATGTGTGTCAACTCCAACCTCGAGCTCGCCTCTAGTGTGATTGAGGACGCCGCCGAGCGGCGCGCGATCCCTGAGATTGAAGACCTGATTGAACCTGAGCTGGAAGTCCGCCGCCGTCACCGGCTGCAGAGGCCCAACCAGCCCTATGTCGATGCTTCACTCAACCGGTGGGCCATGACGATGCCGGATCCATACAAGATGGCGCCCAGTCTCAGCGGTCTGAGCCCGGAGCAGATGGCAATCTACGAGGAATTCCAGCGTCAACCCCGGCCGGCCACGACCACCACGACTCCTTCGCACATTGCCTCGACCTCTGATGCAACAAGGTCAATGGCGAACGAGATTCTTCAGGATCAGTACAATTCCGTGCCGTCTGCGCCCACTCCCGCCGAAACTCCCGCCATGCCCCCACTGGCTGGACACACTCAGACATACCCTCATGCACATGCGGCACTGACCAATGGAAGACAGCCCGCTCTGAGCCAGGTTGACACTAGGAGTATTCTAGATAATATCAGCAAGGCCCTTTTCAACCTCCAGCGCGCAGCAACGGACGCGCCCGAAGAGCATTATGAGGACCTGCCGAGAGGGCACACGGTCCTTGACACGATGGACCTCCTCATTTCTAATGTCATCAAGGCTCGTACGTCAACAACGGATGATCACACACCCCGTGTAGTTGAGGAGATCTGCAACCACCTCTTTGGTCCGTTGGAGGACAGCCTTGCGATCGAGGCCTTTGCCCACGCTCTAAGCACTATACGAAGGATGGGAGGCCCGGTCCTGAGTGACTTTGTGGTGCAGCTCTTCCGACGCCAGGACGGCTCCACGTTCTTGCGTCTCCCGATGATCAAGGCTTTTATTGGAACGGACTTGCTCGACTGGCGGACCCTGGACGAAGCCCTGTCAGCGTCGATCAGGTCGCAAGAGGAGGGGAGCCTCCAGATGCTCGATCAAATCATCAAGGCGACAATCCTGAGCGAGACGCCCATGGCGCTGTTTGCCAACCTGGGGTCCAGCCTGGAGGTCGCCTACGCTTGGGTGACTGCAGATCCTGAAGTGCCAGGAGGGGAGGACTTGAAGGCCACTCTGGAAGCTGCACGCGAGCACCGCAGTCAGGCTCAGAGCCGTGAGCAGATGGAGTATGTCTTTGAGGAATGGGTCTATCGCTTCCGGAACACACCGGTGACCGACAAGTTCGCCCGACACTTTGTGAGGCAACTGAGTGATCACGGCGTCGTCAGGTCCAAAGACGACCTGCTGGTGCTCATCCGCGTCGCCCTGGACAGCTCGGTGGCGCAGTTCGAGGCTGCCATCGCCTCTGGCAGCAGCATCGACGATGGGTACATCTGGGTCAACGCACTGGCATCGCTCGTGATGGCGTTTGTCAAATCCACCGGCTTTGACGATACTGATCCAAAGTCGAGCCCCGCATCCCTGCTGGCTTCTGCGTGGGCGCTTGCCACCATGGTTCTCAACGACCACGCGCGGAAGCGTGAGGAGCTCTTTAACCAGAGGGTCTTCTTCCGCTTCTTCTCGCAGCTGCTCCACGAGTCTGGGGCGTTCTTCGAGCAGCTTAGCGGGCCCCTCAGGGATGAGATGCTCCTGAATACTGCGTCAAGGCTGTCCGCGCTTGGCCCTTCAAGGTTCCCAGGCTTCTTCTACGGCTGGCTTGGTCTGCTTCACCACACGGCTTTCCTCCCGTCCCTGATGGACATGGAAGGCGAGGCTGGTTGGGCACCATACACGGAACTCCTCCAGCAACTACTGGAATTCGTGGGCGAGCAACTGAACACGGCACAAATGCCCGACGTGATTCACAAGCCTTACGAGGCTGCTGTCAAGTTGCTCATTGCTCTGCAGCATGACTACCCACAATACCTGGCGGCGAACTCGTCTGCACTTCTGGGAAGCATCCCACCGCACTGCACCCAATTGATCAATACTATCTTGTTCGCATCCGTCAGCAAGATGCCGGACCCAATGACGGCAGGGATTGACGCTGCTGGCAACCAGAGCGGGCACTCGCACGGGGGCGGCAATTCTGCTGGATTCCTCCAGAGCATTGGTCTCCTGGACATTCTCAACTCGGCCTTGGAGAAGGGGCCGTCGGAGGATGCAGTAGCCCACATGACACACGCGATAACACGGGAGGATGGCAAGACGGCCTTTGGCCCCGCCCTCATCAACGCAAACCTGGGCGTGATCGACGCAATCACGGCGCACATCGGCAGGTACGCCGCGCAGAGGGCGGCGGCAGGACACCCGGCGTTTGAGCCCGGATCGTCGGGTCTGCTGACGCTGTCGATGCTCATACATGAGCTGGCAGCGGAGCCGCGGCATTACTTGCTACTTAGCATGCTCAACCATCTGCGAGAGCCGAACGCAGACATGGAGTTCTTCAGCAAGTCCCTGCTGGAGATATTCTCGCACGACCTGTCAGACCCTGAGGAGACGGAGATTCGCGAGCAGATCGCACGGGTTCTTCTGGAGCGCCTAATTGGGTTCTGGCCGCAGCCATTTGGCCTGCTGATCACGGTCGTAGAGCTTGTCAAGAACGAGAAGTACATGTTCTTTGAGCTCCCATTCATCAAGCAGACCCCTGAGGTAAGTAGTTCCGATGATGACACATCCTCGATATCACGAAAGCTAATCTTTTCCTGTTCCAGGTCGCCCAGCGCTTTGCGGAGATAGTTACTGCGCACAGCTAGGGGGCTAGGGGCGGCAATGTGGCCAAAGAGACGATGTGTTGCACGATGCTTGCTCATTTTTTGGATTTTTGACCTTGATGACGCAGGCAGAGCAAGGTTATGAAAAAGAAAAAAGTGCTTGTGATCTTGCGGAGCTGGGAATTGCATGGGACGAGTCCGTTCTCCTTTTTCTAGCACTACACAAAACTGAAAGGAGCACAAAAGAACAGGGTGCATGTCTCGGGGCGGAAGGACGGTCTGGAGGGGGAGTCAGGCGTTGGGCACAGGGATGGGCGGATGGATGAGCTGCTCGCATTCATTCACATATATTGATTTGTTCATAACTCGAAAGGGAAGAGATGTGGTCACCACCACGACACCATGCAGATGCACACTGGTTATCCACTTGTTCTCAGCATCCCGACGATCAGGGGTTTGAAGGAAGAAGAAATACGGCGCCCGGAGATGTGCCTGTCTGCGTGTAAGTATCTGGCCACGGCCAGTGTATGGGTATGGGCTGCGGGAGGGTGTATATTCACGTATAATGTATGAATACTGAACCTTTAATGAATAACAAGACAAGCAAGCCATGAGTGATGGTAGCCAACCGGTCAACCGGCCAAACAGCCCAACAGCCATGCATGCAATGGCTGATTTCCCATCATTTAATTTCCGGTCCATCAGCCCCAGCCTCTCTCCATGACATGACATGGGTGGAGTGATTGATATCATTAAGTCTTACTTTGTCCTTTGCCACTATAACTAACCGGGCGATCGGTGAAAGGAAGAGAATGAAATAAGTGGGTAGTAGGCTGACCGCGGTGGATTGGCATATTTCGTGAGTATACGGAGTACCTAGGCCCCTCCCGGACCCCCCCCCCCAACCTCCCGGGCCGGAGGATTCCCGGGCGAACCTCGTGATGGCAGCTCCTTACTGGCTGCATGGCTGGCTATTCATGTGGTTTTGTCTCGACACGTACCAAAGTTTGGACAGGACACCTCTTTTTTGGTTTTTCCTCTTTTTTAAAAAAAACAGAAGGGGGGGACGGTGGAGAGTCCAAGTGCAATGGGATAAACAAATGCGCGCAACCAGTCCCGAAAACCGATCTGGGATTTCTTGAACTAGGGTATACAGATCTCAGAGGATTCTTTTTCGACTGGGTCTTCTTTGCTAGGCACCATCGGTCAACTGCCGTCAGTCTCCAGATGGTTTGCTAGTATTCAGAACCAATGAGGATGCTGGGTGGAGGAAAATGGGTCTGGTTGTGACCTGCAGCTAAAAATGACATTTGGGTGTGTAGAAAGTCTCATGTTAGGTCGGTGACCAGGGGTGATAGTGATGGGATCAGGCTGACAGTATGAAACCAATAAAACGATTTATTTTATTTTATTTCATTTTACGTAATTTTTTTTGATTTTGTATCTGTTTTGGTTTATCTCACCTATACTATTTCATATTTCTTTTCTCCTCTTCAAAGAAGTGGTCCGGAAGACGCTCCCGGGTGGAGACCTTTCTTCATAGGTGGCCGGTTCTCTCTTATGGGCCGCGGCCGGGGATACAATTCCCAATGCGCAATTAACATGTGGAAGATATGGGCAACTTGGAAATGTGATGTACTTACTGTATTGTATTTGCTTTTCCGCCTTGAGGGGGGGAAACCTGACCGGTCTTGAGGCGGTCAGGATGCATGATAACCACTCGCCCCATGTGGGCGAGTCAGTCACGTGTGCAGCTGTCTGTCTCAAACGAAAGTCTGCCCTCCCTTAGTTAGTTATAGCTAATCCGTAAAGCTACTTTTTTTATCATGCAATATGGGTCCTTTTGCTGATCGGGGTTAGTGGTTGGTTTGGTACATTCGCTCTACGGAGGAAGTGGTAGTCTTGTAGGCGTAGCCCGCACACTAGTTTAGGTCTATGTACTGGTCGGTGCTGACTAAGCTGGCGCTTAGTCATCACACAGCTGCAGTCACATACTACAGTCAGTACACTACAGTTGCCTAATCAGCTACCAGTCGCCCACTAGTATAACCAAATAATCATTAATTGAAAACCTTTTTAAATTATACTCATATTAATTTTAAGAACTGCTTTAAATAACATTAAGCTAAATTAAGATTAACAGTATTATCATTATAATTAAAAAAAGATTTTAAAATTTTTTATATATTTTAACTAAATAACTTATACAATATAATTTATTAAAAAGTAACTACCTATTATATATACTACCCTAATTTCTATATAAAAAATATATATACTAACCTTACTAAAACCATTAAATTAAGCTTAAAATAAATAAAATTTTAAAGTAATTTAAACTTTATATACTTTAATTATATTATTTTTATAAGACTTTTAGAAAACTTTTTATATAAGCTATATTGGAAAACTAAAATTATAAAGTTTTAAAATTAAATTTCTTAAATAATTAAGTAAAAAAATCTAAAAAAGTCTATAAAAAAGATTATAGCTTCTTTAAATACTTATAATTATTTTAAGTTAGCCCCTAGGTTATTTATTAAAGGGTCTTTTAAAGATTTATAAATTATATTATAAAAGGAAACTATTAGACCCCTATTTAGGTCTGATGAATTGTGCTATAAAATAGCATTTAGTTCAGCGTGTGTGTGTTTCGGCAGGGTCGCAGTATGGTGCTCTGAGGCGAATTGGGACGATTGACAATGGTCTGGACAACTTTGTATTGAATTAAGTTGGGCTTCTGTAAGCCCTCCTTATATACCCTCCGACCTCGTCTCACCCCTGGGCACGCTGCGGTAGGCTCTGGTGCAAATTTGCAAATGCCGGAAAATTCGCCCTTCCAACACACCATCTTTGGTTTCAAGCAACTAGCCAACCATAGCCCTAGCAATACCCAAATTAAGTACATATAAACTTCAGAAATCAAGCTATCCAATGCACTAAGTTATATACTTTTTGGGTAAGAAATAAGGGTAATGCAGAGGTCTAAATTAAGGTGCAAATGCAGGCCAAAATAATCGACTCACGGCCACCAAACTCATCTTGCGTCACGCACGCACTGGGCGTACTTAGCGAAAATCGCCTGACTCGCAAGTCTAGGGTAACTCCTTGCTAAAAAGTCTAGGGTAACTCCTTGCACGAAGTCTAGGGTAACTCCTTGCTGAGCGGTTCCGTTTAACATTAGGGCCTAATTTATAAGAAGCATATATAGTTATATGCCTAAAATATAGTAGCTTTAGGCCTAAAGGGGCCCTTAAATAAGGCCCCTTTTACTAATTATAGCTTAAGCTAAAGCCTAAGCCTTTTATATAATCTCTATCCCTAAATATAAAGCTAGTATAGTATATTTTAATTATAGCCCCTAAGTCCTAAAGCCTATCCCTACCTTACACTAAAAACCTAAGGTATAGGTTCCTATAATAGACCCTACTTTAGCTATATAGTATTATTATACTAACTCTTCTTAAGATATAGCTTAAAGCCTAAGTATATTATAAGGGTTGTAAATATAAGCAGAGTGAATAGGTATATATAGCGGCTAAGTAGTAAAATAGTAGTATGTAAGTACTATATTCCTGGGGAGATAGATATAACTAAACTTGCCGCTTCTCCCTCCTCCCTTTATTTACTTCTTCTTCCTCTCCTTTTATATAAGAATCCTTTTTTACTACTTTATTACTTTTAAGCTACTTATAACTTATGTCTTTATAGTAGGTCCCTCTATTATAATCNATTACTATTATTATTATTATTATTATTATTATTATTATTATTATTATTATTATTATTATTATTATTATTATTATTATTATTATTATTATTATTATTATTATTATTATTATTGTTATTATGAAAATTATGAAATCTATAATATAGTGTGAGAAAAAGTGGCTGTGCGCATTAGGCTATAACTGACTAGGGGGGCCACTTTTGCTACAGAGTCTGCTGCAGCCTCTGCCGCAATACACCCCGCACCACCTCGAACAACGTCGTCCCCATCCAACACCCCAGCGCCGCCCACTACATGCATCGTGGAGCTATAGGTCCTGCTCATCTAGACACTACTGAGGTCGGAGCCTCGATTTCAGGCTACGCAGCCGCGCCAGCAACATCGCTCGAGATCGAGCCAATCCAGTCTACCGCATCTATCTCCTAGCGGTTGCTACCTACTGCAACATCTACATCCATCGCCCGTGGGAGAATCAACCAAGTTGGGCTGAACTCCGCTAGCATAGACAAGACTGGGCTTCGTTGATTTGGGCTGGTTATCACTACATTGGCCAGCGTCGGTCCGAGACCCCCTGGTGATGCAGTTGTGACGCCGCCGAGGAGACTGTCTCTGCATCATGCCCGCATCGCAGCACCTCGGGCGAGCCATTCGCATCTCCTTGCCCAGGTGGGATACTCGTAGCCGAGTCCCGCCAAGGACAGCATCACTGATCCTGCATCATGGTGCCCAAGTGTCGGCTCGAATGCCGACCTCCGCGAGGACAACGTTGACGGGACGCGCCCCTTCTGAGACACGTGCAATCCATTCGTCAACCCCCAGGTTTCGCGCCTGGGCAGAGGCAGAAGCAAGGCCCCTCTCCGAGCTCGCAGAGACGTATAAGAAGCAGCTTGTCGTTTTCGGCCTCGGCGTGGCCGTCATGGGCGCCTACCTTGCCATGCTCGTCCGCAGCATGACCAAGGACCCCTGCTCCGGTCAGACGCAGCATGGAAAGCATGGCCAGCAGGGTGACATACCCTCGGGCCGGCCTCTGGATCTTAGATCCGGCAAGATCACCGCCTCCGCCTTTGACCGCGAGCAGGATTGGAACGAGTGGATCATGGGTATCACGAGCCTGCGCAAGCTCATGGGCGGGCTTGCGAGGGGCCACGTCCTCGAGGTCGCCGTGGGGACCGGCCGGAACATTGAGTACATGGACTGGGACGACATCAAGTCCACCGCCCCGCGCCCCGCAGACGAGGGCACCGGGTTTGCCCCAAACCCGAAGTCGCCAGACGAGCTGCATAGGGACCGTGTCAGGAGGAGGATGGAAAAGGGAAAGAAGGGGCTCGTCCTGCCCGGCGATGACGCTCCAGAGGTCCTCAGTTTCACCGGCGTCGACGTGTCCGCCGATGTGCTCGAGGTCACATGGACAAAGCTGAAGAAGGCCGTGCCTGAGCTGATCCCCAGGCGCAGAAGGAAGCCAGGCCAAGGGGACGAGACGCAGCGGGAGGCCCAAAAGCAGCTGCAGCAGCCTGCTGAAGAGAAGAAGCCAGTCACGTTTCGGAACCCACTAAGGGCCTTGTCAGAATCCAAGGTGTCGGCCCCTGCACCACAGCCGGCACCGCCTGATGCAAGCCAGCCCGGTGACCAGGCCCTGGCTGCAAACATTGGCAGCGGTCGCATCCGCCTGTTCAAGTCGGACGCCCAAGCCCAGCTTCCCTCGCCGCCGTCCATGCTGGCCCCGGATGCTACAACAATCCTGCCCGCGCCACGATACTTCGACACGATACTGCAAAACTTTGCAATCTGCTCCGTGGCTGACCCACACAAGCTGCTAGCCAACATGGCCCGCGTGCTGCGGCCCGGTTCCGGCCGCATCTATCTGCTGGAGCACGGGCGCGGCCGTTATGACTGGATCAACAGGCTGCTGGACAAGTTCGCCCCCTCGCACTTCGAAAGGTACGGCTGCTGGTGGAACAGGGACATCGAGGAGGCCGTGCGCAGGGCCGAGAGGGAGGTCCCTGGGCTCGAGATCGTCAGGATCGAGAGGCCGCTGTGGACACAGGGCGGCACCATGTACTGGATCGAGCTCAGGGTCAACCCGCAGAAGGAACACGGGGCGGCGGCGGCGGCATCATCGAAATCAGCAACAGCGACGATGATAGCATCCCGCTAGCAGGCTATGCGCTCCACATCCCGGCTCGCCTCGTGGTATTATGGTACTGCGGTGTCGAAGCGCAGGTGGAGGCTGGACAACGTAAGTTGCCGCACAAATGGATCTTGACGGGCGACGCTAAATCTAAGGCACCATGACGGGCCGGGCCTAGATTCGCTGATGGATCTGCAGCTCCCCGTCCGCCCGGCCGATCAGATCGATAATGGTGCCCTGCCACCCCGGAAGGCACCCCACCGGGGCCGCAGCATCCCACTGAGCAAGCATACATACAGCCTACGCGTAGCATCCTGTGCCGTGCAACGTGTCTCCTATGCGCGTAGAAGCAGCCAGCCGACCATTGTGGCCGGAAGGAAGCATGCTCGCAAGAAATCGGAGCCCGATGATCGGAACTATGTCCCCAATTTTCTCTTGGGTCTGTCGCTGCTTTTCCTCAATGCCGCGGCAGGCTAGGGAAAACCCCGTCCCGGTGGTCACGGGCATGCTTTTCTGCAAAGCCCTGACTGACATGCCTTCCGTGCCATTCCGACTCGTCTCACCGACAGAGAGGCCCCGGGAGGGCAATATATCCGTGACATAAAAAAAGATACAGCAAGCGACCAGGAAGACAGCCCGCATCTCTGCTCGCCCAGGTATAGGGGCTGTCTCTTTGCCCCACTTCTATGCCCAGTGCATACTCGCACCGGCTCCAATGTTGGGAAAGTGCATATTTCCCGTGTGACACGGAATTGGGCCCGTTGTTGTACTGGGAACCTCGCTGGACCATCAACTGATTGAACTAGCCGCCGGGTGAGAGTGTGAGACAATTATGACCATTGTTCTCCACAACCAAAAGGAATACCCTCGCCAAATGAGCCGTGGAAAACCGCAGGATGCACAATCTACAACGGCTCATTTTGGGGTCATTTTGTCGTCTCCTGAAACGGACCTACCTGGACACCGCTCCCCCGAACGTGCCAATCTCCCCAGTCCCACAGCGGGCCGCCCTGCACCGGGCAGAGAATCCATCGTCAAGACGGCAAAGCAGAAGCACCAAGCGGCATCCCACACAGCCAGGCGAAAAGCAACAGTCCATGACGGGACCATGAGGGGACCATGAAGCCATGTCCGCCCGGTCGCCTACAGACGGCGGTCCTGGTAAATGACAGGGGTTGAGCTGATGGAGAGAGCTCTTTGGGGTGGAGTGGCAGATCAAGCCGAAGTCTTGTCCAACAGCCATCACAGCCAGCAGGTACCATTTGCGTAGACAAGCAGCCATCCAGCCGGTCAACCAGGATTACCGGGGAAGGGCATGAGAGCGCCTCGTCCACGCACTTCGGCCGGAGCAGTTGACCCCGGGCTCGAGGTTCTAGGCCTTGAATATAACACACACACGCACGAACATACACATATATATAGGGGAAGCCGGCTCGCGTCTGTACGCCAACTCATGATGACTCCACGAGAGATTTTCGTGACACATGGAAGGTGCGTTGAGTACTGACATTGCGCGTCTCTCTGCTTGCCTTGCTTCCTCGCCCATACCAGATGATACACAGCATCGAACTTTCCACATCTGTTTCTGAGACCATCCTGCTGCTCCGTCGTGGCCAACATTCCTTCCCTCCCAGCGTCGAGCTGCATCATAACCTCATCCAGGAAAACACAACCTGCGCCCAGCCCCACACTGACGACTACAACACACCTGAGCCCCAGCATATGACCTTCAGCCAGTAACATCCGAACCTAAATCAAATATCTCGCCCCTCCCGTGCCCATATCTACTTTTCAAGTATACCTTACGTGTGAGGACGCACACGAGACGCTGGCATCGCAGCCTCCGGCCCAGAACAGCAAGACCCAGGCCAAGCACGAGCCCAGCAAGCGACCTTCCGGCCCAGTCTGCCGGCAGCTCCCTGACGATGCGCCTCTCCGTGCCCAAGTCCACCGCCCGCATCGGTCTGGTTGAGATCCGAGGCGTCCAGCAAGTCGTCGAGTTCGAGTCCAGAGAGCGTCAGCCCAGCAGTAGAAGGCGCCATGGCCAACAGCCAACCGAGGCCGTCTCGCACGAGGCCATCGATGCGATCCAGTCCAGGACAGCCATCGTCGTCCCCTGCATGAACGAGCCCATCGACCGTATCGTGAGGGTATGGGCTGGAATCCCGGCAGGCAGCCTCATCATCTCAGTCTCGGCATCTGCGGAGGACAATTACGCCCGTGAGAGGGACGAGCTGGCCAGGTTCTGCCGTGACACGGGACGGGACGGCATGAGTGTCCACCAGCGCGACGAGCAGCTTGCCAAGGCCCTGAGGGACATCGGGATGACGGGATTGCTGGACGACAACGGCCTCGTCCATGAGGGGAAGGGCGAGGCGCTGCTCATAGGGATCGCCCTCGCTGCCGCCGCGCCAGGCCCAAGGGCTGCCGACGGTATAGACCCCTCTGCGCACTCCCGCACGCACCAGCCGTGCCACGGCCACAACAATAACGGGGAGAGAAATGGCAGGACCAACGGCCAAGAGACAAATGTGCGGTGTGGCGACGGCTTCCCGCGTGGCACTATGAGCGGAAACGGGCAGCAATCCTGCGGCGCCTGCACGGCTACAGACAGCGGCACTAGCCGTAAGAAGCAATCTCGTGGCCCCACAGCCAGTGACGGCGGTAGTACCAGCTACTACAAGTACATTGGCTTTATCGACGCGGACAACTTTGTCACCGGCAGTGTCTCGGAGTACTGCAAGGCCTTCAGTGCCGGGTTCCACCTCGCCTCGGCGGAGGATGCCATGGTGCGCATCAGCTGGGGCAGCAAGCCGAAGGTTCACGACGGCGACATCGTCTTCAAGACCTCGGGCCGGAGCAGCGAGGTCGTGAACCGGCACTTCAACCAGCTCCTCGGCCAGCTCGAGAAGAGGGGCAGCTGCATCTTCAGCGGCGAGGCCTGCGAGCGCGTCGAGAACGACCTGGGCGACCTGGAACTGCACCACATCTGCACTGGCAATGCGGGCGAACACGCCATGACCATGTCTCTGGTACTGAAGCTTCAGCTGGCGGGCGGCTACGCCATTGAGCCTTTTCACTTCCTCGACATCTTTGATCGCTTCGCCGGCAGTCATGGGGCCAGTTCAGCCCCGGCCTCCGTCATGTCCGAGCAGTACTCGAACCTCTCAACACTACCCTCGTCGCCAACGCTGACACCGGCATGCAACTCACCTTGCCCATCCCCCATTTCAGAACCGACCATGGCTCCCAACTGGTTTCCTGTCTCGCCTGGGGTTGCTTCTCCGGCTGCTGACCCGGGACTACCAGCATGCGACACTGTGGTTCCTCCTGCTGCCCCCAAGGTACAGATTCTCCAGATCCGCACCATGAACCCACACTTCCACGATACCAGCAAAGGCGGGGACCATATAAGGCGCATGTGGACCCAAGGGCTATCGTCCATGTACCACAGCCCGTTCACAGCCGACCTCACCGAGTTCAAGGACGGCCTCTGCCAGGAGATCCTGGCCGGGGGGGTCAAAATTGCCAGCACTGCCAAGTACGCCCCAATCCCACCCACTCCGCCGCCGGACACCGAGGAATTCAATGGATGCTCGATCGGGCCTGCCTCTGGCCAGGGGGTAGCAAATACAGACAGGGCAAATCTCGCGCCGGTGGAGTGCAGGGTCTATCCGGCCGCGACAGACTTTGACCTGGTCAGGCTCCGGGAGGTACTCCTGCGCGACAGCAAGCTCTTCTGGTGGACAGGTGACCTCGAGGAGGAAGACGGTATTGCTCCCCACGCCGAAGACGAAGCCACCTCCAGCGCCAGCAGCGCAGAACACCTCCAGGAGCCGCCTGCGCGACACACAACCCGGAGGGACTCTGGCGTCGACCTTGGTGGCATGGACGGTACCCACGACGAAGTGTTCACCGAGGATACCGATGCCGGCTCCGAAGTGGCTGGGCCTCTCATGAAGAGAGGTCGGCTGGATACGACGCGGCTGGGTATGGTCATCAACAACCTACGGCAATGTCGCCCGGCGCCAACCCCCACCCATCCCACTCACCGCGTCTTCGCCTTGGACGCCGCCTTCTGAAGATACGCCCGTTGGATGACGTCTAGATATGCAGCTGCCATGCCGGTGGCACGGTGTCGGGTGATGTCCATTATGGAGCCAGGTGCTCCTGATCCCGGACGCGGATCTGGTCTCAGCACTTCCCCGGGCGCCCCAAGCAAGTTACCTAGATCCTGTCAGGGGGGCAATGATACAATAGCGCCCCTCCTCGAAAGGGTGTATGCATGCATGTTGGGCACGCACACGCACGGCAAGCGAGTGGGCAGGCAAGCGACTCGCTCGATATCTGTAGAAAGCGCCACCCTCTTTTTTCCCGCACAGCCGCCAGGGGAGATTGATTAGTCTGCAACCAAACCATCGCGCCTCCTTTCAGAAAAGGAATAAATGGTGGGGGAGGGGGGGCAGTACAGGCTGCCTCTGCTACGACGGTGTTTTTTTCCTTTCCGAGGAGTGGTCTAGTTGCTTTTTCTTTTTCTTTTTTTTTTTTGTCTGTTTTGTACCTCTTCTTCTTTTTCTGCACCTGCACTCGTCCGTTGGTTTCCTGTTGCGTGTTCCCAGGGACGGGCAATGGCGACTGACTGAATGCATGGAACTTGGGCTTCGGGCCCTAATCGTGGGAAGCCGGGGAAAAGGGGATCAAACAAGAAAAAAGTGGTTGTACGGTGGGGGCCGGCGCCGGGCTGGCTGCATTATACATTGTCGTGATTCGCATCGCACATGGTCGCATCGGGCTCTGGCCGGGGGCCAGGGCAGGGCATGGAATGGCATGGCATGGGCATAGTGTCGTAGCCTGGGGGATGTAGGGGGCCAAGGAAGGAAGGGCAATGAAAAGAAAATGGCTTGGTGTTTGGGGGGGGAGGGGGAGACTGGGAATGGTATTCTGGCGCTGGCGTATATTGCGTGGTGTGGAGAAGAGGAGAAGAAGAAGGATCAAGACTGCTGGTAGAAACAGGACAGAGATGGAAATATAGTAAACTTCAAGTTTACAACTAATAGTATCGCGTGCGCGATGGTGCCTTTGCTTTGGAGTTGAGGCGATGTGGTCGGCGCGGTGCTAGTGCATGTGGTTGCGGATGCGGCCTGGGCTCGGATCCGGGCCCCGGGGTCGGAGGCCGGGGGGGCGGGGGGGGCGGACCAACCGACCGGGATTAACGACGGGGGTGTATAACTTTGAAGCCGGAAGGGGGGTTTCCTACAAGGCTGCAAGGCTAGGTATAGGACGTTTTTATTACACACTGCGATGGTGGGTTATCTCTGCTGAGATGGGGGCACGCTGCTTGATATCCTGTGGCTATGACCTTTATATGTCTACCATTGGTTTTTTTTTTTTT
>NQMI01000098.1:31710-83848 GCA_002270565.1 Stenocarpella maydis
ACCCTCGTCCCCTCCCACCCAAAAAAAAACCTCCAAAACCAACACTAGGAATAGCAGCATGCCATAGTAGTGGTACTACTACTTATCCCATTGCGACCAAGGCCGGTCTAACCGCCCGCCTACAAGAAAAAGGATAACTAAAAAACACTAAAAAAGAGGGCGTCGGACACAGAGAACGTTAGAAACAGAGCAAGTTGCCAGACGATAGCAACATATCTTCAGCTTCTCTCCTCCGCGTCATTAGTTTTAGATTGCCAAAGTTCCACTTTCTCTCTCACACACTCCTTGGCGGGGAACGGTCCCTCGGAAGGAATGGGGGGCTTGGTTTGTGTCAGTCCCGGGCGCAAACTAAGTTGAGCGAATTGAAACCGCTCGACGGAAAGCTCGAGTTAGATTTCACGTACCGGATATGCCTATGTCATGACGCATTTTGCCGCCGTCATCTTGACTCTCCGTCGCATGAGCCCGTGAGTCCGTGAGCCCGTGAGTCCGTGAGCCCGTAAGCCCGTGAGCCCCTCTGCCTGCCCATGCCATCGGCCAGTGCTGCTTTGTCCCTGACGGCGACGGCGCTACAACCAGTTGACAAACGCCGCCGCATCATCTGACCATCCTATCACAGTAAGCGCGAGTATGGACGTGAATGTGTAGTGTACAATACCGATCCCAAGGAGGCGAAACCCGACTCGAGTCGAAGGGAGAATTCTTTGATTTTGTCGCACCGTTTTCCTTTCTACAGAGATGGAGCTCCAGAATGCACTTTTGAGGCTTGTGTCTGCCCGATGCCCATTTTCGCTGAACCAACCCCAGATCCCCGTGACCCGCCAAATCGCTCCCTCCCTCACAATCGTCTACATCTCTAAACGGGGTAAGTAATCTAGAGTGCCAAAAAATACGTCTGTTCCCTCCCCGACCTGTCCCATGTCTCGCTCAAAATGAAGTCATAATGTACATATACAGTAGTTTTCCAGCTCAGTATAGAGACATTCCCCGGGATTATAATCGTTATATCGTTCGTAGAATAGATGGGAGCAGGTAGATGGCATCCCTTCAGACGTGGCCAGGCCAGACAACCCACACATCGGCGGGGGCGGCTCTGCATCGCTGTCGTTCAGGAGTGGCGATCGAATCCAACCAATCGATGGTGGCAGATAGGCCATGACTCGCGCTCAGCCGCAGCCTCAGTAGTCGTCCAGCAGGCATTCGAGCTCGTCGAGATCGATCGTCTCCGGGCTCCGGTCCCACTCCATGAGGCTGTCGAGCTTTGCCCAGCCGTCCATATCACCCTCCTTCTTGATGTTGATAAAGAAGGTGGGGCGCATCGCCGGGCTGGCCACGAAGGCCATCGGCTGGGGGTGGCTGGTGGCGGTGGCGGCCTTGGGCTCGCCAAACAGGCTGTCGTCCCTCGCATGCTCGTCCAGCTCGGTGCTCTGGACGAGGAGCTCCGACTTGACGGGGAGCAGCTGGCCGCTGAGCTTGCGCTTCTGCAGGCCGTCCGCGGTCTGGGTGAACTCCTTCTCGTCCTTCTCCAGAGGTGGCGACGCGCCTCGCTGGCTCTGCACCGGCAGCGCGAGGGTCGGGATCGGGCGCCCAGAAAAGGACCCGACGGGCGTGGCGGGCATGGGCATGTCGTCGTCGACGTCGTCAAACTCGGGCGACGAGAGATCCACCTCGGGCGAGGGGCTGAGCTCTCTTCTCCGATCGTCATCGGCGTCGTCCGAGGCCGAGGTCGCGCTCGGGGTGATGAGTGTGCGCGCGTGGGCCGCGGCCAGGGCTGCCATGGTCGGCTCGGGTAGGGGACCGTGGGGGCATGTTGTGAGGTAGAAGTAGGTCCTGCGAGGGTGGACCGTCTCGAGCTCCTTGGCCATGGGGCAAGGGTTGTTCGCGTTCCAGCAGGGTCGCTTAAGGTATGTTGAGAGGCGCGAGGAGATGATTGCGGATGGATTTGCGGATCTGAGAGGGAGCAGTGTTAGTGACATGAGTGACGATGCGAGTCACGTGGGTGCGCGGCGCAGCGCAGTGCGGCGCAGCGCAGCGTAGATTGCGCGATGCGGAAGGAGCGACAAGGGGGGCATACTGCTGGACGATCTTGAGCTGCTGCATCAGGACGGGGACGAGCTCCTTGACTATGTGGGGGCGGTTGCCGGCATTCTGGAGCTGGACGATAACTGCCTCGACGATCTCGTCGTTGACGGTGCTGAGGTCGACCATGGCGGATGGCGACAGGGCCGAGTCTGTGGCGTCCTTGGTGTCGACGGAGGAAGCCCTGGATCTCGGGGGAGACGGGGGCAGCATATTTGAAGAGGGCTGATGGCGCTTGGCTGCAGGAGTGTCGTCGCCGGCATGGGAGCGTTTTATCTTCCTTGAGGCATGGGTCTGAGCGTCCATGCTGGCGGGGCTAGAGGGGCTTCGTGGGGGGTTGGAGGAGGGCGAGTTCGTCATTGATGATGATGTCGAGGAGGACAAGGAGGTGGACGAGGTAGGCGAGGAGGTGGATGCGCTTTGGCTTTGGCTATGGCCGTGGGAGTGGCTAGGCAAGAGTCGACTTGCGGCGGCGGCAGCTCTGGCAGCGTCGCGTTCTGCCAGTGTGACTGGGACGTGGATTCCCAGGGAGGGGAGGGAGAGCGACTTGCGACGGGTATTGTAGGGCATCTTGATTTATGAGTGCGTGTGGTGTGGAGGAAGGTGTGTGGTTGCGAGTCGGGGTTCTACAACGTTCGAGGGTGTCTGTCTTTTTTTTCTTCTTCCTTTCTCAAACGCACGAGGGAACCCTGGGTGTCTAGTCGTTCCGTTTGTCTTGTCTCTTTTTTCAGGGCCGAGTATGGTCGGATGGATGATGCGAATGTATGCAGCGGCACAAAGTCGGGTCCGGCAATACAGTACGGTGCGGTACAGGGCGGTACGGTACAATACAGTACAGTTACGGGAAGCTGGTAGGGAAGGGAAGTGAGATAGGAGATGGTTCCAGATGGGAAGTGTGAATGGATGGATGGTTCAGAGTTGGGTTGTGCAGCGCATATCAGTGCACCAACAGTGAAGGAGGACGAAGGGATGGGATGGGTCGGGGGCAGCGTACGATGGGTACGGTAGGCACGGGCAAAGGTCGTGGTTCACAGTAAGGTGAGGCAAGGAAGGCAAGGCAAGGCAAGGCTGGTCAAAAACAGGCAGGCGGGCAGGAGGGCAGGACGAGGAGGAGCTTGGGGGGGTTGGTTGTGGGGGGGGGGTCAGAGCTGGAAGCTGGGAAGCTTGGGGGGGTGGGAAGGGGGGTGGGCAAGAGCAGCAGGGGAGGAGGAAGGTACACAATTGACAACGAATGTGGCGGGCAGTGCACACGCAAACGCACATACCGCACCACATACACTACGAGACCTGCTATGTACACTACATACGAAGTCGGACGAGCGTGTGAGTGACAAACTTTTAGTCGCACGTCTCCCTATTCGCTGGTCCTTCTCTGGTGTTTTTTTTTGGCCCCAGGGTTCGCACGGCACTACCAGCAGTACCTGGCATGAACGGCAGAATCATGTGGCGGCTCCTTGTACTCGGTACCTTGGCTTGTAGCCAGGGCAGCCAGCCCAACCCAGCGGTTACATGGTAGGTTAGGTTAGGGTATAGAGAAAGGAACAAGACCCAGTGGGCCAGAGGGAGGAGGGAGGGGGTTGTCCAAGTGGTGAGACGGCACAAACGCCGGAGAGACACGGACCTGTCGCGAAGAAAAACAAGTGCGGGAAAAAAAATTATACCTTAGGAAGAGGAAAAGTGGGTAGGAGTCGAAGGCAGTGCGGACCCGACAGGGGGGCCCTTCACAATCCATGACACTTGCATCAGCGCGCATGCAATATCCCTGTCGGGCCCGGTCAGATCGGGGGTCTCTGACCCACTCCCTTCCTAGAAAGGCTTGACGCCGAACACGAAGGGGGAAAAGAGAAGAGGAAGAAAGGAACAGACCAAAAAAAAAAAAATTCGCTTGGTCTCCCCCCCCCGGCTGGTTTCTGTGACGATGTCTCGTCTCGGCTTGAAAAAGGCGGTAAGTCGATTCCGCCGGCAATATTGTTAATGTTTATCATGACAATCCATCGTCATCGTTCATGGTTGTCATCAGAATATGTGTGGGTGTGGGATGGCCCCCGAGGGAGACCAGAGACATCCGTGGGACTGGCTGGCATCGAGGACGGAATTGATGGCGTCCTCATGGGTGGGATGGATGAATCAATCAGTCAGTCAGTCAATCAACTGCCGTCCTCCCTGCCTTGTCTAGTCCAGCTGCCCCAACTGGTTCGTGCTAGTCGTCCGTTTGCTTGTCAAGGACGGAGTATCTCCTTTCTCTCCCCGATATCCTGCCGCGCAACGACTGTGTATGGTACGTACCCTCTCACAGACACGCCAACACCACACACCACACACCACACGCACTCCTCCTCTAACACGACCACCAACCACCAGATCGTACACATCACAGCGAGTAATGCGCCCAGGTGACATGCACCCTCCCCAGAGAGGCCCCTTCTCGCTAGCTTACTGACTGTGCAGCATATTAGACTCCGCGCAATTTCGACACGTCTTTGACCATCTTACTTGCATGTCTCACCCGCAGCATCATCACAACATGGCCGCATTATCATCGCCGCAGCAACGTCGAGGATAGTGAGCGAGAATGAAGCACCTGTCAGTGTCTACCATGTGCCGTAGGTAATGAGATCAGACATCACTGAGCATAAGCACACAGTAGGATATCATTCGTGGTGTACATTACGTACATCCACAGACCACTCTATTACATAGTGTGAACGAGGTAGCTCGGCTGTGCCACCCAGCCTTTGTTGTTGCAATCTCCCGACCTCCCGTGGCCAATTGGAGAGTCCGAGATTGATGGCCACCAAAATGGTGGGAAAATTAGCAACTGGGCGAGAAAAGAAAAAAGAAAAGAGGATAATCAAACGAGAAAAAGAAATCTGAGCACATTGACATGGACCTTGTGGCTACAATGTACCCAGGTACCTTCAATAGGTGGTGACTGGCAAAATTCAAAAGCAGATGCGGATCCTGTGGCAATGGAAGTCTCGGCTCTACAGTATGCCAGTCCAGTCCCCCACCTACATAGTAGTGTAGTGTATCCAAAAGATGGATAGGAAAAATAGTACACTATAGTGGGGGGGGGATAAGAGACAGCACTTGAGATGATGATGGGGCTGCATCTGCAGTGACATCAAGATTTATGGGTCCCAATGACCCCCTTGCTCTCTGCCCTCTGCGTGGCTCCAGATGTCTGGTCCTCTGCTCGCATCCAGAAGACCAGAGACGGGCCAATAAGTGGCCAGACATGATCGGGGGAACGGACCACCTTCGAGAAGAATTCCATGGGCCCCAGAACAGCCGTTGCTCATACCCTTGTTTTTTTTGGCAGCAACAGCAGCAAGCACTCTCCCTCGGGTCGTCGCCCAATTCGTCAATTGACCCTTACAAACAGACAGACAAACAGACAGACAGACAGACAGACAAACAGACAGCCTGGTGTCTGGGTCTTAATTCCTTGCCGGCTGCCAGGTCAACTGAAGAAAAAAAAAAGATCATCACTAACGAAACAATTGGACCACCCGCCCCCGTTTTCTGCTCGTCACGCTCCTCCCTCGGCCCATCCAGTTTCGCCTCTCCTTATGCATGGCAGGTATTTCAGTGGGCCCTCCGGACTCGTCACTCGTCAATCCTCAACCTCGACCCACGCGATTGGGTCACGATATATCCTGCTCCAGCACGACGTATCAGCGTCTCCAGTCTTGCCAATCCCCAAGGTCAGCCAGCCAGTCAACTCAATTGATCAGTCAACCAGTCAGTCAGTCACTCAGCCAGCCAGTCGGGGGCGGTAGTCAGTCGGTCGGTCAGCCCAAGCGTCTCCTTCTCGATACCCTTCCTTCTCCATCCCGAGGGCTCATCCCCAGGTTTGATGTTTGTTTTTTAGGGGTCCCGCTCGTGCATGTCCCGAGGTTCTCGTTCGAACCGGGAGCACTCAACCGACCTTCTCGACGCAGCATCCGGCCTGCCGACATGGCCCTTCCCCTGCCCCGTCGGACGGGCCATTGGGTGGCCACCCCTGGCCGCACCACCGCTCGGCTATCTCCATCAAGTTCCGGCTAGACCAGACCAAAACTCGCTCGTTTGCTCATGTCCCATCCGAGCCAGCCCAGCCAGCCCAGCCAGCGAGGCCCAGGCACAACGTCAGCCAGCCAGCCAGCCAGCCAGCCCTGCCCTGCTCCTTGTGTATCTATACTAACTACTACTGCAGGGTGCTGAACGCAGTAGTAAGGGGTGGAGGCATCGCGCTAACACCCCCAGCCATGACTTCATGATACGCGCTCAGTCGCCAGCTCGACACTGCCGGATCTGTAGGCGCCACCAGCTCGCAAGACGAGAGAACAAGTGTTGGATCTCGCCCATTCCTGCCCTGCCCAGGCCGCCCCAGGCACAGTCTTCGGCCAACCGCCAACGTAGCTACTACTTGATGATCCGTCTCCATAACAAACGCCTCTGCCAGCAGTGAGCGAGGCGCACACCACCACGACGCCTTAACCATATTTGATGCACATCAACCCACACAAAATGCCACACAATGGCGAACCCGTCTGGGGGCGCACGCGGGCAGCGGCAGCCACCAGCCGAAGGCGGTGACAGACCGTCAGTTTCGGCGGGCTGGCTGCTTCATCCTGGTTGCTTGCTCGCATGCTCGCATGCATTGAAGAGACGTCCCCTGGCTGGGCCCGGCCGGGCAGTCTCCCTCTGTCAACGGCGCGAGCCCAGGCGCTAACAAAGGCACACACAGATCCTGTCCTGTACGACGTCGCTTCTCTCTTGAGACGGCGCAATCTGCCTATAGCGCCTCACCAATATAGCCCACCCGCGTCGGAGTTTCTCTAGTATGTGCGGTGGGCAGGCACTGCTTGGTGTGGTTGTAGATCTGCTACTCCGTACCTTTATGGTGTTCCATTCCACCACCCGGCCGAGTTATGCCCAAAACGCATGCGCCAGGCGGTGTCGTCTCGCTCGCTTGCCCCCGTTTGCCTGGCGTTGAATACTATTACTATTGTATGTATACCGCCACTCACGTACGGACTATGTGCATGCATTGTTCTTCTTGCAGGAACCCAGCTCAGAGGGACATGCCTGACCCGCCAGGCTAAACGCACTTCCGCGCCCGGCTGCTGCGTCGCCCATCCAGAGCTCCCACCGTGCTCGAGTCATTCAATTCCCTGGCTGACGCCTGACGTCCTTCCAGGTCTGGGAAGGGCATCAGATCAGATCAGATCAGGGCACGAGTGTACAATGCGGTAGATACCCCGCACTCACACCACCCCCAGACAAGCAAACAAGACGAATCTCTGGCGATTGACGAGACCAAAGCTGATGACGCACGTACGACAGAACGGCCCATTCCTGCTGCCGCCCTGGCTGGTTGTGGCGAAAAATAAAGTCTCCGGGTGGGGAGAGACGGGGGGGGGTTCCAAGACCCCGGGTGGTGGTGACCTATTACCATGGAGTGAGGTTGCTTCGGTTCGTCTGGGGGTGTGTCGAGGGGGAGTTGGACGGCGTTTCATCGAAACGACCAACCACGCGAAAATCCCCCGTGGGACGGGGGGACGAGCGCATCATCGCTTGATGACAAAGGACTGTGGTTCGTGGAGGACTGCGAATCATCTTGCCCTCTCGCGCCTATCGAATGTGCCGTCGTCGTCGTCTTGGGGGTGAAGTAATGGTACCAGCAAAAAAAAGCAGCCCAGGCCAATGCGGCTGGAAGTCCAGGGGCTGTGATTGGCTGGATAGTTAGCTCAGCTCGTTTTCCTCGACGCCTTGGAGACGAGCGTCCAGCCCCCCCCTCCCCCTCATCTTTTTTCCACCCCTAACCCTCCTGACATCCTGCTGCCCTTTGTGACAACCGCCGTCCATGACGACGGTCTTTTCTGTAGGACAATTGAAGAATATGGTATTTCTTTCTTTCTTCCTTTTGTTTTTGGCTGACATTTCCTTTGACATCTCTGTGGCTTCACATGATCCATTGGGGATGCAGGGGCCCCGGGCGTGGCCTTGAACCCCCCTCTCGGGGTCCTCCTGAAGCGTGCCAGAACTTGAAGCCCTAGGGGCACGATGACGATCATGCCAGATGCTTGTTTGACCACCCCTTTTTGTGTGTGTGTGTGTGTGCGTCATCTTGTTTGTGCGGGTGGGACTCCCTATTTCGTTTCAAGCTGAGCACGCTGAAGATTTGTCTTGCGTTGGGACACGAGGTGAGCGAGAGAGTCGGGAGGGGGAAGGATGCATATTGTGTGTGTGTGTGTGTGTGTGTGTGTGTGTGTGTGCTGTTGCTGTTTTCTGTCATGTTCTAGTCTGGTCCTGAGTTGGGATTGGCAATAATGAGACCAGTAGTATAGAAACGCTGCGATAGGTGATGGCCTCGCAGATGACCTGCAGCCGGGGTCTATCAACCTGCTTAGGTGGGAAGGGCTGGCACTTGTGAGGCTTGGCCGCTGGCGGCTGCAGCAGTAGGGCGCCCTGGAGTGATTATACGCACAATTCCGTTACCATATCATAAAATGGAGAGGAAGTTAAATAAAATAAAAAAGGAGGCTCGGTTTCTTGCCGCAGGTCGGGTTGTAAAGCGCTAAGCTGCTTCTATACGGCGGCGGCCTTGGGGTAACCAGGACAAACGATTTGCTCGATGCCTAATAAGTACGTGATTTTGTCGTGCCTCGCGTTGCCCTGTCTCTCGCGGTACGCATCTCGGAATCATGTTGGACTCTACGAGCTCTAATACCTAATAAATCCTACGCGGTCTCCTATCCCGGTTCCCTAACCATAGCTCGAGGGAGGCAGACAGGGAAGTTTGAGGCTGTGAGACCACCATGGGCGGCTACGTCCAGAAAACGATAACGTGCCCCGTATCTACCTAATCATGCGGGATCCTACTCCCGGTTGGATTTGTGAGCTACAACCACAGGGGGTCTACCCTTTGGGCTTTCTGAGTTGGGTCCACCCAGTGGGAATTACTTCCCGGCCTTAGCGGTAAGGAGGTTGAAAAATATCGTGTAAATATTAGTACGCCAGTGCCTGGGATTTCGCCTGTGCGATATTTGCTCATGAAGGGGCCTCGGTTGGGAGCTTGCTCGCACGCATTTGTGCGGGCGGATAATTAGCAACCCGAGTGCGTGAGGTTGACTGCCGGAGCACCTTCTGTCGGTCCATGATGATAGATATGATGGCGAGCTTTATGATACTGGAAATTGGTTATTAGTTTATGATTTTCGGAAAATGGCCCGAGATTCACGGCCTCTACACAAGAAAAAGTTGTGATATCTGAATAATTCTATTTTGCATAGGTACATTGAGCTGTTCCGCTGCTGATGCGTATTATTTTCTTGTTCATTTTATTTTCTTCTCTTTTTTCCTTTTAGCATTAGATGGAAAGTGAGTGATGTTGAGTCAGGCATCCATCGAACCTTCAAGCCTAGAATCACTACAACGCAGCGGACAGCCAAAAAAAACATGATGGTGAGCGCCACTATAGCGAGAAATCCTATGGGGATCTCGTATGCAATACCTTGATCTTGTGTGCTCATGAACCCAGAGAGAAAGGTGGAAGGGGAGGGGGAAGGAGAATATACACATCCAGAGATAACCCCAGAGAGTACAAGCAAGCTAGCCAGGAAGCAGCAGAGGCAAGGGCTAGATTTTGTGTGTAGGTGTGTAGCCCATCGGATGTCTTCTCTGTAACCTTGGAATTGCCCAGACTTCTTTTCAGTAGCCAGACATGCATTCTTCACATATATGATGCACGTGATGAAGCCACGCCTCTACTTGTATATGTCGTCTGTTCGTCGGCAACCAAGAAAAGGACCGAGCCTTGCTGGTGGCATTTATGGTAATGCTTCAGTACGTCAAATTACATTCACACCGGCCCCCAGCGGTCGGTATGAATGCAGATCCCTCAGCATGGCACCCTTGGATACTACAGATTTTGAGGATAAGGCACCCAAGGAACGTTGCGGACCTCGTCATAAACTCCGTGTTCGAGCCAGCCGTCTCACCACTTTTGGCTGTTTTGTTATCCATGTGCCTTTTAGAGCTTCGTTCAGGTCCAAGTACGAGATAGTGTATATCTCGGATATGCTTGTCCTATTTCGGCTGCCCGAGAGGATACTGAGTGCGGATGGTCTTCAGTCTCTGCTGTACTTGGGAACAGACGTATTCGCAACTTCCAAGACGGCATCCTGCACGACCATTAAAGTTTCTCTCAGTGTCTCGGCGCTCGACCCGCTGACCGCAGGGCGCAGCCGAAACTCTTGACCAGCCAACATATCGATCCCATATGCCGCAGAGCTTTCAGGGAAATTCATGGCCTTGGTTTCATCTTGCCCACATATTGCGCGTTCCAGGGCTGCCCGTTGAGCTGGTGGCCTCACCGCTGCTCCCACGTGTACAAGATGCCCGGAGTATGTCATGCATTGCGGGAGCACAGATGCGGCCGACTTTGGATGTTACGGGGACATGCAAGAACATCACATCAAGTAGCTGTAGGCTGTACGTTGTCGAAGGACATGACTCGGTGATAGCTGGAGAGATCAGAACAGCCACGGCTGTCGGTGCCATGCGCCTGGTCAGCTTTCATATCACGGGGGCTTGGCGAAAGTGCCACTGCTAGGAGCAGTACCGTAGTTCAGTCTATATATATATACGTACAAATAGTTGCGAAAGCTGGTTCCCCGCAGGACTCGGGTTAAATGGGGTTGCTTCGGGTAGTCTCAGGGTCCGCTGACCACCCGCTATCCGCAACTGATTGTCTGAATCTTGTCGGAGTTGCCACCATCAACTTGAGGCTGTTGTACCACCGCTTTATCGTCCGTAGCCAACCTGGAGATGAGGCCAAAGTGTTGTGAGCGCCTCACGTGGGCATTTGCATAGACAGGTCTTTTGGACGCCGTGTGCTCGTTCGAGGTGAGCCAGTGCATTACGACGGCGGAAAACAGGACTGGTTATGAGACGAAAACGATCCATAAGCAGCTTGCGTGTGAAATTAAGGACGGAAGGACAGTCGACTTACTATCGGTGTTACAGCAAACCAGGCACAGCCAAGCCTCTTCCCCGTCGAGAGCCATCAATACGGTCAAGTTCCTGGGCTCGAAGCGTTAGTTACTGGTCCCAGATGTGGTGGTTGACATTACATACGTGATGCTGCTGGTCAACGTGCAACAAGAGCCGATGAACGTCTTCCTTGCCAGTTTCTTCAGTCGTATATTGGCTGGGTTGCTTTGAAAATTTACACTTTGCAACACAGTCCCAAATGTCCCTGTCTTCCAGAAGTCGGACCACTTGATTGTTGGCAAGCCTTGAGGTGATTATTAGCAAGGCGAAGAATGCCGCGTTCCGGTCCCTTTACCTACTTGTTAATGGAACAAGGAAAGACAGAGTTAGGTATACCTAAAATCCTCTGTTAATTGGCATAGAGAAGAGAACAGGTGCTAAAAAAAAGTCTTCTTGGGCACTTGAATATGCATGACATACGTTGACAAGCGCATCAAATCCAATCAATGGTATGATGACAGGTTTCTGTAGCCCAATAACACAGTGGCCCTTGTCGAACTCCGCAATATGCCTGGCGGTATGTTAGAGTATTGACGGCGTGACCTGTTCAGAGTTCTGACAAAGAGTTGCTTATCAGACTGAGAGTATTGTCGGCGACTTACAATACGAAGTTCATAATAGTGATAATAATGTAAATCCCTTGACTACGATTAACTAGCACTCAAAACCAATTCCAGTATCAGAATACGTACCAAGCATTCCAAAGGAGTTGAAAATGTAAAGTTTTGACTTCAGACGCGGCGTTTTTGAGCCTCGTACAATGTGCTGTCCGTACGTCAGAACGTAACCACCAAGGGGAATCGGGCCAGCGTACCGCTCTGTCAACCAGGAACAAATATATGAACTAGACGACTGTTAGATTGGCTCTCTGCGTGGAATCGTTCAGTAATTGCACTTACAATCTGATACCTGGTCAGAGTCTCATCACAGTCGCCCCTTGAACCCAGTGGCACTTACCTTGCTCGTCACGTATGCGAACAAACATAACCCCATAGCCGCCGTGCAAGCTTGTTCGTTGGCATTGGTCCCAACCCCGAATTGCAGCACAGCCGATCCGAAGACGAAGACAAAACTGAAGAAGTATACCGTGAGGACGACTGTCACCGACTTAGAATGGGCCACATCGAGGGCGGATAACGCGTTGGTGAATCGAACCTACGCCACATGGTATAAGGTAGCAGCCGCCAATCCCTCACCGCGAGCACTTTGCTCGCTGGACAACAGGGTACATGGTCAGCTAGACATGGACAAGCAGAAGGACAGTACCGGACGAATTGATTTGTACGAACCTAACAGGAATGCAATCGTGCAGCCAGATACGAAGGCGATGGTGATGCTGAGCGTCCGGCCGTAGAGAGGAGGTTCATACCAGTCCACCGAGGACGGGCGCTGACCCGATGCCATGACGCCTCGCGATGAGATCGTTGTTTTGTCGACCTACTGTGAGTCGCGGGTCTAAATCAAACATCCGGTTTGAACAGATGCGGATGCTGATGACTGCGATCACGAGCGATGACCGCAACGCATGGTGTGTGGATGAATCTGGGAGAAACGGGATTTCAGGGAGAGCCAGGCAAGGTGTTCGCCCCCCCCCCCGACGAGCTCCGAGCTAATGTCCCGCCTGAGGCGCGCCATTGCTCGTTCGGTCGGCGGTGCAATGGAAAGCTTAAGCGTCGCAGTGCATATATGACCCTATCTGATCGATCCCGGCGGGAGTATTGCACCCGCCTACCACGAGTCTCACTGGGAACATTTTCGCAGGCTGACATTTGTATCGCCTGGGCATGCCACAGGAAGAGAGGAGGATCTACTGAGTGGTTCCGGCCGCCTTCTCTTGGGATATTGAGCTTCGGCAAGTCGTGCGATTTTACCTCAAACCGACCGCGTCGGCAGCTTCGGAGAAGAGGGCGAGACAATATCCCTAGGTAGGTAAACATCGGGAACTTAATGGATTTATTATCAAGACATGGGCCAGTAGAGGTTACCTTGACCGAAGCACGGTTTGTCGTGCTGAAGATGCTTTCCATGGGGTGGCCGGCCCCTCACCTGAACGTCGATCAACACGGCACTTGAAGAACGTGCTGTGTCTCGTCTAATACCACGCAACGCGTTTATAATGGCATAAATAAGATATCCCATGAAGAAAATTCCTTTAGCAAATGCTGAAGGGAGCCACTGAAGAAAGGAACTCAAAGGCTGGCCAAAACATACCCAACAACTGCAGGAGCGGCTTGGGGCATCTCATGGCCAGGGATTTGATCTCCAGATGTCAGCTAACAGCATCGACAGCAAACGGACGGAACTTGCCATTGTGCCCGTTTTGGGCATCATGCCGCCCGAGTGTAGCCACACGAATGGGCCGGAACGAGACTGACGGTGCACTAGGGTCAGATGCTGCATCGGTCCGGGTGACCAACAGACGCAAGGAGTAATGCATGTGGAGTGCCTCGCCGCAAGCAACGCAGGCTTCCACATGCCCGGGGGGAGGGCTCTCATATCTCTACAGAAAGGGCTTCCACATACCCAAGGGGAGGCCTCCACAAGGGCCCTTCACATACCCAGAGGAAAGGCCCTCCGCATACCCAAAAGGGGGACCTCAATATACCTAGAGGAAGGGCCCCTAGATGCACATGTGGAGGGCCCCCCTTCCAAAGGCCCCCAGGCCCTCTAGGTCAGGGTTGTCACACAAACCAATCAGCATATGAACATTACCTGGCCTCTAATTGGTAGAATTCAGCGAACCGCCTAGGCGTGTGTGGTGTATCAAGACCACGTTCACAGACTATTCAGGACGCATAGCAAATCCAATGGCTTTGTAGTTTTAGCAGTGGGAAGTGCGAGCCACCACGCAGGTGCCTGGCATCCTGATTAAACAGGTATTGGATATCTCAGCGTAGTGACTTGGCTGAATACAATCAGTTCGTCCCCGCAGATTTCCAAGTCGGCCTCCTAGCCCCACCACTCCCAGCACTATCAAACCCAGTCGGAGACCGCACCCGGTTCAGGTCAGGAATCTCATAGGAGGCCATGGTCCTCTGCCGGCGCACCGTCGCCCAGAAGTCATAGCTCCGGTCCTTGCGCCTCCGCTCGCGCTCCTCCCTGTCCACGCGGGCCTTGCCCGCCCTCCGGCGCGCCTTGGCCTCCCGGCTGGCCTCGGGCTCGAGCGCCCGCGCGCCCTCCTTGGCCGCCTCCCAGGCCCGCTTGAGCCGCAGCCAGCCGGTGCCGAAGTAGATCTGCACGCGGGAGGAGAAGGCGGCGACGAGGGTGGCGAGGATCAGGAAGAAGGAGATGGGCAGGCTGACCTCGCCGATGAAGGCCATCGTCGGCAGCTGGTTGTCCCACTCCACCACGTTCATGCCGAAGAGGGACGTGAAGAACGAGAGCGGGAGGAAGATGACGGTGAAGATGGTGAAGATCATGACGGACAGGTTCTGCGAGCTGGCGAGCTCCGTCTGGAGGCGCGACCATCTTACGTCGTCTACCTGTGCCTGGCGCTGCGCCATCTCAAGGAGTTTCTCATACTATGCGCAAGGAAGAAATGTCAGTGGGTGCTAGCAAGGGATCGAGGCAAAGGTAGGCACTCACGTCTCCCCTGGTGGCCGCGGCCCTGTCCAGCATCTCCGCCGTCTGGGTCTTGTACTCAGCCAGCCTCGCCAGCGCCTCATGAAGGTAGCCCTGCCCGTGGTACGTAATGTCCTTCAGGCCCTCGCCCGAGTAGATCTCCAGCATCCTGCTGAGCATGGTCGTCTGCGTCTCGAAGAGCTTCATCAGCGTCCTCAGCTCATCCTCCAGGTCCCGAAGCTCCATTAGCGCGGACGTGTTCTCTCGGTTCTCCCTTTCAGCCTGCTCGATCTCGCGCTTGTGCCGCTTCTTGATCGACTTCGCGCTCGTCTCTGCGAGGTGCTCCTCTTCGGAGTCAACGTCCTTGAAGGTCTGCATGCGGAACTTCTTGAGATTCCATGTCATGCGTTCAGTCTAGCACAGGAAAATGTCAGTTTCGGAAACTCAGAAATCGGGGTTAGACGTTGAAAACATACCAAGATTCCGATGGCTTCCTCAAATATGCGGAATATTTCGAGGTCGGGATGTGATGACCGGTCGAGAAGGACTGTGACGGCGTGCAGAGCAACAAAAGCGGCAAGGTCCAGCGCATTCTCGCACCGCCCGGTGAGGTCACCATTCAGCTCGTTATAGATGCTATTCCTCAGGTCTGCTTGTTGAAACAGCGCTCCCTCGGACGGGCGAGATTCCCGTTTCGGGAAGAAGGTCGTCAGAGTTGTGGTGTCAACAGCCCAGAGCCACAGTTGGTCTACCATGAGCAGGTTCCCATCACGAAGCAGCTCCTCGTGTTCGCTTTCGGATTCCGAGGCCGCGGCTTCCTTCTGATTTTCAATGGTCTCGTGCAAGAACTTGGTACCAGCTGAATATCTTTGTACCAGGGATCTGATCGACTGTTCGTCGCCCCAAGTGTGTCCGACGAAGGGGCGCCGTGGGTTGTCTTTCTTGGTAAGTTTATACAGCATCTGGTCGTCATCACGGGCATTGGTATCTCTGAGGGAAGGGTAGCCAAACTGATCCAATGTCCGACGGCAGTTCAGAGGCGGGTCGTGGCCGAGATATTCCCACATGACGCGCAGTTCGAGCGACTCGAGATTAGCAATGTCCTCGGGCACGGGCCGAGAGCGACCACGGGCGAGCCGTCGCGCCATGATGCTCCTGCGTTTTATGATGTGCCTGTACGTGTCAAAATGGAGGTATGGGAGGTAGAGGTAAAGGTAGGCCGGGGCCGGGCGGCTGGCGGTGACCTGTGGGCTTGAGGGTGATAGTCGTGGAGATGGCGCCGAGTCGGGGGACAAGTAGTGCACGGCAGGCTTGACGAACGACGGCTGAGACTGGGAGTGCCGGCCATTTACGTGCTTTGAAACCCAGTTCTCGTTGTTGAACGGCTTGCTGAAGTTGTGGCCGTGGGTCTCTGATAACTTGTCAAAGATGTCCTGGGCAAACGCTGTTAGCTTCCCGAAAGATCTGTACATGTGATTTGCTTCTGGCCTGGCTCACCTTCACCCAAAGGGGATTCGTGAACGGCAGATGCATCCACATGAATTTCCTACCATCAGCATTCGGCCTAGAGAATCCGGCAGTCAAGTCCATGAGTGCAGACGTTCTGCTGAGCCTGTGGGCTCCATCCTTGGCCCCCTGGTCAAAACCCACGTGATCCGATGCTGCCCTTGTATGACTGTCGTGGGCGTCGATCCCTTCATGTGCCTCCACGGCCTCATCCGGAGGTATCTCCCGATCTGTTGGATCCGACCTGGTGCTTGCTGTCACACCACTACCTCGGCTTCCAGGGCGCTGGAACCCAGGTGTGGACAATGATGGGAGTGTTAGACTATGTGGCCGCCTGCCGACTGGGGGAGGTGAGGAGCTTGCATCGCCCGTTGCCGGCCTCGCTGATGGACGTGTAACGACGATGTCGGGGGAGTCTGGCCGTCGCTGTTCCTGGGTCCCGGAAACAGTAGACTTCCAAAGGGTTTGCACGCCTGACAGGATGTTCAAGCCGCCGCCGCCCTGGTCTCTGCCATTCGACCCATCATCTGTAGCCTGAGTCCTATGCCGCCCTCCAGGTACACCGTGCCTCCGCGAGACCCGCCTCAGGCGCTCTTCCAAGCACCTCTCGGGCCCCTTCTGGAGGAATTCTGAAAGGTGGTACTTGGCAATATAGAGGCGAATATCAGACTCCTCCAGGCTGGCATCCGGATCATCATAAAACCCGATGAGCTCGACCTTAACATGCTCCTTGAGCTTCAAGGGCGTATGGATGGTTTGGCTGAGGGTCTCTGCTTTAGCGACGGCAGCTGCCAGATCCTGCAGGTACATGGCTAGGGTCCGAGGGTTGGTGACTCCAAAAGACGCACAGTGGGCGTGGTCACTCTCCAGGGAAGAGTAGATGGTCTCCTGCCTCACGTCGACAATGGCAGATTTAATGGAGACGAGCGGGGCCGAGAACTGGACTTCATCCGCGTAGTCCAGGCCGGAGCCGGAGAGCTGTGAGTCTATGGTCTCGTATAAACTCCAGATCCTCATCTCGCTAACGATACTTTTAAAGCCCTCGTGCATCTTGATGAGGCTCTTGGTGCCCAATCGGATCTCCCTGACGAGGGACGGGGGCAGTGGCCGTTGCAGGTTAAGAAGCGACTGAATGCTATCCCTCAGGTTCCGCATAGACATATAGCTGGATCCGCGGTGTGGTGTCGCTGACAGAATTAGCTGCGGGTATAGTCCCGAGGACGCGGTTTCTCTTACCAAAGAATGTGATACCGTGACAGTTGTACAGAATTGGGCGGTACTTGTCACTGTTGTTTGCCATGAGCAGGGCCGTCTTGACTACCAGGCCACCGATGCTGTGGGCGATGAAGAATAGAGGGCGTGAGGCATGGTGTTCTTCTCGCCGTTGCAACACCCTCTCCAGCAAGTCCGTTGCAAGGCTCTCAAGCGTGGTGGTGTTGGTCAGCTCACGATGTCTGTACAGCATGACCCTCGCCGTGTTAGCGTATCGACGAATGCCCTGTCTGACCCACAGGTGGGCTGCCTTGGGGAAGTTTCCACCGATGCCAGGAGTCAGGATGGCATCACCAGCCAGCTGTTTGATCGTGGGATGAGAAGTTAGGTCATCCTGGTCCGGGTTGCCGAAGAAGTTGTCCGGGAGAGGGTCTCGGGTCCAGGTTTCAACAGGATCTGCTCCGGGACACGGCACGGTGACTATATCGACCGTGGTCTCGTTGTAGCCCACGCCGCCGACCTCTCCATCGACGTGGGCAAATCCCGGCTCAGGGTCCCAGTGGGACATGCTCGTCCTATTCGACGACTCATGCTCGTCGACGCTGACCGCAACCAGCTTGCCCTTGGCCGAGCTCGGGCCGGTGGTCGACTGAGGCGTGTCGGACGACTGCGAGCTCGACTGTTGTCCCTCTGGGAACGTGGGTCTGGATGGGAGAGGATCAGATTGTACGCGCTCGGGTGAGTCCCTAAGCTCATCCTCGAGTCTCGAGTCATCGAGGGCATCCGCCACATCTGCAGGTACAGACGCAGGCGCAGACGTCTCGGATTGGCCCTGTGAGACGAGGGGCCGGCGGTCCATTTTCAAATGCTTGCAGCAGCTAAGCGCGCTTGTGGAAAACCGTGGGCTGTGTGTACGACTTCAAACATCTCTCCCGCCAACAACGACGCTCGTGGTTAGACAAGGCGGCGGGGAAAAGAAATGAATGAAAATAAAGAGAGGGCAAAAAAGGGACGAGCCCTACGCAGAGCCATGGAGCTGGAGGAAATACGATCAGACTCATTCTGACCTCACGCAGCCCACAGGCTGCAGGCTCCAATCTGACATACTGCGCCCCCGGGAGGGAGGGTCACGAAGCCACAGGGCGCCAATCCATCAGCAGTAAAATGCCCAGGGCGTGCGTACCCAGCTACTCGGGAGCAGGCATGCAGGAGCTGAGCCTGCTGGGGGTACAGCAGCTGACCCGAGGGAACGATCCACACTAACGCCGATCGGCTTGGTCGTAAGGGGGAATCATCTGCGCCCCAAGAGATGCAGGTGGACGCTGCCGAGCTGCCGCGTTGGGGCGCCTGGAGCCAGTATCATCCGTCCATGTCACCGACCGTTGTACGCTGCAAACATTTTAATTACAAGTGACTAATAGCAGTCCACATGACCTTCGTGCCTAGGCAGACGTACAAAAGTTATACACATCTAGCTCTGCGTATTGCAATGTCATCCTGCCAATACTTGTTACGTGTCGTACTCGGGTAGCTCGCAGAATATCATTTCCACTGGCGGCTGCTTCTGTAACATGTAAATCGAATCCTCCACATCATCGAGAACCTCCGCATCAGTAAGATGCAGGAGATGGACACCAGAACTCACCAATAGTGCTTGCCTGCTGACCCATATACCGGCCCCAGTCATCGCCCATGCTCCTTGCCGGACCTGTAGCAATCTGACCCGCCCCAGCTCGAATCTGGCTATCGGCCTGTCTGCCGGACCATCAGTTGGCCTATATATTTCAACTTGCCCTAGTAGGGTTTTTGGAATTTAAACATCAATATGAGCCTAGACTTTCATATACGTTCCAACAACTGTCAGTGAGATGGCTTTTAACCACGCTTTAAATGAGGATGTGGACGTCAGATTCTGTTATTTAAACTACGGCGATCCGTCTTAAAATACACCTCACTCTCAAGAAGCTGCTACATAGTGCTACTAGATCCACACGTCGCCACCTTGGAGAGAAAGGCTTAGTTGTATAGCTATTTATGCTGTATAGCCGATACATTGCAAGTCTGTAACATGCTTGAATAAACAATTAGGCACATACACCATATGCCTTGATACAGGGAGTAGTGCAATAACATGACAGTAATTGCGGCTTTCAAAATAGGGTGGAAGGAGAAAATCCCAAAACGGGTCATAGTTAATTAATATACGGCCAAGATCTACCATACACTGGGCACTGAAGGGAGGAGCAGAATAAAATATTATATTTGCAGTCCCTCAAATTAATTGACCCAAGGATGTAGTCTGCATGTGTATCCTCAGGTGGTAATTATAACAGGTTTGGGTCGGATGGCATAAGCCGTGTTCGAACCCACGTCTTCTGCATCGCCATCACAGTGATCATGCATAATAGGCGTACGATGAGAATACTCTTCTAGAAAGAAGAGAAAATATGAAAAGAAAAAAAGAAAAAAGAACCAGAGGGTCTGGCCGGGGATTGAACCCGGGACTATTTCATTGTTAGATACTATGTTGACTTAGTGCAGAAGTGAATCGAACTTACCCTCGCGCAAACTGAGCATTAGGGTGAACCCTAAGCGCGAATCATACCACTAGACCACCAGACCAAGGAATGATTGTTGAAAATCTTCATTTAGTTGGCTATATATAGCCTGTACGTAACTAACAACCGTGGGAATTCTCTGATGAGAGATTAAACTATAGGAGTACAGTAGTGCGTGTTGTGGGAGTGGCCACCTAGCAGTAGGTGTGTAGTTATTTCAGTTGTGGTAGTAGGTCTTATGGGATTGGGTACTATGGGAGTGGATTCTGGATATATGGGACTGGGTTTTAGGTATCTTTCGAGTGGGTTCTGTGTGATTGGCGTCTTGGAGTAGGTGCTATAGAAGTGTGGTAATGGAAGTCTGGGGCTGGGTGTTATGGGGGTGGATGTTATGAGGCTGGGAGGGAGTGGGCGTTGGGCGTTGGGCGTTGGACAATGTAATTGTGTACCTATACCCTCTACTGCCCCGTTAAAAATCTTAGAACTTCTACGTTACGACGGTTGTACAGGATTAGGTCTTCTTACAGAGTGCCATCCCACAGTTATCCTACAGGAGACTAAACTATATGAGACTAACCCACAGGAGGTTATCCTGAGAACCCACCCCATCATATACTTAAGTACCGAATCTCAATTGATGGAACGATGGGAGAAGTAGCGTTTGGCACTCCGCTCCATCATTTATGGCTTGTTTCCATACCCAATCAGCGCATTTTCATAATGGAGCCAAGTTCAAGTTGGTTCATACTATTATCAAGTGATTGTAACCTGCAGGCAGGCAGGCAGGCAACCAGTCTCAATGCAAATCAGGCACCCTGGGTATGGACATCTCGAGGCTCCAGTCGGGGCGATTCTCAACATTTCTTTTGGTCTATTTCCTTCCAATAGCAATATTCATTCTTCTTTCCCATACCTTTCTCCGTTCTGGTAGTCTTAAGGACACAATCACATTGACCAAGTCTCTCAAATGAGAGTCTCCACACGAGGCCAATCTTGATCTCAACCGATGCTTCACTTGATGTTTCATGGCCAGAACCGGTTCGTGCTTCACTTGAATATACACTGCGGTATTTGCAACTAGGTAAGGAGGCAGCGACTCCCAAGCCACTCTCTACTTATCCCTATGAACTGAATTCTTTAGCAACATGAAACTCTGCAAGCCAATGCTTAAAAGCCATAGAACCCCTCGACCTCTCCATAAGCTAATTTAGAGACATGCGATCATTGGCATCAGGATCTCGGTTCCTCAACCTGCCTTTGTAACAGCCTTTCAAGGTGCTGGGCCGAAACAACAATGTTCTGGCACCCTGTATATGGATAATATAGCAGGGGAAGCAGATACTGAGCTCTGAATGAAGACACTACTTAGTAAGTACACTTATATTAGCTAGAGTATAGGTCCAACCATCAAGTATAATCCATAACAGCTAGACTGTCCTGATCTAACGAGTTTGTTTCATAACCCGGTAATCTGCACTTGCTCGAGATCGCCTTCCTTAGGTGGTACTACGGCAATGAGTCGGTGACATGGGTGACGCATACTTGATGTTTGATCTGGCTTGAAACCTGTCTCTGAGACAGTTGGAAATCAGCATCCTGTGACGAGTGCATACAGGAACACGCCCCTGGTCTCGCCGTCATCAATACATGCGCATGGGGTGTTTCCTCCTCGCGCCGTTTCACAACCACCAGAGACAACAGAACAGACGTAGGTTGTTAATAAACTTTGGAATTGTATCATTAGAATCTCCACACTACCCGTAGGTGGGGCCGTCCAAAAAACTCATCAGTACCAATCCATATCCGAGAGAGTGGCACTCATCATCTAAAAAGTCCCCAATTGTGGTGAAGACACCCCCTCCACCCCCATCAAAGTATTCCATACAAGTGGCTTAACCATGGCCACTCCACTAAACCCATCCGGACTCAAGCGGGCGGGATCCTATGGGAACCCATCTCCTCTAGTTTTTCTCGACCGCTCCCCTCAAGCCAAAGTGAGACGCCCTAGTGTAGACCGTCGGCATAGGCTGCGCGCGCGGCGTTGGCATTGGCAGTAGCCGCGCCCGTCGCCTTGGCCGCCTTTGCTGCTGCGGCCTTGGATGCCTTGGCCGCCTTTGCCGCCTTGCCCCTGAAGAGAAGAAGATGAAATGTCAGCATTGTGTGTGTGAAGGCGCTTGCAGTGACGGAGTGCCCACATGGTGTGTTGTGGAGGGAGAGGGGTTGGAATCGAAGCCGTGTATATGTGTTTGGGTGGGTATAGGGCGAACCAACTTACTTTGCCTTTGCCTTCTTGCCCTTGCCCTTGCCCTTCTTCTTGGGCTCGCGTGTCTCAAGCGTGTATTCGTCACGAGCCTCGAGCGTGTCCTCGTCACGAGCCTCGAGCGTGTCCTCGTCAAAGTCGTCACGAGCCTTCAGGTTGCCGAGGAGGCCGCTGAGGAGATTGCCGCCATCTGCGCCTTGGGCATCAGCACCCTTGGCCTGGCCGCCACCACCAGCGAGGCTGCAATTCGAATGTTAGAATACTGTGGGCTACGACCTCAAGTCGGACGGGACATCGGTGATCATGACTTACTCCTCAAGAAGCTGGGTGAGCTGGTTACCACCGTTGCCCTGGGCATTACCGCCAGCTGCCTGGGCGCCGGCGTCCTGGGCGCCGGCGTTCTGGCCGTTCTTGTCCTTCTTGCCATCCTTGTCTTTCTTCTTCTTGCCGTCGTCCGCACCAGCGGCTGCGGTACCGTTATTGGCAGCTGTGTCAATATTACGTTAGTATTTGGGTTCTCTGGATCATGATCCCAAGGCAATAAAGAGGCCCAGCGAGAGACCCCGGGGCTCAAATTGCGCATCGCAGGATAGGCCTTTAGTGAACTTTAGTGAACTCACCATCAGCACCGGCGGCAGCGCCTCCCTTGTTCTTGTTCTTCTTGTCCTTCTTGGCGTCCTTATCTTTCTTGCCCTTATCCTTCTTTCCTTTGCCAGCATCAGCACCGGCAGTTGCGTTGCCAGCAGCGGCTATGAGTAGGGGGTATCGTCAGTACTGAGTGGTGCTAGAGTATAGTAGGACCATAATAAGGTAAACGCACCACCCTTGTCCTTCTTGGGCTCCCTGGCGAGGATGCCATAGACGTCCTCGTACCCAACGGGGGCACGGATCTCGTTCTGCTGTTCGGCGCCGCCAGCGGGCAGGGATGCGACGTAGCCAGCTCCTGCGAGCAGCAGCAGGGCCAAGCTTCCAATGTTCTTCATCTTGGCGAGTAGTTGAAAAGGATAGTGTGTTTGAAGAGAAGGTTGAGAGCACAGCTATGTGATTGTGTGAGTATGTAGAGCGGCAGCCACCGCAAGAGAAAGGAGGGGGCGGTGGTTCTCTCCTACGTGCGAGGGTCTATACGTACCTCAAGGGAATGAAAGGTATGGGATCGAGCCTGTATTACTTGCTAGAAGGAGGGTGGGCAAAAAGTACCAGATCCACTGGAACGGAAGAAGAAAGTGAGAATGAAGTTGATGCGAGAGATGCTTAACCAAGAGATAACCCTTCCTGATGGGAGAGGGAAGGATGAATAGTCTTATATCCATCTGGTGTCTCCATCTCAAGCACCCGAACCGCCTTCCATCCTGGTTTGGACGGCCTGGGGTTTTGGACGGGATTTCGGGAGCCCGTCTAGCCAGGGACGAGGAGGAGGCTGCATCTTGCCATGACCTCGGCATGCTAGCGCCTGACGAAACATCAGCTAGAGCATCATCTCATCTGAACGTCCCCAGGCCAAGGATGTCAGTCGGGTTCAAGGATGGGATGAGCAGGTAGAGGGCCCATACCGGGGGGAACAGCACTCGGGGTGGGTGGAGACAGAACGCTGAGCTGGGCGGGAGAGCGCAAGCGACTTGGCAAGGAGATCACAGGCTTGGTGATGCACGCTTTTGTTACCCAGTCTGGCGGAAACCAAACAGTAGTGTAGTATAGTAATGGTGATATGTGCTAGGATCCGCGGCTTGTTTTGGCTTGGCGGAAGATCTGGAAATCATACAGGAGAAGTAAGGCCATCGAGGCAGTGCAAGGATCTTGAGAGCCCTGTGCGGTAGTTGAGATGCACGTCGGATGTGAAGTGAGAGCAGGGCTGAGCCAAACCGTGGATCAAACAAGCAGGATGCAAAGATAGAAATGAGTCCAACCTAATGAGGAAAAGCCCGACACGTCCCAGTGTCCAGGGCTTGAAGGTGTGAGACCGCAGCCATGTTCCAGAAAATTGGGGCACACGGAGAGGAGACTGTCGGCGATCGTGGGGGATTAAGCCTCGGACCCCTGACGCTCACTGCTCCAACCGTACCAGTTCTGCAGCATGTATATGAGATGTCAGGCTAGCCCAACGCTATAGTTGAGCCTCAAAGGAGCTTGCATGTCCCTCGGAGCCTATGGGAGGACTTAAGGCGGGAAAAACCACAAAAGCCCAGTTATTATTACTTGCTCAACCAGAGATAGCATCCCCAAGACAAAGGCGAGCTCAAGCATCCCTCTGGCGGCCAATATGAACCAGGGGGCCATTTTCCCAGTTTTGACCGAGATAATCCAACCAAAACCTGCTTTCGTAATACCGTCTTGTGCCGCCGTTAACAGATGGTACAGCTCTCAAAGTTGCAACACCCAGCAAATCCAAAGTCACTGAGTTTTGGTACCCCGATTGGCCCGAACACCCATGACAACACGGTATTGGTCCTCTTGCGGTCGCTAAAGGGATGAAACTTTGTCGATCCCCCATAATTTTGGCGGGTTCCCGAGGAAGCGAGGACCAGGAACGGCGCACAAGATAGTCAACCCATGGATGCGATGTTGGCCCAGAGAACAGCGCCGGATCGAGGTGCTGTGCGAGCAACTGTGATGGATCATGAGTAGTGTTCTTGTTACTGTAGTTTCCGGATCAGCCCACGGTGTCATTGACTCGGTGTGTGAGAGACATGTCGGAATTGCCTGGTTCCAACTGAGCTCTGCGATCGTGAGGAAGGCCACCAATCATGGGAAGCAAGGCGCAATCTAGGACATTCAATCAGGCGGCTGGCCATGACGGTAGCGAGGAGACGGGAAAAGTGTTGGAACAGTTAGCATCGAGTAGAGGACGCCATTGGCCAGGGCGTTTCCAGGCACGAGCGGAGCCTGTGGGAGATGCCCCGGCAACCTTGTTTTGGCACACATAATGTTTGATGGGAGCTTAACAGACAGAGCCTCATGGTCACCCCACCCCCGGTGCGGTGGGATGTGGGATGTGGGATGTGGGCTAGAAGCATCGCATGTTTCAGAGCCAAGACTTTTGACGCGCAAAAAGTTGGGAACAGACGGCCGTTGAGGTAGCAGCTGCCCGGGCATCTGGAGATGGGTGGATCCAAGACGTGATGAACCCGAGGCAGTGTCTGTCAGAGAGCCGTGGGAGGTGCGCGTTGTCCGTCGAGTCGATGTCTGGTTATTTTTCCCCTTCTTATTCTTGGGTATCATCCGGACCACAGTTGACGTGCGAAGAGAATGGCAAGGCCACACCGACTCTCTGCGCCTCATCAGTTGTGTTGATCCGTCGGGGCTGGTGTATCCGTAGCCATATTGTGTTGATCACTTGGCCAGGAAACCGTGGCGACTTGCATGCCAGACGTCTTTCCAATGCACGCCCAAGCAGGCCAAGGTGGATCAATCGCCAAAGCCAAGTCTTGAGTTTGGCGATCTTTTCTGGGTACTGCAGTAATCTGCAGCCTGGGAGCGAAGCTTGTGAGTTTTCTTATTGTATGGATCCCTCTGAATATCGAAGTTCAACCCACGTGCTGCTCAGTTCTCAGGACAGCGTGACGGGATGAGGTGGAGCGCAGTGAAGGGCAAGGTGAGAGACATAACGACATGCAGAAATACGACCAAAAGAGGAGAGAGATTTCATCAGGAGACAGATGGCTCGTGGGATGGCTTGGGTGAGTGAGTGCTATGCCCACGGAGAAACAGGGACGATGTGATGAGGAGGGAGGGGGGGTAGCAAAGGCACAGAGGCAGAGGGTTCGGGGTGGACAGTCACAAGCAAATTCAACCATCAGCACGGAGGCGGCTTGCGTCGGTACATTGAATGGGAAGAGGCAGGTGGGGAACAGCAAGGCAGGGCATTGGCCACTCAGACGAGTCCTGAACGGAATGACCAGCTAAATCTAAATCGGCAACTATAGCAAAAAGCCGACGTGCAGTGCGATCAATTGATGCGTCATTCCGCCCACCACCTCAAGTCGTCGACGACCTCAGCATCATATTTTCTCGCCCAATGACAACACCCCCGACAGTCGTGCAATTCCCGTCAGCTGCTGACGCCCATGCTCCAACAAGAACGGCCTCTTGATTTCCGCTGAAGAGCATATCCCCCGCCCAATGCCTCGAGTGCATTGACAAAAACCACGACAATCCGGCCATCCGCCACCACACTCCCAATACGACGCCACACGTCATGTCTGCACCTGCGAGGATATCACGGCGCCTGGCCAGGCCAGCAACACCAATTCCCCGGGCCAGGCCACAGGCACAATGCCCACGAGCAGTCACGACATGCTTCCCTCGGAGGACAATTCTGCGCCAGTCTTATGCTGCCACGAGCAGGACCACCCAGGCCAGGCTGTTCTCCGTCAGCGCGTCACGGCCCGTGGCCACCCCGGATGACTCCTTCGACCCAGCCACGATAGAACGGGAGGCTGACCAGGTCGATGTGTGTATAGTAGGCGGAGGTGCGCCCCCAGTCTCCTGGAACCTTGCCCTCCCCCATCAGCTCTCTTGTTTGAGTTCAAGCCTGTCTAATCATGTCATTCCGATCCCACAGGCCCAGCAGGCCTCTCTGCCGCCATCCGCCTCAAACAGCTCGCCAACCAAGCCGGAAATGAGGGCTTCCGCGTCCTGCTCCTCGAAAAGGCCGGCGAGCTCGGCGCCCATATCCTGTCCGGCGCTGTCATCCAGCCCAACGCCGTCGAGGAGCTCTTCCCCGACTGGCTGGCCGAGGACAACGAGTCGCGCTTCGACGGCGCCACTCCGGCCGGCCAAGACCACATGCGCTTCCTCACCAAGTCCATATCGCTGCCCCTCCCCGCCCCGCCTCAGATGCACAACAAGGGTAACTACATCCTAAGCCTGAACCAGTTCACAAAATGGCTGGGCGACCGCGCCGAGGAGGTCGGCGTCGAGATCTACCCCGGCTTCAGCGCCAGCGAGGTGCTGTACAAGCCCGATGGGAGTGTCCTCGGTGTCGCCACCAACGACCTGGGCATCAACCGGAGCGGGAAGCCCAAGGACACTTTCGAGCGCGGCATGGAGTTCCACGCCCGCGTCACCATGTTCGGAGAAGGCTGCCACGGCAGCCTGAGCAAGCAGGTAATCAAGAAGTTTGACCTGCGCAGCAACTCGCAGCCACAGACGTACGGGCTGGGCATCAAGGAGGTCTGGGAGGTGCAGCCGGAGAAGTTCAAGAAGGGCGACATCACGCACTCGCTGGGCTACCCGCTCCCCTACGACACATACGGAGGTGGGTGGATGTACCACTTTGGTGACAACCTCGTGTCCGTCGGCCTGGTCACGGCGCTTGACTACCCGAACCCGTGGATGAGCCCGTACCAGGAGTTCCAGAAGATGAAGAAGCACCCGCTATACGCATCCGTGCTGGAGGGTGGGAAGTGCATCTCTTACGGCGCGCGCGCGCTGATCGAGGGTGGCTTCCAGTCCATCCCGAAGGTCGCCTTCCCAGGCGGCGCGCTCATCGGCGACTCGGCTGGCTTCGTCAACGTGCCCAAGATCAAGGGCACACACAACGCCATGAAGTCGGGTATGCTGGCCGCCGAGTCCGCGTGGACGGCGCTGAGCAACAACGCCGACGACGGCTCCGTCTTCCTGTACGACTACGAGGAAAGCCTGCGCGAGAGCTACATTTGGAAGGAGCTGAAGGAGGTCCGCAACCTGCGGCCGTCGTTCCACTCGCCGCTGGGGCTGTACGGCGGCCTGATGTGGTCTGGGCTGGACACCTTCCTGCTCAAGGGCCGGGTGCCCTGGACCTTTAAACACAAGGCCGACCACGCGGCGACGAAGAAGGCCGACGAGTGCCCCAAGATCGAGTACGAGAAGCCTGACGGCAAGCTCAGCTTCGACATCCTCACCAGCGTCAGCCGCACGGGGACGAACCACGAGGAGGACCAGCCCGTGCACCTGCAGGTCAAGGACTGGGAGAAGCACACGGCCGAGACGTGGCCGCCCTACAAGGGCCTCGAGAACAGGTTCTGCCCCGCCGGGGTATACGAGTACGTCGAGGATGCGTCCAAGCCCGAGGGCGTGAGGTTCCAGATCAACGCGCAGAAGTGAGTGTCTTCTTTGTCGGGCAGTTTTACGCCACGTGTTAAGTGCACTGTTACTCCCCCATCCCTGACTCCCGCCGCATATTGAACCCGAACACTGACGCTGTTTCAACCACACAGCTGCATCCACTGCAAGACATGCGACATCAAGGCGCCAAACCAGGACATCAACTGGCAGGTGCCTCAGGGTGGTGAGGGTCCCAAGTACTACATGACATAGACAAAAGTGCACGACTTCCATAATCATGGGGATCTCGGAGACTGAATGGGCCATGGTCAGGGGCGCATACGGGGCAGACTTGAGATGTGTCTGCAAGAATTTTCCAAATGTATGATTGGGAAGTAGATCTCTTGGTGTACATATACCTCATATATTCAGACACGGTGCCTACCGGAGCAGGAGAGAAAGCAGACTTCACCTAGCTACACACCAGCATTTGCGTTCGTGCGTGCGGCCTGCCGGCCTTTTCTGCAGGTACATATCTGCCCGTGCCCCGGGAATCCCGAGCAGGAGAGTGCAAGCAGGCAAGATTGGATCTTTGGGACCGGACAGACGGGGAGAGATGATCTCTCTCTCTCTCTCCCCCTCTATCACCTCCCTCGGGTCACGGGCGGCGTTTTCCAAGACACACTGAATAGCCCGCCCCGGGGAGACACTTTTTTCTTCTGGCACGTGGAAGACTCAGACCTGGAAACGAAATAGGTTTTGCAAGGAGGGGAGGAGGGAAGAAGGTTTTTTTTTAATTTTTTTTTTTTAAAAAAAATTGAGAGCGGTTTGAGACGACTCATGACCACCCCCGTTCGGGCGCGGTGAAATGCGCGAGCGCGACTTGGGGTTGGGAGGGGGGCCAAAGCGAGATAAGTAGGTAGGTAGGTAGGTAGGTAGGGCTTGAGCAGAGTTTCCCCCCCCCCTGCTTGTCCGGGAAGGTAGGATATTCAAGAGAGAGAAAGAGAGTCAGCTGCCGGCGCTGCCGGTTGGGGGCATCAGCAAGGTGCACGAACACCAACGGAAGAGACGAAAAAACCCGCGCATGAGAGCCAAGAGGAGGGAGGGCAAGAAGAGGATGCAAAGAGAAGTGTGTGGGGGGGGGGGAAGGAGGAGAGCAACCCATCCGTTCCGGACACGGAAGTGAAGCCTCAGGGGCGCCCGGCCGGCCCGGCCGGCCTTTGCCTGTCTTCTGGCCAGCCCTACTCTTTATCGGAAAATATCCGGCGCGGGTGTTGTGGAGCCCGTCGGCCAATATGCACCATGTGTTAGAGGCGGCCAGTCTCGCGCGTGGGATATAGAATATGTAGTGAGTTTCTATGAGGGTTAATCACCCAGTAGTACACTAGTAGGGGCACCACCACTGCTGCTGGCCGGGTGGTTGACTGACCCGGCCATGGCAGTCGGTGCTTAGCCGCGCATGAGAGAGTGCCACGGGGCGGTCCGGCTGCACGTAATGACGTGAGGGCGGCCAGCCTCGCGATCGATACAAGTCATGCAGGCCATGGAGTACGGTACGTACGTGCGTACAAGACAAAGGACTGGCCAAGAAACATGTGCCTTTCGCTTTTCCAGCCCAAGGCCATAGGAATGTTCAGAAGTAATTCAGTACAAGCCTACTCCGTACTTTACTAGTCGCCGAGGCAATCAGAAGGCGTCAGCCAGAGACCAAAACCAGTGAACATGATTGATGGGCACGGACATTCACTTGACCTGGACAATCCCGAGCGGCGGCAAGATCCACAACAAAGCCGAGTGAGTGGCGCAAAAGTACGTTGCGCCACAGTTCAGGAGGGGCCGTGATTGCAGGACGGAGAAGGCTAGGCTGGGCGGGCACGGCGTGAGGCGAGAGCGAGCGCGAGGCTCCCGGTGGATGATAATAAATGACAAACGGGGTGGAATGAGGTGGCTTGTGGGCAAATGTATCAGCCTCGCGTTTGATGGGCCGGTACGCGCGTCCCTCCTCTTGTGTCAAGCCGAAAGAAGCCACCATCTCCCGTCGTCCCAACTTCTGTCACATGCGCTCTCGGTCTTATTTCAGCCCCGTGGCCGATCATGACGGGTTGTGTGTTGTTAGGTAATGGTCCGTATTCCCGTACATCTATACAGTACGGAGTAAGACAGGCGGCTTCAGCACCCAGACGGGCCAGGGTGATAGGCAGGCAGCAAAGCACAGCGAGCGCAGACCCAGGCGATGTGGCCACTGGCCACCGTGGCCCGATTCGCCATGATGGCGGAGAGAAAACAAAGACCCTGTCATATATATATTACTCGCCCCATATGCACAAGGTGGCCGTGCCATCGGGCCCGATGCAGTCCGATGCTAGGAGAAGCGAGGGCCTCTCATTTCGATGCGGGAGGCCTTGATGTTGAGGCTCAACTGACTCGTCCCGTACACATCCTTATTACCAACCAAGAAAAAAGTTCAGGACAATGCCCACGGGGAGGCGGCACTTGCTATGGGGATGCAGTGAAGCTCCTGGGCTAATAAGAGGTAGAACTTTGATTTGTCTTTCAGGGTTCCCTTGATTTGTGCTGTGGGATTGGTCAAGGCAAAAAAAAGGAAGGGGTTCAAAGCTACCCAACACCATATTGTATGCCTGCCACTCGTGACGAATTTTTGACTGCCTATTAAATCTTGCCTATCGGCTCACTGTCGCGGACAGAGCGCGAAACCCTCGCACGCGTCTGGATGTGGGGTGCAGTATAACGTGCCTAGCGTGAGTAGGTAACAGCCGTGGTCGAACCACGCGGCTCTTTGACACGTCCAGGGTGCACCTTCTTTCTGGGCAAATCGCATGCGACCGTTGGAGGGGGAGGGCAAGAGATAGGGGGAGGGCAAGCATCTCCCCCTTTCGACTTGTCAGACTGACAGACTGATTGGTAGGTAGGACTGGCAATAGATGTGATTGATTGCAGGCTGCCAGGCGTGGGGACACAAGACCGTCTTTTCCATGGTCAGCAGCACCCTCTGATTGGCCTTGGGCGAAGGAATGGGCGCGGTGCAACCCTCGGAAATTGGCCCTCTGCAGGCCCCGAGGAGGAGGCAGAGGAATCAGATGCGGCCGATAAGGGTCGGACAGGGATGCACGAGGGTGAGACGGGCCCGGTGCAAGGAGCTTCTCTTGGTAGTTTTGGAGTTGCATTTGTTGCGCAGCCATTCCCCCCTCCGCACGGCTGGACCAAGGAGGGGGACGGGGACGGGGTGCTCTGTGGAGCATGGGCCTCCTTGGGGCCTCTCTAGAGCCGATCTCGTCGGTCCGCCAGCACCACCGACAGAATCATCGTCATCATCATCACCATCATCCCCAGGCTTCCTGTTACGGAATGCCCCACAGCCAAGCGGAGTGCTCCGTGGTTTTTGTCTTCCTTTTTCTCCACAGCTGTGCCGAAACACGGGGCGGTGGCAACAGCAATGGGATACGAGAGACAAGAAGTGTTTTTCTTCCTTCTTTTCGTCCGTTCGTGGCGCCAAGCGCGCAGCACCACCGGGAAAGCAAAGCATCTCTGCATTGTTGCTTATGGTGGTCAAATACGCCCGGGGGTGGGAGAGCGGGATGCTGCACCAAGCGAAAGTAGGGCCGGTTGCGACAAACAACCTGGAATGACTCATTTCCCAGGATGGAGGACAAGGCTGGGCCGGCGCCGTCGCTGGTTGGCCAGTCCGTCCGGGCTTGGGTCGCGAGCGTGCGCGTGAGAAAGGAAGAAGAAAAAAGGGGCACGGTCCATCCTCGCTCGCATCAGTTTGCGGACGGCCGCTGGGCCGCTGTCGCAGTGGCGGTGGTCCAGGGAGGGATACACAGGCGCGAAAAAGTGATGGGAAAAAAAATTCCTGGCTGGTCGCGGCCGGCTCCAGCTGGGGGCGTACCGGTACATGTCAGACTGGACCACCCACACTCTTGGTGTGCATACGACGCTCCCTCGCTCCATAGGCCCAAAGCCTGGGCCGGTGAAGCCACTAAAGTCGGAAACAAGCTGTTAAATCTGGGGCTTGTGCCCCCCCATTCTTCCCTGCTTTCCCAGCCGGGCCCATGCCCAGGGCCCAGCACAGGAGACAGGGGGAGCGAAGGCGCTGGAAATCAAGCGCTGCCGGTCGGTGCCTCGGGAAGGTGAAGGGATGGCAGACGCGCTCCAAGTTTGGCTTGGAGGATCAACTCACTCACCTCTGGCCCGCTGGCTCACGCACCCCTGATGATGCTGGCCGGACGTCATGATGAGACTGTCTTGTCGTCGTCATCTTTTGTTCCCGTCCTCACTGGCTCCAGAATAGTAATCGTGATGCATGGTGATTGAAAAACACGACAGCAGCGTCGAGCGCAGCACCAGTCAGCAGAGACGGGCGAATATCGTTAGCCTGGAAGCGAGGTTGGCGAGTCGTTGTGCTTATTGAAATTGGGTTATGAGATATCAGCCAACAAGGCGTTGGCGAGGTTGCAGGGAGAAAGTGGTGAGCAGATTTTGCAGGAAGACGAGACCCCATATTAAGATTGGGATTGCCGGGTCGCGGATGCCTCAGGCCGCCGCCCTTGTTTCGTGGCCATTTTCGCACTCAGATTGGGCAACGGACCCGAAGCGGTGGTGATCAGCAAGTCCAGACCAGGACAAGGGAGACAGAAGCTTATCTCCGGGGTTGTGCCAGCTGACCGGGGGGTTGTGCATGAACGAAGCCGATAGCGTCACACAGACGAGGGGCCCGAGAGGCTAGAGAGCCTGGAGTCTTGGGAGCCTAGGGCTGGAGGCCTGGAGCCTGCATTTGACGTTTTGTCGCCGCCGCCGCCGCCGCCCTGGCGGGCGGCATCAACGCTGCACGGGGTAGTAGTGCACGATAGTCGTAGAATCTCCATATTCCTACTACAATATCTCCCTCCATTATCGTGACGGCGAGCGCGAGTCACGGGCAGTCGTGTCGCTGGCGGTTGGCCCTCACGATTCGGTCGCCGATGTTGCGTGTCAGAGCCGATTCGGGCGATGCGTACTATGTAGGCGATTCGTCGGCTGGGAGGGGATGCAGATCGTCCGGGGCAAAGCGTATCCGTCACATCGGCGGACATCGCGCAGCAGTGCTTGCTTGGACAGCCAGGCAGCACTCAGCCTCGTTGGATCATTTCTCTTGGGCGAGTCGAGGCGATATCGTTCGTTGTCGGGGTTCGTCCCGTGGCCTCTGGTTGTACGTTCATTTATTTGTTCGTTTACACATCGCTGGGTCGTTTCGGTGGAAGGGCTCGGTCCAGGTCGTGTGGTAAAAAAAGGCTACCGGTCTCCTTTTTCCCGGCGTGCCTCGCGTTCGCTCGACCCCTTTTGTTCGCTTTCGGATTTCGTGTTGTCTCAGGCGGGCTGCATGATGCTGGTGATGTTGATGGAAATGCATCCTCCTACTGTCAGCAGGCATGAAGGGCACGAGGTGGGCGTGTGATGACGATGATGCATCCTCGTAGCTCCCGACGGAGTGGTTTGAGACGGGTGGATTTTGGATCAGGAGAAGGTGATTGATGTTGGATATGGTGTGTGTGTGTGTGGGTGGCGTGGTGGGAGGAGGCAGGCATGAAATTTAGGGGGTGGTTGATGAGGGTGCCATTGTTTCAGAGTTGTGATGGATTCTGCAGACCCAACGGATGCACGAATGCGGGCTGGGGTGACCGGCAGCAGCAGAGAAGGCTACTCCGTAGATGAGGAGGGATGACGATGGCTGTGGGAATGAGACGCTTGAGCATAACTACTTTTAGTAGACTGGGCTGGAGTTCCGGGCGGGTGAGCGAGCGGGCAGGAAGAAGAGGAAGCCAAGCGGTTGGTTGGTTGGTTGGTTGGTTCGAGCTGGCTCGCTGGCTACCACTGCTCCTCCTGCTCCTGCTGCTGCGGCTGTTGCTGCTGGTTGGGTTGGTGGGTTGGTCGGTGGTTTGTTGCTGGGCCACTGGACAGCAAGATGCAGTCTGTGCCACCCAGGAGAAGCAGGCAAGAACAAGGCAAGGAAGGCCATGAAAGTACCGGTACATGGACACGAAGGAGGGGGGCGGGACTGCAAGTTCAACACATTTCCAGGGATAATGCCAATGGAATTCATGCCCATCTGGAGGCGGCCCACTTAACCTGGCCTGCCTGCGGGGTCTGATTGGGTGCAGCCTCTTGCCAGGGTGGCGCTACTTGCAGCCGAAAAAGTGTGAAATCGGGGTGCCACAAGCTGCAATTCCTTGCTGATTCCTGCCTGAGGTTGCCACTGCTGCTTCTATAAAGAGGCCAGCACCCCCCAACACCGCCCGATTGCCCATCCTTTTGGAGAGGAAGCCCCGACCGGCCCTACGTATCCCTACATTTAACGTTTGGCCTTGAACCAACTTTTTCCTCGCTCCACACCACACCACACACACACCCACCTACCAACAACAACCTACAGCTTGCGCGCGCTCGCTCGCTCGCTCACCTGCCTCATCGTCGAGAGCCTCAACTTGGTTTCCCCCCAAACCGACCTCGGCGACATTACAGTCAGGCAGAACTGTGTGGTTTACATCGACGAAAACAGTCCTTCCTTTCATCTCCCCTAACCCTGGTCGCGCCTGTGTGTGTGCGCTGCACCATCATCTCCATCACCACCCGCCCTATTCTCTTTTTCTCTCCCTCCTAATCCGTCCTTGGCCATAAAGGAGTCCCTCCCATACAGGTTGACCTTTGTTGCCTTGCCGACCTAATAAGGCTTCGCCACCCCACTGTTCTCTCGAGAGACCCAGTCCGCCCCCGAGTCAAGGCCCAAGGACCTGCTGCCGCACAGTGCACAGTGCTCTCTGTACTTGAGGAGATTCGAGAAGACAGAAAGAAGAGAATAAAAAACCTCATTACCATACCTGAAAAACCCAGTCCCAGCCAGACCAAAAAACAAATCGCGCAGAAGCGATTCCGAGTCGTTGGTATTACGTCATACACAAAACCGCTCACCTGCACCGTCGAGTCGAGTCGCGTCGCATCGCATCGCATCGCGTCTTCGTCGCCGTCAAGTCTAGTCACTTCGATTCACTCGACCGACGAAGCTATCAAGCGCCTTGCACCGCATCGCACCGCCTCGCTCCGCAGACGCAGTCCCGTGGACACGTACCGACTTCCAAGAATCCGCTTGCCGCCGTGCACCTCGTGTCGTCGTTGTCGTGAGCAGTCGCTGTAGGGGAGACATTCACTTGTTCTTCTCCCACATTTGGTACGTCACCGCGTCTTCCCTGAGGACCGTTGTGAGGCAGCCCCTTCCATCTGGGAGACGAGGAGCGTGTCAGTCACCTCACTGGCTGGTGCTGCTCATCGAGTCGCCCGGCCCCATGCACGCCTGCCGTCCTGTCACGGCCGCCACAACCGCCTTGCCATCGTAGAAAAAAGAGACAAGTGGCCATCTCTCCATTCGCCTCTTTTCCACACTGTTCTGCATGTGTCATATGTTCACTTCCAGAATGACATCAGTTGCTTAAACTGGTCAACCTTTATACTAACTTGCTTGCACCGTCTCAGATCTGCTCGATCATCTTGTCGGCATCTACTCCGTTGACAGAACGCAACAACAATCAACCATGGAGGCTATTCAAACCCACCCAGGCAATGCCAACCAGGCCAAGAACTTCATGTCTCCCGGCTCGCTGTCATTCCCTACCGGCCACAACGAGTTGACGCCCCCTGGCGATGCTGGTCACAAGGCCTCGCAAAATGGCGCTCCTGCTGGTTCTCCGCTGGCAAACGGCAACGTAGTTGCGCCTGCCACGCCTGCTGCCACCCCTGGTGCTCAGCAGACTGGCAGCGGCCTGACCCCAACTCTGCAGTAAGCTTATGCTTCCCTGTCCTGTTGGCGAATGATCTTCGTGGTGCTTATGCTATAACCTCCAGGAACATCGTTGCAACCGTCAACCTGGACTGCCGTCTGGATCTCAAGACGATTGCTCTTCACGCCCGCAACGCTGAGTACAGTGAGTATATCCGGAGTCTGTTTGCTCCGCAGGGTTTTATTCACACTGAAGATAGACCCCAAGCGATTCGCCGCTGTCATCATGCGTATTCGTGAGCCCAAGACGACGGCCCTGATTTTCGCCAGCGGAAAGATGGTCGTAACTGGCGCCAAGTCCGAGGATGACTCCAAGCTTGCCAGCCGCAAGTATGCCCGGATCATCCAGAAGCTGGGTAAGAAATGGCTTGCTCTGACGCGCAAAAGGAAGAGACAATGTCGCTGACACTCACGCAAGGCTTCAATGCCAAGTTCACGGACTTCAAGATCCAGAACATCGTCGGGTCTTGCGACATCAAGTTCCCCATCCGCCTGGAGGGTCTGGCGTCTCGCCACCACAACTTCAGCTCCTACGAGCCTGAGTTGTTCCCGGGCCTCATCTACCGTATGGTCAAGCCCAAGATCGTGCTCCTGATCTTTGTGAGCGGCAAGATTGTCCTCACCGGTGCCAAGGTCCGAGATGAGATCTACCACGCCTTTGAGCTCATCTACCCTGTCTTGCAAGATTTCCGCAAGGTCTAGGCGATCTCGACACCTACCATCCTACTGAACTGCCTCATCTGTAAGATTACGCGCATTCATGATTTCACGACGCATACCCCAGACAGGCAAACCCTGCTGCTGCGCTCTCGCCCACCGAGGCAGCACGACACTAAGGTGCCTGTTTGTTGTACCACTTTTTCTCGATTTTGCTTTCCCTGCTACAGCATTGCATCGGCGTTACGACAAGGAAGGTTACAGTCGGCACGGACTTACACTACGAGGACTGCGAAGGAAAAACAAAAAATTGGCCCACCTATTCCCCAACCCCCCTTTCTTTTTCTACTACAATCCGAAGACGATAGATCGCACCTGGAGCAAGGTGCGAGCGCGCGGGCGAAGAGAAGCCTGCACGCACAACGCGGAAGTAACATAATTATGATGCGGTCCTGGAACGGTCGCAGCGGAAGTTGCTCACGTGGGAGTTCCCGAGCGAAGTTTGAGTGGACGGGAGAGCGTATACCAGTCGTCACCCATCGGTATTCGGTAAAAGGTTACCCGATGACAAGCTCTCACATCTGCATGTGGAAAAGGAAAGGAGATTGGTTTTTGACAGCGCTGTGGCATTCCTCAGAGGAAAACCCATGGAATGAGGGTGTTGGTACTGGCTTTTGGAACCCTTTATTGACGGGGGTTTGCCAAGTACATGAGTTTGGCACTTTACTGAACATCTGTCCGCTCTTGGCTCTCGACAGGATGTCCTGGTGGACCTCCAAGACTGGGCTTCAACGCCTTAGTTGGCGGCAAGTGCTCACTATATTTTTGAGTGTCTTATTACTCTCCCCGCCTTGGTCTTCTGGACATCTCGTTAGTCGATGATAGATGGCCACCCATGGTCAATGCCATAACAGTTGCACTCTCAAAGCTTCTCGTCTTCACCGCACGTACCTTGTGTGAAATGTCCCTCTAGTCTCCTTCTTGCCCGTAGCATTACAGACGTGACGTCCTCTTGCCCGTATCCTTCCTCTCCATCTCCTCCCGCAAGATCAACCCAGGCACGCCGCCGCGGCTGCCGTCCTCGGTGATGACCTTGTCCCACGCGGGTGCCATCTCGGACCCGCCCTTGCGGAACGCCCACTTGGACCTGAAGGCCTCTGGGCACCTCCCGAACATGGCGGCGGCGACGCGGTCCCCGATGACGGGCAGGAACTTGAAGGCGTGGCCGCTGCCGCCGGTAGCGAGGAAGAGCGACCCGCGGCGGTAGGCCGGGTGGTGGTCGATGATGAAGTCGCCGTCGGCCGTGTCAGTGTACCAGCAGAGCCTCGTCTCGCGGAAGGGCCTGTCGCGCAGCGCCGGGAGGCAGGGGACCATCTCGAGCATTGCGGCGCGGAGGGCGCGCTCGTCCGACGGGGGGATGGAGGACTGCGGGGGGTTGGTGAGGTGGGTTGCCGGGGATGAGACGATGGCGGGCGGCGATGGCGACGAGGTGATGGCGGCGGCGGTAGGGTTCAGGTACCCGTACGAGTGCCGCGCGACCTTGAGGGTGTTGTTGGCGGGCGTGATGATGAAGTACCCCGTCGAGAGGTTCAGCAGCGTCGGCGCCCCCGCCAGGCGCGCCTGCTCCTCGTCCGTGAGGTCTACGTACGCGACGACCTGGCCTGTGGCGACGGCCCGCCGGGAGAGGTCCACCAGCCCGGGCGTCCACGCCCCGGCCGCGAGGACCGTCAGGTCCGCCCGCACCTCTGACCCGCCGCCGCCGCCCCCCCCTTCGAGCCTCACGCCGAGCACCCGCGGGCGACGGTCTTGCGTCGTGCTGTCGCCGGCGCTGGAGACCAGCAGCTCGGCCGCCGTGCCGTTGATGAACCTCACGCGGCCCGTGTCCCGGACCGCCGCGTGCAGCCAGTCCATGCACGCCGCGGCGTCGGCCCAGCCCGACCGCCGGTTGATGTAGCCCCAGGACCCGGACCCGCCGCCGGTGCCGTAGGCGGCGCGGATGGCGGCCGGTGAGGGGAGCTCCTCGATGCTGGAGGCGAGGGCCGGGTCGCCCGCCGCGAGGGCGCGGACGTTGTCCCACGAGGAGCGGGCGTAGTCGACCCCACCACTGCCGCGCGAGCCCTTACGGGTGGTGCCGTCGTTGTCGTCGGTGGTGATGATGAGCCCCGTCTCGCTGTAGCGGCCCCCGCCGCCGGGCCCGCCGGGCAGCCTCCAGAGCTCCTGGGCCTCCGCGGCAAGGGCGGCGTAGGCCGGGTCGGCGTAGTCGGCGCGGATGATGCGGGACGTGTCGACCGAGGAGGCGTCGCGGCTGGGGAAGACGCCGGGCTGCGGGGAGCGGTCGAGGACGGTGATGGTTGTCGACTGGGGCAGGTCCGCGCCGCGGGCCAGGGAGAGGGCGGTGCTCAGCCCGAAGACGCCCGCCCCCACGATGAGGATGCTCGAGGGGGGGAGCTCGGGGCTGCTGCCGCCATCGTCGCTGCTTGTCGGGGGCGAGGGGGGCCTCGCGGTTGGGCTGGAGGGGGTTGGGGAGGGCCTGTGGGAAGAGGAGGGGGACGGTTAGGAGTGTTTGCGGAGAGGAGGAGGATGGATGTGGGAATTGTAGACGGGAGAGAGAAGTGAGAAGGGTTGAGGATTTGGAGCTGGCGGAGGGGAGGTAAGGTGGGTGGGTGGATGGGTGGATGGGTGGATGGACGGAGGAGGGTGGGAGGAGAGGAAGGGGGGAGGAGGCTGGATGATGAAAAGAGAAGAAAGAAGCTCGGGGGCTGACATTATCTCGGCTGTGAGGGGGGTTTGTTAAAAGACTGCTGCGTAGTAATTGGCCCGGTGGCCGACCAAACTAAAACTACTCCGTAACTCAATGTCAGCCAGAGCCACCAGCCCAGACCAAGGCGTGTGCCGTGCTCTGCTGCTCTGGTCCTCGCCCCTCTCGTGTGTTTTTTTTCTTCTTCTCTCGCCCGGCTGGCTCGTGCTATTCCACTGTCTCAGTGGCCTGGGGGGATTGAGTGAGTTGTGCCCGGTTGGCCGGCCGAGGTCAGGATTCTGGTCCGGCCTGGGCTGTCTGGCTCATAACCGAGCGGCCCGTTTCACTGGGTGTCTTGTTTCCCAGATTGTGATGTCTCAGTGGTGGAATGTGAATTGTTAAGCCCGAGGGCATGAAACAGTCATCTCGTGCAGCCAGTCTGGCCCGGGCTGTATGTGTATGTGTCGTTTGAACTGCCGTGAGAGGATTGTGAGTAAGTGTGTGTGTGTGTGTGTGAGTATGCACATTTTATGGTGAATTCCCCATGCCGTAGTCGGAGCCGGGGAGAGATAACGCAATGCAACAAGGGTTGCATGCATGCTCCGACTCATACTTTGTTCTCGCAGCTCACGACTCTGCTCGGCCTTGGGATGCGCGGCCGCGCAGCCGGCGTTTGCCCCACGATGAGGCCACCATCCCCGCCTCTCCATGTCTGATGATAAATTTGAGCACGTCGGGCTGGGCCGAACGGCAGCTTGAGCAGACAAAGCCCACGGTGGCCTCTCTGGAGCTGGCAATGCAATGTCTTCCATCTACCAGAGGAGATGTGAAAATAATGGGTTTGCTCCTGAGTCATTCAGCATGGTGGGCACCGGACCGTGTGCCTGCCTGCCTGCCTGCCTGCTGGCTGGTTCGATCGCTATCCAGTAGGCCCCCCCCCTGCGATGTCACCAGAAGCCGTGACGGTCAGCAAGCTGCTGCGACGGATCATCTTGGACGCTGGGGCTGTGACTGGGAGTGGTCTAGGAGCTGGCCACCGAGGTCTAGGAGCTGGCCACCGAGGCCTCAGTATGAGTGAGGCGTGGCAGGGAACACTGTGCCTTGTCAGCGGCTGACTGTCCCTGTTTCCACAACATGTCGCTGCTCAGATTGCACAGCACTCGCATACCATAGCAGGCCTACACATTCCCAAGGCCGGGGGCACCTTGATCTAGAATACACACTAGACCTCAGCCATAAATAATGAAGGTTATGAGAGTCGCCCGGGCATTATTAGTCGGCAGAAGAGCCTACAGTCCAACACTTGCTCTCCCGACTAGTTGGCGCGTATCAACTTTTCTGCAGGTTTAACATTTGCTGTGCTTGGAAGTCCTCTGCCTTGCTGGGTCGACGAGTATAGTCCTAGATACATGTCAGAAAGTGCCGCCGGTCAAGTAACTGCGGTGGCTAAAGGAGAGCCACGTTAGCGCACTTGATGACGTGGTGAAGCTCTGTGGAAGGTCTGAGTGCATAGAACACTTCCCCCCCATGTGCAAGTCACATGCCGTAAATATCGGAGAGCACACCAAAACCCCGGGGTACCTCCCAGCCGCCGCCTTTGAGTCCGGTGAGCCAGTCGTGGAAAGGGCCCCGCCACCGCGGCAAAGTGCCGGCAGAAGACTTGATTTCGGAAAGTTTGCCCTCTAATACCAGCTTCCAATACCGCCCCCACTGTATCTGTAAAGAAGGAGGGTGAGCTACCAATATATGCCCGTGGCTGGCGCGGACTGCTGAGCATTCCTACTCGACTCCCGTCCTTTTTTCCAGGGGGGATGTGCCCTAGTTACCGATCATTCACGTTGCCTGAATCATTGTATATATATGATTCAATGCGTTGGCAATACCCAGCAACAAGCTAACTCACAGGTGAACAAGGCAAACCTCTGTAGGGTGGGTTGGTGGGACGCCTGGTACCACCAGTTGACAGTCCTCGACTCACGTCGGCCACTTGCCGACACCTCCCCAGTCTAGTCGACTGAGATCAACTGGTTGGTTACAAGAGTGCGAGACTCCGTAGACTCTCTGAATCCTCGAGCCTCACCTGCCATCCTCCACAATTCTAGTATCGATCTCGTAAGTCTCAAGGCCGTGGAGTGCCGAGGTAAAATAGCCAAGATTAATGCCGTCCAAAGTGCGCAAGTACCTTGCGTCATGCCCAGCGCCTGAGACTTTGCCCTGGCGTGGAAGATAGCTCTGTGCTCAAGTACCTCGAGGATGCAGGACCAGAGTGGGTCGGCACACCGTCTGAAGCCGGTCCCCTAGCGTCCGGTCCGCATGTTGATGTCGGCAGTAGCCTTCGACCTGTCTTCCGGGTATATGAAGCCAACCATGGAGCATGCTTCATGCTCCGGGACAAGACACTTCAGAGTGGAAATCCATGATCTTGTCCTGATATATACATTTGGCTTCTGAACGTGACTTTTCCAGAAATTCCTACCCTCTCCAGATCGGTGGCGATGGCCTAAGATCGCCCTCGGGGCTGCGGCCTCGCGGATGGCCGGCCTCATTACGTGGGATGCTCGCGGAAATTCCAGGATTCAGAGTTGCAGTCAAGGATATTTTCCACGTCAGCGGAAGACCCCTTCTCATGGTTGGGTGACAAGATTGAAGAGAAAGGTATCCGCGAGGTTGGTAGTCAAGTCCTTGGGCTTAGTAATCACATTCTGGTCCAACACCAGAAGACATCAGCATTGAATGGCGGCTGAGCAGGGATCAGCTCCGGCGTCCCGCTCCACCCTGGCCTCGCATGTCAGTAACATTTGAAATGCCGGCCTCGCTTCGCGCCAGCCAGCCGCGCCTCGCTCTTCCTTCGACTGCTGCTCGACAACTCGAGATGCACAGCTTTCTGACGTTCCATTCGGGCTGATCGACCCACGAGATTCCACGCTCCCTCACTTTGAAATTGGATCAGGTTTTATGCCCTTGATGTTGATCATGATAGTGACCGCCCGCCATGTCCGTTCCTAACAAGATCGCCGAGTTCCCGGACGTCGAGGCCAAGCTCCAGAAGCCCACCAAACAGTCCGCCTTCGAGCGCCAGAAGGCCGAGGCCGAGGCCAAGCGGCTACGGGAAGCCGCAGAGACCGCCGCAGTCTACGAGGACTTTGTCAAGAGCTTCGATGCCGACGCCGACGATGACGACCACAGCCAAACCGACCGGGGCCCGGGCGCCTTTGGACGCCCGCCGCAGCCAAGGGGTGGTGCCTTTGGAGGGGCAGGAGGAGGGCGAAGACACTTTGGCGCGCCTGCAGGATCGGGCGGCATGAAGGCCAGCGGGCCAGGATCCCTCGGCCCCGTACAGCCGCCCATGAGCCTTGCGAAGAAGAGGACCTACGATGGTTTCCAGTCCAACAGCGACAGGAGGAGGGACCACTCAGCGACCGGGCCGGGGCGGTTTGGTGGCGGTGGTGCGTTCGACGACAAGGAGCCTGGCTCAAAACCCCTCGCCAAGGCTTTTGATGCGAGCGACGACGACGAGGAGGAGCATACAGGCCTGGGACGCTCCGAGGAGAAGGCTGTGGCACGACCGACGCTACGGCTTGCAAATCTGCCTCCCGCGACGTCTCCTGCGGCAATAAAAGCACTGATCCCTACAAACCTGGCGGTCGAAGCTGTCAAGATCCTCCCTCACACCACACCGGGGGTTGCAGGCACGGATCGCAGGTCGATTGCCGCCATTGTGACATTGTCGCAAGAGACTGCGGCATCCGACATCGATGCTGCTGTCAGCGCCCTGCAGAACCGCTACCTTGGCTTCGGCTACTACTTGTCCCTGCACCGCCACCTATCCTCAGCTGCTATTGCGGCGGGCTCCATAACAAACGTGACAGCCTCGGCGACGACGGGACACCCGTTCGGCGCAAAGCCAGTGGCCCAGCCTGGACTACCAAGTGGGCCAGATACGCGAGGCCGCTTCGCGCCTCCGACTTCCTATAATCTGACGGGCGCCGTCAACCGCGGCGTCTTACTGCATGTCCCTGTGCAGCCGCCAACGGACATCAAACAACTACGCATGATCCACAAGGTCGTGGAGTCGGTGCTCGAGCATGGGCCCGAGTTCGAGGCATTACTGATGTCCCGACCTGATGTACAAAAGGAGGAGAAGTGGGCTTGGATCTGGGATGCCAGGTCTCAAGGTGGCATATGGTACCGCTGGCGCCTGTGGGAGATTCTGACCGGAGGCGGACGATCAAGAAAAGAACGCGGCAAGTATCTCCCTCTCTTTGATGGAGGCTCCGCCTGGAAGGTGCCTGAGAAACAACTTGCGTACGAGTACACCACGGGTGTGGACGGCTTCGTATCCGAGTCCGAGTACGATTCGGAATTTGATGACGAGGACGAGGACGAGCCTAAGATCACTACCGAGGGGACCAAGGAGCCGGACGAGGTGTTCCTCAACCCGATCGAGAAGGCCAAGCTGGTCCACCTGCTGTCTCGGCTGCCGACGACACTCAGCAAGATACGCAAGGGCGACATAGCAAGGATAACCGCGTTTGCCATAATGCATGCGAACCGCGGTGCCGACGAGGTGGTCGACCTGATTGTCACAAACCTCGAGAAGCCGCTGTCATTCAGCTCCGCAAACCCAGACCACGGCGATGCCGGCCTGGATCAGCACGGCGACCACTCGCGAGACACGTCACCGGCACCCAAGGACCCCGACCCAGCATCCCGCGACACGTCGGGCGCCAAGCTCGTCGCCCTCTACGTAATCAGCGACATCCTCTCGTCCTCCTCGACGAGCGGCGTCCGCCACGCCTGGCGGTACCGGCAGCTGCTGGAGGCGGCGCTCAAGGCGAGACGGTCATTCGAGGGGCTGGGCCAGCTCCCGGAACGCCTCAGCTGGGGCCGGCTCCGCGCCGAGAAGTGGCGGCGCAGCATCGGGCTCGTCCTGAGCCTGTGGGACGGGTGGTGCGTGTTCCCCAACGACTCGCAGGAGCTGTTCGTGCGGAGCTTCGAGAACCCGCCCAGCCTGCGGAAGGATGGCGACGATGCCGAGGAGCTCAAGGCCGAGGCCAAGAGGGCCGGCGGCGGCGGAGGCCGCTGGAAGACGGTGGACGCCACTGCTGCTGCTGCTGTGGCGGAGGCACCCGCGGCCGAGGACGGGCAGCCGCCGGCAGACGGGGCGGGCTCTGACGGGAGCTACGACGAGTACACGGACGACGAGGAGGCCGACAACGAGCTGCTTGCGCGCTACCACATCGACGGGGAGCCGCTGCTTGATGTCGACATTGTCGGACTGGCCATCGACGGCGGGGGGGATGTGCAGATGGGGGAAGACGGCGGCGGGGGGCCCGCGCCTGGTGTCAGGAGGGGGCAAGAAGAGCACCCCCCTGACGCCGCAGCCCGCGGCCCGGCCAAGGAGTCCTCGTCGTTGGGCCCCGGGGGCAAGCGCAAGCGGGTCACCGCTGCGGACATGTTTGCGGATTCAGACTCGGACTAGTCTGAGCGGAGATATCGCCCTGTAATAAATAACAATACCTCTGTCGACATTACCCGGGTGTTTATCACGCGTGTTGAAGTGATACATTTGCCCGGTACGGCCCGCTGCTAAGCAGCCAGGCACACATTTCATCCGGGGACGGCCGGAGCTGTGTGGCCTGGCCCACGCCGTAAGATCAATGAGGGCTCGTGGGAGAGGCAGTGCAGATTGGAATTGACGGGGGTAACTCGTAGTGTACATGCCAGACATGACATGGTAGTCGGACCAACAAGGTGCGGGCCGGGCGAGGTTGCTCACGCGCGTTGCCATAGATAGCAATGAAGGAGCGAGCACAGACGCGGCCCAGGAGGAGGAGGAGGGCTGGGTGGGCTGCAGGAGTTGGGGGCGACCAACAAGCGAGGTTTTTAGTTTACCGTGTGCCCGGTCCTCGGGTCGGGAAGCTGGTGTACGGGGTGTACGTACGGTATATTTACTCTGCACAACACCCAGCAGTTGGTATACGCGAGCTGACATATGCACGTGAAAGACGTACTGCGTAATCTCCGACATGCTAAGCACCCAGGTATCTATATGCCAGCGAAGGCAAGCGAGTGGGATGGCGGGGGAGGGCACAAGGTACATGTGTCGGCGTTTGCGCCTGGTGTAGTAACCCCCCCCCCAACCCTCCCGTTATGCCAGGGTCCGAGCCTGACCCGTGCATGTGGAGGGGCTGAGGGGCAGGTGGATTCACGCCAAAACCTGCTCTCGCTTGCTGCTGCTGCAGGTGCTGGTGGTAGTACATGTAGAGCATGCAAAAGCGCAAGTCGGTAGCCCAACCGCCGTCGCATTCCGATCCATTCTCCCGTTGCGAATCCCAGCCCACCGCATCCGTCAACCGCGACGACCTCAGACCCACGGCATTTGTCCAGCCAGCGCTATGCGAACTGACCACTATACGTGCTCGCATATCCGGGACCACACCAGAGACTGGCTGACCATCACGCACCAGCACATGTCTCTGCTCACAGCCGCATCCCGTCCCATCGCCTCGCAGCGCCCGCATTAATAAGCCCGCCACGAGAAACGCACTTCAAATCCGAAACTTGAAACACTTCACATCTCTAGCGGTTGATTCTAGGCTCGACACGGACCCATCTCGCCTCATATCGCCGCCGCCCACCTCGCACATCATCGCACCGCAACCCCGGGTCCGTCGCCGACCTCTGATCTCCCTCCCCCCTTTCTCATCTGCCGCCAGCTGCTCACAGGCCCCGCTGCCCAGACCGATAACACCATCAAAACAATAAACCCTCGACAAGGCCACGCCCGCCCGCCGCCGACGCATCCCCGGCATCCTCGCGTCGCAATCCGACCCGACCCGGCCCAACCCAACCCAGCCAACTTGCTTCTTTTCTGTCTCTTCCTCTCCCACCTGGACCGAGCCCGCCAAGGCTCGGACCGCCGGCAACATGGCGATATGGGTCGGGAAACAAAAGATGTCATGGTGAGTCCCCCCCTCCTTCTTTCGCCTTTCACCTTGTCCCCTTCTCATCCGTCTTCCCCGCCCTATTCGACAACGGTCTGTACCACGTTGGACCACGAGGCCGGCCAAGGTGTGCCCTGCCTTGCTACTGTCGCGGGCGTGCAGGTGCTCACAGTCGGCCCATTCAAATGTGACGCCCGAGATTTCCTGACAGCACTTGGTGGTAACACTGCGCATCACTCCGTGATCCACTTTCTGTCTCACTCGCCCTCATTCCCACCAGGGACTGGTCCCTGCTGGATCGGCTAGCTGCAGCAAGCAATGCTTCTGCCGGCTGTCGCTGATGTTGCTCCCTCCTTCATCAACACCACAACACCCCCTCGGCCCTCGCGCCGTGCCATACCCCCACCCCGGCCCTGGCGTCCCGGCGCGCGAACCACGACTGACTTGAGCGATAGCCGGTCTTGCATCAAGGGCCACCGTTCCTCAACGTGCAATCACCTCGGCGGGCCCCTATGGGCGGTGCGCCCGGCTGGCAGGCCAAACAAGGCCTGTGTCCACGGGCCAGGCGACCTCTGCCTCTGCGCACACTATTTTCCTCTGACATGGCTCAAGGCTGCCGTCCCGCGGAACAAGAAGTGCTCTTGCCAGGGGCAGGGGAGCGCCGGCAAGAAGTGCATGTGCGGCCATGGCAAGGGCGCAGCCGCATCGACCGCAGACGAGGACACCCAGCCCATCTTCTTCCAGGACCTCGTTGCCCGGGGCCTGCAGGTGACGACCGAGCCTGTTGATATCGATATGGCCCAGCAGCAGCAGCAGCAGCAGCAGCCTGCTCCATCAGCCTGCTGCTCAGGACCAAAACCAGCACCAGAGCCCGCGCCGGCGACGTCTTCTTGTTGCTCAAAGCCCACCACCTCAGCTGCGCCCGTGGCCCCTGTCGCAGCTCCAGCACCGCCACAGCCACCACCCTCCTGCTGCTGCTCTCAGCCTGTCAAACCCGAAGCCCCGACTCACGCGCCCTTCACGAACGGGAATGGGAACGGTCACACGAAGACCGAGTCGATCTCTACGGCCAATTTTGCAAATGCGGCACCAGCACCGGCACCGCACTTCCAACCCACCCCGGACTTCAAGGTACTCGCAATGAACGCAGCTCAGGCGGCCCATCCCAACCAAGGCGACCACCTGTGCGAGTGTGGTCCTACCTGCAACTGCGTTCTCTGCATAGACCACCCTTACAACACCGCCACGATGAACCACATTGCCTCGGAGTTCGGACACATGATGACCACCGGCGACTCGACGATATCACCGACCATTGGCCCTCATAACGGCGCTGCTGCTCCCTTTAGCCAGGGTTGGCCGTCGAGCAGCGGAGCCATGGCCAACAGCATGATGGCGCCCGCACAGCCCTTCGGCGAGGCCATGATGCCACATCAGTCACCACCGCAGCAGCCCACCGACATATTCCTGAACCCGGCCGACTTCCAGATGTTCAACTTTGCGTTCCCCCTCGACAATATCAACCAGTACGACCCACAGCCAGACTTCAGCTTTGGGTTGATGCCGCCCGACCTCGACATGAGCGGCCTATGCGGTGGAATGCCCGAGGGCTGTCCCTGTGGCGATGACTGCGCCTGTATAGGGTGCCTGGTCCACGGCAAGCCCAGTAACGGGGAGCCGACAGCGAATTGGGCCTAGCCCCTGGGGGTGGGAACTATGAGACAAACCATTGCGGTCTTGATGGCGCGCAGAGGTGGGATGTGTGAGTGGGCGACGAATCGGACGTCAGATGATTTCTGCGGAAGAGATTGTACATATTCTTGATACCCTGGGAAAATACGGGCACGGAGGAGGGTCGGCAAACATTTGTGGAAGCATACCAGCCAGCATGGAGTCCTTTTTGAGTTCTGGATTTGTGTGGTTGCAGTGCATACAATGCGTTGTGCTGAATCATGACGAGCATGGGAACATTTTATAGCATGATATTCACGTTGAATGGCAATATGTTCAGTCAGATTATATGTTGAGCAGCTCTGCCTGCATGTAGTATATATACAAATATGAGCATTGTAAGGCACATGCTAGATGGAACTACAGGACCAAGGCCCGATAAGATACAGATGGACGGACCACTTGAGCAGCGGAAGCCCCCTGAAGCGGGCCACGCTAGGGACACTGGCCGCCTGGAGATCAACGCTACCAATCCCTGCCAGGCCCAGCTCCTAGTGGGGGAGTCGGTCCTCTGCGCCCGTGATCTTCAGCAGGGCAGGCGAGCCGAGGGCTGTCTGCCAAGCAACGTTTCTCCCAAATCTCAACCAGCGGATTTTGATTTCTCACCCAAAAACACGTGCCTGCGTCGAAACATTCGTCAAACAATCGGTCTCTACTAAAACGCCGCTTGAATACCGGCTTGAAGCACGCCACCCCAGCCTGCTGTTTCTACCAGGCGACTCTTGGCCTAGCATCTGAAGGGGCATCCAGAGTAGCGCATCAAGGCGCTGTTTGACGTGGCCGGTCGTGGCCAGCCAGGCCCGAGAGAGAATGCCGCGCGACCGCAGGGACGAGCTGGGTGAAGCTTCAAGAGATGCCCCAGGGGGCGGGAGGGAAGGGAGCCATGGCCACCGGGGAGGAGACAGCGTCGGTACTCGGAGGAGGTCGAGGTCGAGGTCGAGGTCCCCGAGGAGAAGGCCCGCCGCCCACGACTTCTACCGAGAGAGGACGCCGGAACCTCGCGATGGGGGGCACAGCCACAGCCCCCGCGACCGGCACACAAGACACGACCGACACCACTCGCGAGACGTAGCCAGCCGGTCCCCAGCGCCAGAAGACCAAGACCGAAAACGACACCACCATCATCACCACCGGCACCACCGGACCAAACCCGCCGCCGCCGCACGAGAGCCCCCCCGCGAGCTCCCCTTCAGCGCGCGACCGCTCTCCTACAAGCACGACCTCGACGCCTTCACGCCGCTGTTCGCGTACTACCTGGACGTGCAGAAGAACCTCGACCTGTACGAGCTGGACGCGCAGCTGGCGCGGGGCCGGTGGAAGAGCTTTGCCAACAAGTGGAACCGCGGGGAGCTCGCCGAGGGCTGGTACGACCCGGAGCTGTTTGAGCGGGTCGCGCGCAAGGCCGGGCCTGCGCCCCCTGACGATGCGAGTGCGGGTGCTACGCGGCGGCGGGGGGGCGAGCTGGGAGGGGGGGAGGGGGAGGGGGAGAGGGGGCACTCCACGGCGGCAGCGTCGGATGGCGCCCGCGACCCCGGCACCGACGACGGCGAGCGGCGAGAAGCGCACCACCGACACGACAACAACAACAACGAAGACTCGGACTCGGACTACGGCCCGCCGCCGCCGCCCCCAGGCGGCGCGCGCAAGGGGCCCGGGATCCCCAGGCTCTCGGACCTAGCCCTGCAGCGCGAGTCGGCCGCCGAGGAGCGCGAGTCCCGGCTGCACGACCTCCGGCAGGCGCGGAGGGCCGACCGGGCGCAGCAGAAGGAGCGGCTCGAGGAGCTGGCCCCGCGCGCGGAGCCGGGCACGCGCGAGCGCAGGCTGGAGAAGAGGGCAGCCGTCAACGAGAAGATGAGGGGCTTCCGCGAGGGCGGGGACGCCATGGAGGAGGTGGGCGACGGGGAGCTGATGGGGGGCGGGGGGGAGGACTCGCTGGCGGAGCTGAGGAGGGCCAAGGCCGCGGTGCAGAGGAAAAAGACGGAGAGGGAGCTGCGGCGGGAGGCGGAGGCCAGGGCGCGCGAGGAGGAGAGGCTCGAGAGGCTCCGGGAGTGGAGGGAGAGGGAGGAGGAGAAGCTCAGGGGGCTGAGGGAGCTTGCGAGGGCGAGGTTCGGGTAGGGCGGGCGTGTGTCTTTTGGGCCTGGGGCTGGGTCTGTGGTGCTCTTGAGGGAGGACCTGAGAGCACTCGGTCTACTTGACCGTGGGTGCATTTGTGTCCCCCATGGGCCAGGCATGTAGCCTTGCTGCAACAGCAGCATTTTTTTTTTTTATATTTATTTTTGAGCGTCGGTGTTGGTGTGGCATTACAGGTTATCGGATTCACTTGACATTACAAAATAGCTACAGCCTGTGAATCACTGGGCCAGTTATCCGGCATTCCTCCCCAGGGAATGCCTATTACGTTGGTGAGGACCTCATGTTCAGCCTCTGGGATGGGTGTGGTGAGTAAGGGTGGTCACATGACGGCGAGCCGGGCCAATTTTTTAGGGGGCCAATTTTCGACATTGCCGTTTCTCAGTGTCACATTTTAGAATGTCAGTGGTGGCCTGGTGATATCTCATCAATTTATATCGCACTAGAGGTAGAGGGCAAATCTATACATTTTTTTTCTTCTCCGTTTGAGATACCCTTATATGGCCACATATTCTCCTCACTTCTACCAGCCCTCGGCAACAGCTCTCACGCACCCGATCAAACTTTTCACCTGGGCATCACTACCACACTCACTCACTTGCCAGCCATAGTCAGCGACAAACACGCACAACCAACACACACAGACACATAGTCACACAGACACGCACAGCACAGCCCAGCCCATCCCAGGATGCCAGACAGCGAGGCGTCGTCGTCCCCGCCCGCGAGCCCGGGCATCTTCGCCGAGCCGGAGGGCTTCTACCCGCCCTCGCCAAAGCCCACGCGGCAGACCTTCACCACGCGGGGCGGCGACGTCGTCGGGCTCAACCTGGTGGGCTACTCCCCGACCGAGGCGCACCACCTCTGGAACGGGGCCCGCGTCGCGGCCGAGTTCTTCGAGTCCGACCCGGCGGGGACGGTGCGGGGGCGCACGGTGCTGGAGCTGGGCGCGGGGGGCGGGCCTGCCGTCGCTGGTGGCGGCGGGCCTGGGCGCGAGGAGGGTCGTCATGACGGACTTCCCCGACGCGGACATACTGCGGACGATGCAGAGGAACATCGACGAGTGCGGCATCATACCACCCCCCGCCGGGGCCCGAGGGGGGGGGGCCGCGGGGAGGACCACCACCAAGGCGGACGTGATCGTGGCGAGGGGCTTCGTGTGGGGCTTCGACGCGCGGCCCCTCCTCGCCGAGCTGCCGGCGGGCGATGCAGGCCGCCCCGGGGCCGCCGGGTTCGACGTCCTCATCCTGGCGGACCTCCTGTTCCGGCACTCGGAGCACGGCAAGCTCCTCGACACCATCCGGGACACGATGGCGCCCGGGCCGCACTCCAAGGCGTACGTGTTCTTCACGAGCTACCGGCCGTGGCTGCGCCACAAGGACATGGCCTTCTTCGACCTCGCGCGCGAGAGGGGGTTCGCGGTCGACAAGGTCCTCGAGAGGAAGATGGAGAGGCCGCTGTTCGAGGACGACCCGGGCGACGTGGACGTGCTCAGGACGTGCACGGGGTGGGTCGTGAGGTGGCCTCGGGAGGGGGAGGAGGTGGTGGCCGCCGGCGGCGGGGCCTGATGATTGCGTGGTGGTTTATTGTTTGTGTTGGCGGAGAGGTGTCTGGCTTTTTGCCTCTTGAGGGTCTTGCCCCGCGGGTTGTATATTTGACGGCCCCTCTCCCGATGCGCATCGGGCAACGAGCTCTCCCCGGGGGGGACTGCACACGGCGGAGGGCGAGCGCTGCACGGACGCGAATGGCATGGGGGCAACCTCCCACCGGCAGATATGACTCCGCGGTATCGGGAAGGCCCAGGCCGAGCCGCCCATCCGGTACCTCTTATCAGAGCACGTAGACGATATTGTGTGTGTGTGTGTGTGGGGG
>NQMI01000098.1:83868-174551 GCA_002270565.1 Stenocarpella maydis
TGCAAGGACCAGAACCCACATTTCCCCGGCGCCCTTGGGTCGCCGGCAGGCTGTGAATCCATCAAAGGGCAATAGTTCCATGATGGGCGCTTTGGGGGCAAAGGCCTGGGGCATCCGTTTGGGCAGTCTCGAGTGCGGCAAAAGGTCTCCCGGAATTTGTCGACTGCTATGCTGGACGGGCCTCTTGCAGGGCCAGGCCGATGTAGCAGGGAGTTGGGGGCTCGACAGGCACGGGACCCGCAGGATCAGAAGCAAGCAATCGCGGAAATGCAATGCGGTGGCGCTGCAGCCGGCTGGAATCCAGAGGTATGTTTGCCTCAGACGAGGCCTATGCTATGGTGCCCGGCCCTTGGGCTGCCCTCCCGCACAAAACAGGTATTTGCATGGAGATTGTCGGCCGCTCTCACATTATTACACATTATGCCCCGGACCGCCCGAGCCTACGCCATCGTTGCAAAAACCAAGCCCCTGTGGGAAACCCCTTCTATGTGAATACTCACCACCAGGGAGGCTGTTGCGTGCCGATCTCCCGCGGAATCACCACCCGTGGGCGCCCCCCCCCCCGGGCCAGGGAAGTTTACTAGAATACAATCCCTTGTATAGACAGTCGTACCGGCCGCTTTTGCCGCGGCGGTGCCTCTCATCGCTGCGTGAAATGTCGTCTCTCGTAGTAGCCTCGCAACCACCAACCCGCGATGTCGCGATCCGTCTCGCACCAACCGACTGTGCTAGATCCGGGGAGCGAGATGCGATGTGGATACGGACGGCCAGGACGGCCCGGCCCAGGACCACTTCATGCCGTGCCGGCGTCGCACCCGGGACGGCGGTCCCGGCTTTCGCAAGTCACACCGTGTGCACAACGCAAACCGAGCGGGGGGGGGGGTTTAAAAAAAAAATAACAAGGTCCTGGAGCACACTGCTCATGGCTCTCTCACCCCGTGCCCCCCCCCCCCCCCCCGCTCAGGGCGCCGGCCCGCCGCCAGGCAGCCCCAGCCCGGCGTCGTACTTGACAGTCTCGTGGTACAGGCTCCCGGGCCTGCTGGAGTAGCCCCCCTCCCCTGGCCCCCGCCAGCCACCGGGGGGGCGGAACCCGTCGGTGACGACGAAGGCGCCGGCGTCAAAGGACGAGCTCGTCGAGGTGGACCACCTCCTGGGCGGGGGCTGCGCCGCGTCCCCGGGCCCGGTGAGCGGCGGCGGCGGGAGGGAGCCGCCCGACGCGACCGAGTCGGTGTCCGGGAGGGATATTCCCGAGCGGATGGAGTCGCCGTCGTCGCCGTCGCCGCTGGCGAGGGTGGTGGCGTCCCACGAGGAGCAGCGGCTGGCGCGGGCGGTGGAGGACGCCGACCGCACCGCAGCGGGCCGGCGCCGCTGCTGCTGCTGCTGTGGGGCAGGTCGTCCTGCAGGGGCGGCGCCCATCCCCACCGTGGCGGCTGCGCGCGGGGTCCCCTGCTGTGGTAGGACGGGGCGGCGGATCGGATGCTGGACCCCGGGGATGGGGACCTCGACGGGCCGTAATAACCCCTGCGGCCGCCGCCGGGCCAGTACGGACGACGGTCTGCTCGAGGGGCGCCGGCGGCCGGCGTGCGCGCCCGCGTGGCCGAGCTTCTCGTCGTCCACGGCAGCGCATGTGCCGTGCTGCTGGAGGTAGAGCACCGACAGCAGGATGGAGAAGGTGTAGGAGAAGCTGTTCCCGGGGTGTCAGCATCAGGCGGCCAGTGAGGAAATTGTTTCACAGGGCCTGTTCGGTCTTACATCGCAACCACGGAGAGGCCGTAGACGGTCCTGGGGAATGTGCAGAGCCCGTCGAGCTCGCCCGCGACCCCGTTCGTCATGGACCCGAAGCGGATGGTTGTGAAGCCAGCAGCCGGCTGGCGGACGAGGTCACTGCCATCGTCTGGCGGGCGTGTCAGTTGCGTACTACCTGGGGGGCGTGGCTAGGCAGTTGCAGCCCCAATGGCATATGATGGGGTGGTAATTGGACTTACAGTTGTCCCTGGTGAGGCCGTGGCAGTCGGCCGGGAGGCCGGAGTAGCTCAGGATTGTGATCTTTGCCAGGTTGATGCCCATTATGGTCAGGTCGGCGGGCACCGACATGATGGCAAAGATGCGCCACGTCCGGAGGCCGAGGGTCTTGAGGACATGGACACAGCACACGACTATTGTTGAGTAGGCGAGGGAAACGAGGCCCTAGAGATGGGGGCAGACCGGGTAAGCAGGGAGGGACGTCACGAAGGGAGGGGGCCACGGGCAAAAAAGAAAGAACAAAACAACACGGCGAGGCATACCAGGACCTGGACCCCCCGCATGCGGTCGTTCTCGCCGAGCCTGTTCTTCTGGATGTGTTCATACAAGAGGCTGAAGGAGCCATAGACGAAGAAGGACGAGGACCACTGCCATATCCGGATGGCAGTCAGAGAGAAGCCCACGGCGCTGAACCTCGTGGGCGGGGGAACCGGCTTCTCGTCCATGGTTGGTCCAGGCGTGTGTCCACGACGCGATTGCGTAGGCCTCTGGGAGGTCGCTTGTGAGCGGTGGGCCCCGGACGAGCAGGCAGAGAGATCCCGAGTTGAAAGGACCAGTCTCGGGGCGGGAGGCGAACGGTGGGGGAGGAGGAGGAGGAGGTGGTGGTGGTGGTTCACGGCTGGACGACGGGCCGGAGGCAGCGGAGGAGGAGGACGAGGACGAGGAGGACTGGCCCTTGCGGAAAGGAAAGGTGAGCGAGGGGTGGGTGGCCCCGTCTGCCGGTCAGCAGAGGCGAATACCACAACCAAGTTGCATTGATCGAGACACTAGGCTATCAATCAATCAATGGGTGGATGTGATGCGATGCTGTGCAATGCAGGCGACAGGCCCAGAGACTCGGGAGCCAGGAAGAGACCAGGCTGGCCTGATGCGTGAGGTGTCCAGAAACCAGGTTCTGTTGCAGTGCGGACCAGACAAGCCAGCCAGCTCAGCCTCACTGCTCGTCGTCGTCGTTGTCGTCGTCACGCAATCTTTTGCGGGGGGGGGGGGAGGGGGGGTGGGGGAAGGCTTACTCCGTATCGCCCGTTCGTGTCAGAAACGCTGCTGCCTGTGCCGTCAAGCCATTGCGTCTCGGGCGGGCCAATCACAACGGTCATGCACCGTCTAAGCCACCGTCGAGGGATGCCCCGGCGACAGGGATGCCCGCTCACTGCTGCTGCAGCCAATGACATGCAACACTTCCTGTCTCGCCATCTACACGTGTATCTTCTCAGCTCATCATATTGTGCCATGCCAGACCCAGACAGACACCCTGGTCAGCTGGTGCGTACCTCGTAATAAATCCTGGATTCGATAGTATATACACTAGAATTATACATATGATCTTGGTTTCTATCTGCGGGCGCCATTGCTCTGGACCTACCCGCCATCCCTCCCACATCGCGAGCCCTACGGCAGGCTCATGAAGTACGCCAACATCTTTGGGAAGTTGGGCGTCCCCAGCCCCGTCACCGGGTCCCAGCCCTCCACCGCGTAGAACCCCCCCTCGCCGCACGCCGGGTTGGTGCCGTTGGTGATGTCGTTCAGCATCTCCGGGTGCGCGTACAGCGCCGGGTTCAGGAACCCCACGGGCCCCTTGCCCGCCGCGATGCGCTCCTCGTTGATGCGGTTGATGACGCCGGCGAAGATGGGCGTGGCCGCGCTCGTGCCCCCCGAGAGGCCCGCCTCGCCGCCCACGAAGACGGCGATGTTGTCGCCGTTGGCCGCCACGTCCGGGATCCCGCGCCCGCCGCGGTTGTAGATGCCCCCCGTGGCCCCCGCCAGCCGCGTGACGTTGGGGAGCGCGTAGAGGTCGGCCGGGTCGGCCTGCGCGAACCCGCTGTAGTGGGGGTACCCCGGGTCGTGGCGGGCAAAGTAGGCCGCCACCGCCGACGCCTGGTAGTCCGGCACCGGGTAGACGTTGCTGAACCCGCCGCCCGAGCTGTAGTTGACGGCGTAGGGGTGCCCCGCCGGGTCGTACACGGCGCTCTCGGGCTCCCAGACCGTCCGCCCCGGGTACACCTTTGTCGCGCCCACGTTGGTCACGTATGGGCAGTTGTTGGGCCACGTCGGGTTGAAGATGTTGTGCTCCGGGCCCAGGCAGCCGGTGGGGCCGTCGTCGCCGTACGGCTCCGGGTAGTTGCCCACGCCCGAGTCGCCCGACGCGAAGAGGAACGAGACGCCCTGCAGCCCGAGCTTGAGGTACTCGTTGCACTGGCGCTTCTGGTAGGCGATGGGCGCGTCGGCCTCCTGCCCGCCGTACGAGATGGAGAAGACGTTGGTCGGCTTGAAGACGCCGCACTGGAGGGTGCCGTTATAGCCGCCCGGGCCCGGATCAGGATACGTCGGGTCCACATTTGCCTGGGGTGAGGTTTATTAGCCACGGCTGCCCGGCATCTGGGCATTGTTTAGACGACATACCAAGTCACCAGTCTCTCCATACGCCGAGTATGTGCAGTACGATCCATCAATGGCGTCGAGCAGCGTATTGAAGCCCCAGCTGTACGTATCATTTGGCCAGGTCTGGTAGTAAATGTCGTCCACATTCCACACCGTGATCGTCTGGGGGTACACGATGGGGTACGCAAGCTGTCGCATCGTCAGCTCTCACGCCCGCGGTTGCTGAGGGAATCATGGCGTCCCAGCTTACCTCGAGATCCAGCATCGACTCACCACCTGCCTCGGACACATTCGCCGTCTGCGCCACGCCGCCGTCGACATTGCGATCAATCGGGTGCGTGCCACTCGGGATCCCGTGCGTGAGGTTCGCAAAGAACATGTCGAGATCAACCTGATCCCAGTACTGCAGCTCAGACTCAAAGATCCCCATCGAGTTGCTCGGGTCCACCGCCTTGGGCGCCGGCGGGATCTGGTACAGCGCCGCCACGCACGCCGGCGTGATGGCGACATCACACGTGCTCAGGTCCGACTGGTTGTGGGCGGCCCCCGGCGCCGAGAGGATCTGCCCCGCGGGGGACGGGCGCCACTTCGTCGCGGCCTTCTTGGGCGTGCCGCCGCGCCTCTTCAGGAGCCGCCGGCCCTGCTCCGTGAGCTCGTCGGTGGGCGCGAGGAGCTTGATGCCCGGCGTGATGTAGTCGATCAGGGGCTGGACGTCCCTGGGGACGTGGTATGCGCTGCAGGCGGGCATCACGCCGCCCGTGCGCCGGTCCTGGTACTCATAGTACTCGGCGTGCAGGAGCTTCTCGACCCTGCTGGTTGGGGCGTTGAATGCTAGCCACTTGGTGACAAGTCAGCACGGTCTCCGCCAAGGCGTGGTGGGCCCTTGGTGTATTGCAAAGCGACGCCTCAGCTCGGGGTAAACATCCTCGTCAATCCGATGTCTCTGCCGGAGAAAGGTCGGACTGATACCTCTGCGTGCTCTCAGGCCCCCCCCCCGGTTCCATGCTAATTCGGAGACAAAGGAAAATCGCAATCAGTCAGAGCCGTGCGATCCAGATGCCGTTCCTGCTTCTGACGAGCAAGAACTTTTTTTCATCATACACCTGTAGCATGGGAATATGGCACCGAGTGCGTTCGGTGATTTCTAGAATCACGTCTCCGCAGCAGAGGCATCATAATTGGCATGGTACCATGAGTTACGACGCCACTTTGCAATACGCCAACTCCTCACGTTTCGAGTCATGCTTACCGCTTTGTTATCTGAAAGAGTAATGGTCTCGGCAGGAATCCCAGACCCCACGAGCCAGTCCCGGACCACTTCAACGTCTGCATCGTCCGGCTTGAACGCCTCGACCACTTGCTCGGCAGTCCAGTGCTTCCCATAATTGGGAGACTGAGGATGGCTGACGTCCATGAGGTACTCATGGCCCTTGTCGAGATTGTTCTGCGCCAGAGCGATCCGTACTGGCAGGACTGCTTGAGGCCTCACACGGCCCAGCCTCGTCCACCGGGAGGAGTAAACATCGCGTTGCTCGTGGACGACGTGCGTGGAGGGGACTAGTACCGCCGCGGTTGTCGACAGGACTGCCGATATAGACACGAACGAGGACCACTTCATGGTCGCTAATAACGGAGAGCCAATGCATTGAGGTCAGTCGAGGGGGGAGCGTTGTGGGTGACAGTCTTGGCACGCCATTTATAAGTCTCTAATGGGCAATTAAGCCTTTTTGCGAGTGGGTACGACAGCGGGTACGGCTTACTCGACTTGTGCTGAAGCCTGGGTAATTGGTGCATGACTGAAGACACCTTCCGCATTGAGCGACGGCCTAGGCGATACAGGGAAGGGGATGCGGCTATTCGGCATTGTCGGTGAGCTTGTATTCATCGTTTCTATCTCTTATCTCCACACTTCGCTCGGATACGATATTCGCTGAGAGAGACAGAGAGGATTGAGGGAGAGAGACATCGTGCGTGTGTGCAGGGTAGGCCGTACGACAAAGTGTTGACCCCCCTTTTTTGTATATATATATATCAGAGTATAAAGTGTTCAGACCAATTGAATAGCTGAGATGCTCCGAGACTCAATTTCCCTCTAAAACTTAGTTGAATCAATACATATAAATAAAGTTACACCTCCTCCTTTTCTCATATACGAGCAGGTGATTCTTTTTAAAACCAATCTAATGCGCTTAGACAGCGGGAATAATAAGAGAGCCCCTCGCTAACGGCTCAGAAGTCACGAAGTGATAAAAAACAGGCCAACAGCCTGTGTAGTTTGACCCCTCAAATGGTATATCTGATTGCTCAACTACACTTCAGCAGCTTTAATCTTGTTAGCTCGGCACAAGGTGGATGCGTGTAGAGAAGTAGAGATCATTAAGTTTGCCTTTAAACTCTATGGCCAGAGAGGCTCCGTGACTTATTCTTTATAATCATCTGATGAAAAACAGGGTATTTCAAAGGGTCAGCCAGGCAGGCGACCCAACCCAAGATAATAATAGCGAATGTGGGTTCCAAACCCGAGCTAACAAAATTAAAGCTGGTGAAAGCATATGCCACGAGCCTGTCGCCCGTCAGGTGGCGCGCCGACAGCATAATCGTGCCGAGCATGACATGCCCCTGACCCCTGCCTCCCTCGAGCTGTCCCAGCAGGCTCCTGCCGTCGAGAGAGCGCGGCCATTCCGCCTGGTCCTCCCCGGCCATGCCCAGAGATGTGGGCGCGAGATCTAGGTGTGCCCTCCCAGGGCCCGCGGCTTGAGATTAGCGGGTGCCGCCGGGGCCTACGTACGACGAAGGGTACGTTCAAATGTTGGTGCTCTCGGCACAAGGTAGGGCCTCTCAGTCTAGGGCGCGGTGCGTGCCGATGTGGTGGCCGTTGTCGGGAGTGGAGATGTTTTGGGTGTTCTCAAGTTGGCCGCTGGGGCCGAGCAGCGTCATCACATCTTTTAGAAGCTCGTCTAGGCCCTGAAGCTACCGGGCGCGTGCTCTGGATTGCTTATCGTCGTAGGCGATTTGGGTGACGTTCGTGGAGGGCAAGGTGCCGACCGGGTTGCTCCGAGACGCCTGGATGGCATCGGGTGGATTTATATTTGGGGGTCGGGCCGCCGTGGCGTTGGGAATATAGTCGAGGTGCCGAGAAAGTGGGACCGGATTGCCGATAGCAGCATCACCTTGTTGGGCTACGTGGGGTGCTGTGGGTGCGATTGATTTCGAGGAAGAAGGGCTGGTGTTTGTCGGATTCATTAAGTAGTTGGAGGTGAGGTAGTCGAGGCCTGCCAGCGCTTTCGCTGGGATGATGTCCGGCTGATGATGGGCAGAGTATAGGACCGGTCGCTCCCTATTCTGCCATATGACTACGGCGTTATAGGCGTATGTGTACGGACCGACTAGGCCGTCGATATGGGCCCATTCTTTTGAGGTTGTGTTGTAGTTCAGGACAGTATATAGATTAGGTACCTTTCCAACATCTTGAAAAAAAATCGAAAGGCATCAAGTTAGTCGCATGGTAAGCCATCGACATTTGCATCGTGTACTTGGTGTGTGCTTCATGGGCTTCAGGCTCGAGACTCACATTCAACATGGTACCCGGCCAGCTTAAGCCAGAATGGTGACATACCCAGGCGCCTGGACGTGGGTAACGTTTGTGCTGTGAGCAGCCTGATCTCGGAAGAGTGTGGTTCGACTGGGACAACACTAGGCAACGGTGACATGATGGCTGATGGATTCACTGTCTTTTGGCAATCAACACTCGCCGCAATACGACCTGGAATTCGGTAGAACCGAGCCGTCTATCCCGGTCATTAGATAGTAGTAGGATAATATTTGGCCGAGTGGTTGCGATTAATACATGCAGGGCAACGGTTGCGTAACATTGAAACCGGTCAAGAGTATTGTTGACGCTTAGAATTTGGCTGAGGCGCAGCAAGAAAATGGACCAATGTACATATATTGCTGTTGCAGGCTGATTTTGGGCAGCCAGAGAGTGTATGGGACAAGCACAAGCACCACCATTGCAGAAGCCACTGCAACATCGACTACTGGTTCTATTTTCTGCCCAGGTGCCTGGTGCTGGTAGTTGCACGACAATCTCGCTGAAGTCACCTATTATAGCCAATCCGCAAGATGTTCCTACAGGAAAACCCTTGCCACCACCTCCTCCACAGCCAACTCTATTCTATCATTATCAGTACTTCTATAATAAGAGCTATCCATAAGGACTCGTTGACACGGCTGCTTATTGGGCCGAGGTATGCGTCCACATCTGGGTTCCATCCATTATCATAGAATCATCCGAGAGGCTTTTTCCGACTGCCATAGGCCCAAACCTCTTCCGGCACAACCCAAGTTACTGACATCCGACATGTTAGGATCGGATATTTGGTGGCGTTGTTCTTTTTGACCGTAGGGAATCCGACACGGAATGCAGGGCCGTTTACCCTTCACTCGGGCTGGAGACTGGAGACAGCGCGGGTGTGGAAGCTACTCGACCACCAGACGGGGGCGCTTCTAGGCTTTCTCAAAGCTGAAAATCTCAGCGGAAGCAACGGCGCACGGGTGTCGTGCCCGTTACCTTTGTCCTGTGAGAGGATAAGCCGCCTGCGGGTGGATGAATGGGATGCCATGGCTGCCAAACACATCTACCGCGACCCGTGGGAACGCTGGGTGCCTGAGGTTTGGCTTGGCTGGCTGTAATCTGGATAGGAACTCACATGTATCTCATGCGAGGTGCGAGACGTGCCATTCGAGACAAACCAAACCCGCGTGCTTGCACCGCCTACCTGTTTCTATTTTGAGCTTGGGGGCTGTTGGCTGTGCGAGACTACTTGTGGCCTGTCAATTTCCATATATTATGGAGGGGCATTGAGACATGACAAAAAGCCTCGCTCAAATAGGAATTCCCAAGCGCCGCGAAAGCAGCTCAGAAATATGGCCTGAAGAATGATTTGAGGGTGCGGATCCGCTTGCTTGTTCCGGCGAACCCCCTTTGTGCCCCCATCATAGTTAGGGGTTAGGGCTGGGTGACCTAGTCTACTTAAGTACCTACGTATCTATCACAGGCTTTTTCCTAATTAGGAAGAGGTTCGGTATATCCACTGGTTTGCGGGACCCCCGGAGAGCTTGAATTCTTCAAGCCATTTATCTGGGCGCCGTTCCTCCAGCTCACGAGGCCGTCACGAGCAAGAGCTTGCACATCACAGGCTGTGCTCCAAGTCCGGATTACCCCCAAATCAGCACTGGCGCGCTGATCCTGGTCTTATCCAACCACGGCGTGGGGCCAGCCGCTACACCTGCAGCGTACGGCCCCCGAACACGGCTCTGGACCCGAGAGGCGTCTCCTCGTGCCGGAGTCTCGGTCTGTTGGCTGCAGTAGCCCTGGGGCTAGCTGTCACGCATGGGGACGGCACTGATTGCAGATACCAGGCCTTCAGCTCTTCACCAAACACAGATGGAGACCGGGGTAGGTACCGGTAGGTCCAAGATGGGGACTGCGCTTTCTATACATCACCAGGTGGTATTATGCATATACAGCCGCCCACCTACCTGGCTGCGGACTGCAGACCGCATTCCAGCCTATCTGGCGCAGGCTAGCCCAGCCCCAGTCCTTTGGTGACCGAGAGGAGGAGCACAGCAGCACACAGCCCCGGGATCGCCTCTTACCTGCATATCACCTCACCCCAGCTCCTCCCAGCTGGCTTTCATGTAACACACGGCGGTCTTACTAGTCCTTGCGATGGTCAAATCCGTCAAAACCCTCCCTGCGTCCCCGTCCGGTCTGTGTGTCTTCTTACACGCCATCCTCTGCCGTTCTACCCCGTATCTCCCGCTTGTTTTATCCCTTGACTGCCCCCCCCCCCAAACCCCTCGGTGCTTGTCTGCCTCAAGTGCTATTACCTTAATTACCCTCCTTGTCTTCAAGGCCGCCTCAACAACCAGTCCATGTCCTTTAGCTCCGTATAACGTCTTCACAATGGGCTGGGGGCTCACGCGATGGATAGTCTCGGTGCGAGCGGTGCAGCTCATAGGGTCCTTCATCCCGGGCGCACTCAACGGTTGGCTGCTTTACTACATTTACACCAAGGAGCTCGGCTTGGCGCAGACCATGGTCATTCTACAGATACTAGTATGTTGTCTCGACAGGCTCCTGATCACCAGTCTTCAACATGGCATCCCTTCCTTCTGGCGACCGGCCTCATTAGCTGTGAATACGCCGAATTCTGGAGGGCATCCTGTTCCTGACCGATGCCATAGATCACTCTCGTTTTCTTTTACACATTACTGTCACTCCTCGTGATGAACGGTTACAAGGGCTCCAAACAAGCCGCATGGGTAACTGGCAACATATGCTTTGACATCGCCTTCTGCTTTTTCGCCGTGGCCATCACTTCCATACTGGCTTACACAGGTGTCCCGATGAACTGTAGTGGGCTGTCAAAAGCAATTACTGGTATGCCTCTATTCTGCCTATTAACCAAGCACTTGTTAACAGGGGCACCTTGAATTTAGTGGACCTTGATGAGGCAAGTTTACTTGGGAGGAAAGGATTCACCACGACCGGCTTCAGCAATAACCCGGGCCAAAACAAGGGCACGCTGGACCAATACTGTGGAATGGAGCGCGCCTTCTACTTCATTGCCCTCTGTATCATGTGCGTGTCCCATAGTCCCCATTGAGCTTCTCGCAACTGGTACATCCTACTGACACCATGTAGCCTGAGCTATATCATCACAATCATACTGTCGGTCATCGGCGTATGCCAGCTGCGGATGCACACCGAGGACGCGCGTCAAAAGCGGCTCAAGAAGGAGCATGAGGAGACGATGCAACATAAAATCCAGGACGAGGAGGCGTCCGCGTCGCCGACCCCGGCGCAAAGCACCTCGCCGGTCATGCCGCAGAGCAATCGAGAACTCCTTTCAGCAACGAGCATCCGCTCCAGCACTCACCACAGCCCGACGTCACGGCCAACGTACCACACCACACCACCGACATCAGGTAGGCCCACCCGCCCAGGCCTGAGATACGCCGACTCGATGCCGGTCCCATCCTCGTCCTCAGCATCGTCATCATCCGCACACCGCCCACGGCAGCCCCCGCCCCTCGAGCCGGTCTCCCCGCTCTCGCCAGACTCACCGCTCTCCTCCTCCTCCTCCGCCGAAGGGCCTCTCCCGCACGACCGGGGTTTCATCCTGTCCCCCACGGACGTGAGCGCCAACCTGGCCATGGTGGCCGACGGCTCGCGGTACACCCCGTATCATCATCATCACCACCGGCAGGGCGGCGCCGATAACAACAGCAACGGGGGCCTGCCGCCGTACTCGCCGGGAAACAACATGCGGGCGATGAGGGGCCACGGCTCAGAGAGTAATGATATCCGGCTGAGTGAGTATGTGAAGGGGGCGACCGCTGCGCAGGATATGAAGGATTCGAATGGGTTCTGAGGCTCAGGATGGCGGGGGCCGGGGGGCGGGTCTCCCTGTTGGTGAAAATGGAGGACGGAGGGGTCGTTCTGGACGGCTGTGGAAGAGATATCCCTGGTGGAGCTAGAGGTCAATCATAATAAAGTTCAAATATGCCAATGGTGATAGTATTAATGATGGGCGGTAAGCGTAGGCTAGTAGGGCTCTTGCAAGAAAATCAGTGAGTAATAAATCCAATCATAAGTGACACTACTAGACCAGTGCGTCTTGAGGGAAAAGAGCTACACGTGGTCCCACGCGTCCTATCGACTATTTCTGTTCCTTTCCGTTCTGGCTCGGAGGCGTACGCCAGGGTTGAAGGGTGCTTTCGGTGCCAGCTCAGGTGCCAGCTCGGCCGTCAACGGCTCATTCATTGTCTGAAGCAACACAGGGAGAGATTTGTCTCGACTCGAGGCAATATATTATATACTGCTGGTATCTAACACATTACCCAGCGACATCATCGACAGCATCACGTACGACCTGTGCTTCTGCTTGCTCCCAATACCGCCGTGCCGCACGTCCAACCGCCTTTCAGCACGTCTCTTGCCCTGGCCCACCATTCGGAGCGGACGGGCGACTTCGAATAGGAACCCGGGGCCAGTATCGTTTCTTCAAGTTACAAAAGGTGATTCCGATCGTGGTCTCCCCCGAACTTTCCATTTACATTTGGGCGAGCACATAGTACCTGGTTCGCGGCATGGAATGTGTAGAGGACATGTGGTTGCTTGTTGGCTGGTGCTAGTACTACTCAGGGATTCCGGTGCCTTGCTTGGTCGTCCTTCCTTCTGCTGTACATACCTCTAGACCTCTCGGCTGACAGTCTCGTCTAAGATGGGAAGTTACGAGTAAAAGGGCGCCGGTCGTGCATGAGAAGAGTTGAGCTATTGTAGAAGAGTCACGACGCGTGCCCTGGCGCCTGGCAGTTATCAAATTATTACGGCTAGAGTGATACAGGTATCGCGAATGATCCTTCCGGTGAACTTGATGGCAATCCAAATCACAATATTTGTCATCTCTCAGATACTGAATCATTGGAAAATCATGGCTCGTGGCAAGTGCAGCTGCCGTACTCGGAGCTTGAGTTGCTTAGGTTGGCGGAGGACGTGAATTTCTCACGAACGCTAGTTATCGTGCTGGGAGGAATTCGAGTTTCCGATTCTGTGTGAATACATGGGTAAAAACGAATTCGTTGATTCTTCGAATCGCACAAGGTTGGGACCCATATGAGCATCTAGGAGGAATAGTCCATCATTTTGCTCGCCTTGCCAACGACATGTCTGCGGATGTTGCGCTCCCAGAGGGTGCCGAAAAATAGTACTTGTCTTTGACTATCGTCGGCAGGTGGCACTCGCCTTTATAGTTCCAGAGAGGGAGAAAATCTGCCTGCTCCTGCCGCTTGGCAGACTGGAGTCACGTATAGTTGTTTCGTCCGCTTGTCTCCAGATGTCTGCCGTCTGTTTCGCGATGAGGTGTGTCCGCGTCTGCGCTTTCCCACTCTTGCAATGTTATTGTTGGATGAGTCTTCTCCATAGTCTTAAAATGCTTCTGCACCTTTGTCCTGCCTATTTTACTTTTTCTACTCTTGTTATCTTTTTATCTCTGCTACAGCCAACATTCTCAGCAACGCACACAAGCAATCATCACGGCAGTTACTCCCCACAAACCGGACAGTACCTTGGCCACCCCCGATAATACTGGCTATCCATCATATCCAGTTGTTCTTGTTTCATTCCTGCATCATCTCGTCTTCACACCTTTTGGGGCACTCGCCCTCACATTGTCTCAGTTTCCTGCCTTCAAGCCCCTGCTCAACACAGCAAGCTGCTCCGGGCGTGCACTGCCGCGGAACTCGCCAGGCTGCTGGCCCTGTGGGAGGCAGAATGCCATCATTGACAATATCGCGATCCAAGATCCCGGCGCGCCGGGTATGAAAAGGTGGGTATCGTGATGAGAGGCTTATCGAAGGAACTGAGCTCTTTTTTTGCTGTGATGATATCCACTACCTTGAACAAGTCGCGGTTTTTCTACGGTTTTTCCTGCGACCTGCCAGCTTTATGATGATGGAAAAACTCACTTTTTTTATAGCTGTCCTCCCTCGCTCGATCGCTCGACCTTCTAGCGTGGGTCCGTCATGGGCCGGATGGCGGTATTTCAAATGTTTGTACCTAGGTACCTAGGTAGTTAATGATGATGGGCCTGGTGTGTGTTCGCACATTGTTAGTGTGGCACCTGGATTCAAGCTTGATCTGCTATGTATGTATAGGCGTCGAATTCAACTTGGATTCGCCCCCAGCTTCTGCGCCCCCCACCCCACAACCCCCCCGGAACCTTGTGACATGCTATATGTGCACCTTCGCGCCCGCGTAAGATGCAAGTGTTGCTTGGTGTGTCTCATGGTCGCTTATTAGTCTGGCCACTCACGTGCTCAGTGAGTTAGTTCTGTTCTAAACAACACAGTCACTATCTACTAATGATACTAACATCTCCTTGAGTACCTAGGTAGACAGAGACCATCCCAAGTGTCCTGAGGAATGACACAAGTGCGCTCGGGACCGAAGGCCGGCACTTGGCTGGTGCCACAGCAGTATATTGTCAAGATCTACATGTATAAGCTTATCCGGCATACATGTCGGTGATATTAGTGCTGACCTGGCGCAGGTCCCGAGCGGCAATTGTAATCGGATTCATTACGAACGTGTCATCCAGCGCCACAATCTTCGGAATTAGGCCCGCATAAGATCAAACCCGGCCGACGCGGAGTAACTGGGTGGACGGTCTTCCAGGGCGCGCCCCCAGCTCGGTGACTCGGTGGTCCCGAGGTTTACCTCGACAGTCCAGCCCTCGGTGAAGACCTCGTGCCCGATCCAGCTCCGCGTCCAGGTCTGGCCGTTGACGCTGACGTTCTGGATGTATATGCTCTCATATCCCGGGTCCCACCCGTCCGCGACCCTGACGGTGGCCGTCTTGCCAGTGATGGGATGCGTGACGCTCACGGAGCGGAAGAAGGGCGCCGAGATGAGGTAGACGTCCTGCCCTGCCACGGGGAACAGGCCCAGCATGCTGAAGAAGAGGAAGCTCCCCATGGCGCCCGAGTCGTCGTTGCCGGGCAGGCCCTCCGGCGTCGCGGTGAAGGACCCCGGGATGTAACCGTGGATCCGCGCCGCCGACAAGCCCGGCCGCCCGGCGTAGTGGTACAGCCACACCGTCGAGAAGACGGGCTCGTTGGAGATATCCGCCAGCGCGGAGCCGTGGAAGTAGGACAGGCGCTCCACGAAGGCCTCGTCGCCGCCCATGCGCGAGATGAGCCCCGCCGTGTCGTGCGCGACCAGGAACTGGTACTGCCAGATGCTGGCCTCGAACGTCTCGGACGGGTTGGTCGTGAGCGAGCAGAAGCCCGCCAGCGTGGAGCAGGCTATGGGGTCCTGGAACCCCCACGTGCCGTTGAGGTATTTCGGCTGGAAGAAGCCCGCGAAGCCCGTGTCGCTGCCGTTGATGAGGGACGTCTGGTCCTCCCGCCACAGGTTCTGCCAGTTGGTGCTCCTCTCGAGGTACTTGGCGTGTAGGTCCGCCCTCCCCAGACCCTGCGCGAGCGTGGCGAGGTTGAAGTCGTTGTATGAGTACTCGAGCGTGCGAGAGACGCTGCGCGAGTTGGTGCCGAAGCCGACGGGGTCGAAGTCGAGGTAGGGGATATATCCAAGCTTCTTCCAGCTGGCGAGCCCGCCGCGGCCATGCTTGGACCACTCTAGTGGCTCGACCTCTGCGTCCTTGGTGACGGCCTCGAGGGCGAGATCCCAGTCGATACTAGACGACAGGTTCTTGACGTACGCGTCTGCCAGCACTACGTCCGCGTTGGACCCGCCCTGGGTCCAGCCATTGGACAGCGACATATGGCAGTCCGGCAGCCAGCCCTCGTGGCGGTACATGTCGAGCAGCGAGTTGACCATCTGCGCCTGGGCGGCCGGGTCTATGATGGTCAGCAGTGGGTGCTGAACGCGGAACGAGTCCCAGATGCAGTAGTACGAGTCGAAGTATGGGATGCCGCTGTCCCAGTGCGGGTTTTCGCCTGTATAGTTCTGCGGCGACATCATGGCCCTGTATATCCCACTCCAGAAGCTGGTCTGGAGGTCGGTACTCGCACCGCCTGCGTCCACCGATACTGGGCCTAGCTTCTGCCTCCACGAGTCCTGCGCCGCACTGACGAGCTCGTCGAAGCTCTCGGCCGGATCTGGAATCTCCGACTCGGCGGTGCTGCAGGCCTGCTCCGAGCTGATGAAACTTATTCCCATCCTGGCCGTGATTGTGTTGTTCGCCAGCCCTGAAAACCTGGCAAAGCCACCTGCCTCGAGGAAGAACAGGTTGAAGCCCCTGGTCACAAACAAGTCCTTCGGTTCCGTCCCTGCCCGGTTATTCACCCAGACGCCGTTTTCGTACATGCTTGCGCCAAAGAAGTCGACGCAGAAATGCATCACGTAGGACCCAGCCCCGAAGCTGGGCAGAAATGTGCCGTTGCCAGTCATGCGCCCGGTGTCCGCATCAACACTGATGGAGGCATTCTGGCGGCTCTGCCAGAGGTCTGTCAAGTCCAGCAAGATCAAGGGGTGCGAGGCGTTCCCGCCGCCACCCAGGGCTCCCGAGAAGTCGAATCGATAGAGCGCCGTACGCTCCGCAACCGTCATCTCGGCGCCGACCCCGGACTGCAGCCGCACGCTGAAGTGCCCGGGGCGGGCGACCACGCTGTCGCCGACGTACGGGAGCTTCCTATCGCCGATGCGGAAGCCGCAGCTGTTCACGTCCGAGTCGTCGGGGCACACCTGCGGGAACAGCGGGAAGTTGCCCAGGCTGGGGTTCCCGCCCGTCCCGGAGTCGTGGACGGAGCTGAACCCGGTGACGTTGCTCCCGTCTGTGGCAAACCCGCCCGTGTTCTGGCCATCGACGTTGGCTACGGCCTTGGCAAGGCCGTAGGGGAGGGAGGCGCCCGCGAAGACATTGCCGCCGTTTGTGGAGCCTATGAGGGGGTCGACGAATTCCAGGGGGTCCGAGGTGGTATTTGTGGTGTTCTGCGCGAGGGCTCGGGGGGATATGATTGCGAGGAGCGAGACCAGGAGGTAGGCCATGCTCGACTTGCGTCGATTGTGAGGAGGCAATAGAGATCGAGACTGCTAGTTATTATATGTCGGATGACTGACTCGGTGCCGTGGTGCTATGTGAGATCTGCGACCTATTATTCGTCCCACACCTCCGCATTTATACGTGATGCCCTGCCTCGCTGTTACGTCGACGAATAGTGACGCGCTTTACCCCGCGTATACCCCAGAATGGGCAGGTGATTTAGCCTTGCTGGATACGGGAGGAAACCTTTATGTGGTTGCAGATCGCACCGGGGTCCGAGTCTCGGCATTGTTTTCTCGGAGACATGTGCAGACCATGAACTCCACCTATGTATCGCAACATGGATTTTATAAACCATATCTGGATACACAACAAGCAGTATGAATTCCATCTCGTACTGACTATTCTTACTCACAGCTTCCACATGACATGAAGTTCGCTTGATGAGTATGCTATGGGTAGCCTACTCTGGAGTCATCGTGCCGTAGTGGCTCAGGACCCTGTCTATTCACTTCGCGCGTTAATTCAACGTACTTAGGTATTAGCTCACACCTCTCTTCCTTGCTACACTAATTTTAAGTTCAAATCAGGCTTGCGCAAACCATATCATGCTGGCGATTTGATGACCAGACACGGAATGGCACCCGTTACTCAGGATTCCCTTGCATATCCTGGCCATGGTTCTCTCCGAGCTTGAGATTGGCCATTAGGAGTCACCGTGTGCTGTACGCAGCATACCAAGACGACCCCACTGCCGTCCTCAAGTCCATCCTCCGAAACAAATCCCGCCCGGCCTCATGCGATATACAGTCACCGCTTACAAGGCGCGCAATATTGGTCGCGACGATAAGGAAGCCCCGGATGAACTCCTGGTGCGGTCCCTGGCCGCGACCTCGACAAGGGCGGTGTTACTTTCCGGGAGTGGGTTTTGAGGCCCAGAATCGTTAAAAACACCCATCTAACTCATCCGGGCTTACCGCCGCACTAAGCAGCACCCAACCCGTCCTTGATCACTTCTCCTGCCGCTTCCTCGCCGACACCCTGCCTTTCGAGCCGAAGGTGTTGGGTTCCATTCTTTCGGGGTCCGCTGAAGTCTCGGGAAATGAGGTCTTATGCGCATGTAGTTGGTTTCCTCTTAATCCGGTTACACATGCAACTGAGCGCATGTAGTCAGAGCCAGCGGAACAATGAAGGTGTGTTTCTCCTTTGGCTTGTTTGATCTGGGGAAGAGGCCTGGAGGTTGGCGCTGCAATAGCTGCAAAGAAAAATAGGCTTGCAACTCAGCGATGTGCAGACGATCTGATGCCAACCCGGCAAGCAAGGGAGTCTTTTCCAAGAGAGCACCGGCTTCCCTCATGCCCATCAGCAGCTTCTCCGACGCAATAAATGACTGCTCGGGGCGTATTTCCTGTTCCATGTGGACCGTGAGTGGTGGCGAGGAGGTTTTCCAGGCTGCAAAGCAACATGCGCTGCTAAGTACGCCAGAGGCGTATGTCACCCGTCCGGCACAAGCCACTGACTGGGCTGGTCGAAGTCGATATGACCAATCAAGCCTTCAAGGGAATGATGAACTGTGGACGCGGTTTTACCTAATCCTGCAGGTGTTAATTTAGCTAGCTTAGCATGACGAACCGATTGCAGAGAGTCGGGCTCGGGAAAGTCTATGGTCACTCCTTCGTTGCAGCAGACTCAGGAGAGATATTGTCAAGATTTCGAACCCAACTTGGTCAGTTGAATACATGTACCATTTGTTCAACATGCGTTCCAAGGCATTCTCCCCTTTTTGGTTTCTATTTTTTCAGCCCTCGCGGTCTGGCTGCATTTTTAGATGCTTCGTCGGAGAGAGAAGAGCCGCGAGAGCGTTAACGATGCCACCAAATGGCGTGGCGTAGGACTCCCAAGCACCGCATGGCTTCTATTGTGCTATAATAAAATCAAAGAATCCAGAGAATAGCCATTGGCTGGCATTAGTCTGGGAAGGTTCAGGTTTTCGCAGCATGGAAAGCCACGCCGTGTCGTAGATCGAGGCCGAGATGTAACCGAAGTCCTCGCCAGCAGAACAGCGTGCTGCCCGCGAGGCAAGAATAGCGGTTGCCTGTCTATTCAGTGAGAAACCCATAGCTGCTGTGAGAGATGGGAATTTTGAGATATCAAAATGTGAAACACAGCTCTCTAACGTGTATCAAAAATCAGTATTCTGGATATGTGCCGCGCGATGAAGTAGGTATCGGGTCGCAGCATCTTCGACCAGCATCGTCTCTCCAACTCATTAGTACGTACTGATTGTCTCCGATCCACCGCTATAATTTGCGGCTACAGTATTACCTCCCATACCGTGAGAATTGCCGGGCAGTGCCTCGCAGTCGGAAGTGGGAGCAGCACAACGTGGATCCGACAGATAGCTATTATGGTTGATTAAGGCTTCTGTAGTATGTGGCGGCGAAATGACTGCCTATCTAGATCGTAATTTTACGCGTAGTGATGATCAGTTACCATTTTTAATTCAATCTACGCCACGGGGCGAACAAAGTAAACACAATCACACGGTTGATACTCCGATCAGAAGCCACGGGCTCTCCGAAAAGTCGGCGATAGATGTGCCGTAAAAGGACCATGTACCGTATTCGAACCAGAGCGTAAAAGAAATGCAGGTTGAGAATGCATCTGAATGCTCGATCCTATTGTGACAGGAAACTTGCGTCTTTGAGCCATGTAGGAAGTAGTAGCCATCTCACACTCACGTCCAGGCCAAACACTCAAGCGCACGCAAGTACCGTACCGGTGCTATGAGGCATACTGCTACTATAGCCCGCAGGGCTAGAGAATCCTAGAGTTCAAGCCGTGCTTGGGGGGCTATGATAACTCCAGGGGCTAGAGTTATACTATTTTAGTTATAAGAATTATATGGCCCTAAGAAGTACCCAGGGGCAACTAGACCAAACATACCTGATCCATCTCCAAGGGCTGCTAACACTCATTTGGTATACCTAGGTATGTACAGTGTGAGGCGCTTGCCATTTCATATGGCTCTACTTAGGAACCGAGGTAGTTGGTAGCCTTCGTAAGCAGGAGCGTTACACAAAGCTCGCGTAGCTGCACGTGCCTACCCAAGTAGGTACCTAGGTAGGTAGCTGAGGAGGGGCTCGAGGTGACACCAATAGAACACGCAGCTGCATAAAAGCTCAGGAGCCCCAGCCATGCTCACCTCGTCAACCACCTTCCAGTCTCACCCAGGCCAGATCGCAATCGTCCACCGAGCGCCCGCCAACCCAGCCACGCCGCCAGGATGGAGTCGCAGCCATGGGAAGCTAGAGCCGCGGCCAAACGCGCAGACACGCTCAACAAGATCTACCCGGAATGGAGACTCAGCGATCAGGATATCCAACGGGCGTCTGAGCAGAGAGACCTGACAGGCTCATTTATGCAAGGATTCCTCAGCCAAGAGGAGATACCAATCCTCTCCATGGACAGCGTGCCCATCGTCAATGCAATCAAACAAGGACAGCTAACAAGCGTCCAGGTGGCGAGGGCATTTTGCAAGGCTGCCGCCGTGGCGCACCAGATCGTGAGTCAATCCTCCCAGAAGCGCCGTGGCCTCGAGCCAGCTACATAAGCTGGTGCAGCTTCTAACCCTGATGCACCAAAGGGCAACTGCCTGCACGAGATCTTTTTTGATAAAGCGCTGGAACGCGCCAAGGAGCTTGACGAATATTACAGAAAACATGGCACCACGATGGGGCCACTTCATGGGCTGCCGGTGAGCTTGAAAGATCAGGCGCACGTCAGGGGCGTCGATACCACCACCGGCTATGTGGGCTGGATAGGAAGCAACATGGGCATCAAAGACCCCAGCCAGGCCCACAAGATCGAGAGCCAGATCACCCGAGAGCTGCTGTCCCTGGGGGCCGTCCTCTACTGCAAGACGAGTGCTCCCCAGACGCTCTTCTATGTCGAGACCAACAACCACATCATCGGCCAGACGCTCAACCCAAACAACCGTAATCTCTCGTGCGGCGGCTCCTCCGGGGGCGAGGGTGCGCTGCTGGCGCTCCGGGGCAGCACGATCGGCGTGGGCACTGACATTGGCGGGTCGATCAGGATACCCGCTGCCTTCAACGGCGTGTTCGGCCTCAAGCCGACGCCGGGCAGGCTCTCGTCGCGCGACCTGGCCGAGACAAACCCCGGGCAGACCACCTACCGGGCAACCACAGGCTTCCTGAGCACGTCTCTCGATGGCATCCAACTTGTCCTCAAGTCCGTCCTATCGACACAGCCATGGCTCCGAGACCCGGTTGTGGTCCCGATGCCCTTCCGCCACGAGATGTTGGATGGGCACCTCGGACGCGCTCAGCCTGACGGTACAGCGAAGACGGGCCGCCCCCCGCTGAAGCTTGGTATCATGTGGACAGATGGTGTCGTTCAGCCTCACCCTCCCATATCCCGAGGCCTGCGCATGGTGGCCGATGCTTTGGAGAAAGCCGGCCACAAGGTATAGACCACTTACCCTCGTTGACAGGACCGCCCGGCTAATTGTTGTAGGTTGTGAACTGGGACCCGCCGTCACATGTGACTGCAAAAAACATTCATGTGAGACAAGCCTGCACAATACAAACTGCACGAGCGTCAAGCCGATGATGCACATGCAAGCTGCCCGGGGAGCACCTGCCCTCGAAGACGGGATGCTGACGATAAGTACCAAAAGCTCTCGATTATCATGGCCGACGGCACGGCAGACGTCCACAAGCAACTTGAGCGGTCCGGAGAGCCACTGATTCCCGAGCTTGCCAGCCGCGGCATGCGCCTCCGACCGCCCATGGGCCTGCTAGACTTCCAGGATGCCTCGCTGCAAGGACTGGATTTTGAAGCCAAGTACTCGGACTACTGGAACGCTACGGGTGACAAAGATGGTGGGTGCAGCTCCTTATGGGTATAAGACAAAATGGCTAAGACCACGGGGCAGGCCAGGTCGTCGACGGCTTCATTGTGCCGGCTGCTCCGCACGCCGCAGTGATTCCCGGAACATTCAATCACATCGGTTCGTCAGGCATATCTCAACAGCCCTGGGATAACCCCCAGCTAAAGCAACAGTAGCATATACCGAAGCCTTGAACCTGCTCAACTACAGCGTTGCGGTGATCCCTGTCACCAAGGCTGACAAGCACCTTGACCCCGTCGATCGAGATTACAAGCCCCGTGGCAAACCCGACAAGAGCAACTGGGAGACGTGTAAGTCCCGGCCTTGCCGTCTGGGCGGGGCAGCCATCCGGGCCTGAGCCAGGGGGAATTTCTGCTGACAGGTCTGCAGACGACCCGGAGATCTACCATGGTGCACCGGTGGGTCTTCAGATCGTGGCTAGGAAGTTCGAGGAAGAGAAGGTCCTGGCCATGGCGAAGATTGTCCACCGGGCGCTGAAGAACGCAGAGGGCGACCAGGCTGTCGGAGGGAAAAGTCCGAACGCAGAGATTCCCAGCCGGCTGTGAGGACTGACCAGCGAGGGGCTGGGAAGCTGAGATTGAAGCATGCATGGGAGATGGATCCGGGCCACTCACATGTGCACCGGCGGGATGCGAGGAGGGCATGGATGCTCTGCAGAGTACACACAGGATCAGCTATCAACTACACCATAGCTACCAACTTCTTCGCAGACACGGCACCACTCTTTAGCAGTGACAGCCCGTCCACCACACCCCCAAGGCCCCCGTGCAGCAGCTCGATAGGATGGGGCCTCAGCCTCCCCTCGTCCAGCAGGCGCTGGAACATGGCGAAGAAGCGCACGGCCAGCTGCCGCTTCTCGGCGCTCGCGGGCCTCCCGTAGGCCCCGGGCAGCCTGAGCTCCTCGCCAAACACCTCGGGCGCCATGACGAAGGACGGGCGGACGGCGCGCCGGCGGGCGAGCAGCTCGTCGCCGACCAGCTCGAGCGCGGCGTAGCGCCCGCCCGCGCGCGCCATGGCGCCGTAGCAGCAGGCCACGCTCTCGGCGTCGGCGATGCAGTCGAGCGCGTGCCGGAGCCGCCCGCCCGTGTGCTCGCGGATGGCCGCCGCCGCGCCGTCGGCCGCGTAGTCGAAGACGGCAGATGCGCCGCGCGCGCGCACGAGGTCGAAGTTGCGCGGCGAGCACGCCGCCACGGGCTCCAGCCCGGACAGCGCCAGCAGCTGCACCGCCATGGCGCCCGTCGCCGTGCTGGCGCCGTACACGAGCACGGGGGTCGGGGCCGCCGCGCGCGAGGGCGACTCGGGCGTCGCCGGCAGCAGGTCCAGGGCGTCGCCGGCCCAGAGGGCGAGGGCGCACGTCGCCAGGGCCNACCGGAGAGAGAGAGAGAGAGAGAGAGAGAGAGAGAGAGAGAGAGAGAGAGAGAGAGAGAGAGAGAGAGAGAGGGAGAGGGCACTGGCTGTTGCGAATTCCGTGTACTTGTGTTACTCCAGGTGAGGCTGCGGCCAAGCAGTCAACGGCGAGGCGAGTGCGGGACGCGAGGGCGCATTATTATTATTATTAATGAATATGATGATAATATCCCGCAGGCTCAACGTCTGTAGGCAGCATCTCAACCCCCCTTCACAGCCCGCCGTTGGCCCTCGGATAATAAGTCACATTCGCTAAAGCACATGCGGTGTTCCTTGCCTGGGCTGTACGGAATACATAGTATTCTCACACATGTTCTCACACAGCTGGTGGGCGAGTGCTACGTCGGTCACGGCGGCCAACGCCCCTGGCGTGCACATATAATACCAGTCCACCCCTGCGTCACCAGCCGCGCAACGTGTGACACTGCATCTTGGACCCCAGGGGGCACCCGGCGCATACGAACAACAGCTGAGGGGCCCAGGTCGAGACACTGGTTCAGGCAGATCAATGCCGGCGGGGCGAGCAGTTGAAAGAATGGATCGCAACTCAAGCGTCTGGATTTCCTCTTGTTGTGTTTATAATCCATCGCTTCTGTCCTGTCCCCACCGCCAGGCTCTGTTTCTCTCTTGAGAGTGGTAGATACTTGTGCTTGGTCTGTCTCATCTTCAACAATCCCTATCCGCAGATAGCCACAACTGCCTGAGCTGAAACTGGGCGCGCTGGTATTAATAGTAGTCTACATGCAGGCAGAGATGAGCAGCCCCGGCGCCGGTATCAAAGCCCGGCCGGGTGAGAGCCAGCTCACCAGCACGGACAGGCCGGGAGGAGGGCCCGCCCCCGGTGGCCATGTGCAGCGCACCCTGGGCTTCTGGGCCATCATCGTCGGGCTCGGGGTGATGCTCCTGCTCAGCGCCCTGGAGAACTCGGTGCTCGTCACGGCCGCGCCCGAGATCCTGGCCGACCTCCCGCTCGGAGACGGCTGGACGTGGATCACGAATGCCTTCTTCCTGTGCAGTGCCGCGTTCCAGCCCTTTACCGGCCAGCTCTGCGACCTGTTCGGCAGGCGGTGGGTGACGATGGGAATCATTGCCGTCTTCCTGCTGGGCAGTGGCATCTGCGGTGGCGCGTCCACCGGCACCATGTTGATCGTGGGACGAGCCGTGCAGGGGATTGGGTCGGGCGGCATCATCATGGTCTTTGGTATGCCCAAACCTTTCCATACTTGTCAACAGCTGGCTGGAACCCGTGTTAGCGCCGGCGTCGAGAGCCGTGGCCGGGTTGACCTGAACTGATACGAGCCAACGGGGTACAGATATTATTGTCTCCGATCTCGTGCCCCTCCGGGACCGCGGTAATTATATCGCCATCATCATGCTCATCTACAGCATCGGAACCACCCTGGGCCCTTTTATCGGAGGTGCCATTGTCGAGACAGGCCACTGGCGCTGGATCTTCTACATCAACCTGCCCATTGGCGGCGCGTCCATGGTCATCCTGCTCATCTTCCTGCAGGTCGGCCACCAGAGGCGGGACGTCGCCTGGACCACCCAGCTGGCGCGTATCGACTACATCGGCAACGCCATCCTCATCGCAAGCAGCACCTCGGTCCTCGTGGCCCTTACCTACGCCGGCACGCGCTGGTCCTGGTCCTCCTGGCAGACCCTGGTGCCTCTGCTGCTCGGCTTCCTCGGCTTTGGCCTGTTTGTGGCCGTCCAGGCCGGCCCCTGGGCCCCCCCGGAACCCGTCATGCCCCCTCGCCTCTTCAACAACCGCACCTCTGCCATCGTCGCCGCCAACACCTTCCTCAACTCCGCCCTCGTCTACTGGGGCGTCTTCTTCCTCCCCGTCTTCTTCCAGGCCGTCCAGCTGGCAACCCCCCGCCGCGCGGGCGTCTGCCTCATCCCGCTGTCCATGTTCGGCATCCCGAGCGCGGCGGCCGGCGCCCTCGTGCTGGCCCGCCTGGGCAGGTACAAGATGATCCACGTGTTGGGCTTCTGCGCCTTCTGCGTCGGCAGGGGCCTCTACACCCTGCTGGACGAGCGCACGCCCGTCTGGGAGTGGGTCCTGTTCCAGCTCGTCGCCGGCGCCGGCGCCGGCGTCCTGCTCAACACGCTCCTGCCCGCGTTCCAGGCGCCGCTGCGCGAGCCCGACCAGGCCGCCGCGACGGCCGCCTGGAACTTCGTGCGCACCCTGGGCAGCGTCTGGGGCGTGGCGATCCCGGCCGCCGTCTTTGCCAACCACGTCGACGGCGCCGTGGCGGCCGGCGCCGTGGCGGACCCGCGCGCCGCCGGGCTCCTCGCCCGCGGCGGCGCGTATCAGCACGCCTCGGCGGGGTTCGTGCGGGCGTTCCCGCCCGCGGTGCAGGATGAGATCCGCGCCGTCTACAGGGATGCCGTCAGGCGCGTGTTCGTCGTGAGCTTTGCCTTTATGGGCCTGGCGCTCGTCCTGTCGCTCTTTGAGAGGGACGTGCCGCTGCGGACGGTGCTGGAGACCGAGTACGGCATGAAGAGCAGGACGAGGGATGGCAAGTCAATGGGCACGCCGGAAGACAGTGAGCAGGCCACACGGGAACCGCTGTGAACTCTTTACTTCTTCTTGTGGGGTATTTGTTGGGTGACGGAATGTCGACGCCAGTCTTGAAGGTAGTCCTTGAAATATACTGCTGGAGGGGAAGGACCGTGTAGAATATAAATGACAGAGCTGTCAGCGTCCCGGTTCCGGAAAATATGGCAGTATAAATTTCAATATATGTGGTCCGAAGAGATGGATGGGAAAGAAAGACCAATACACATCCTGGACGATTTACAACACGGTATAATATTGACTAAGAGACTGACTACATCTGTGTAAGTTTTCTGATTTTTAATTTTAAGATTCTCCTAGAATTATATAACTTTATTTATTATAATAATAGGTGTTTAGTATGGGAAGCTGGGTGCCGAACCAGGCGGAGTGTCACGCCACATAGTCGCTGCACTACAGCTACATGGGCGTTCCTAATAAAAGGTACAGAATTCCAGATCTGTCTCTGGAATCTAGTGCAGTCTATATATTAAATGCCTCCTGGTAACCCATCACCCCCCCCCCCAGGGGGCCCAGGTTCGGGGCTATCACACAGAGGGGGCGAGTAGGGAACCGGGGCGTAATACCCTCTATAGGCCGAACGCCTATAGCGAGAGGCACTTGTGCTCGCGTCAACACTTTACTTACCTAGGTAAGCCCAGGATGAGAATCTGGTGTTAAGAGGATCTGACGACGACATCTGAGTCATCACGGGGGTGTCTAGGACCCTGAGATATAATGTTTTGGCTGGTGCGCCACTGTCTAGTGGACGTATACAAATATCGTGTGACAGGGGAATCCGTTCAGACATCATTCATCTCTTGAGACCGGCACAAATCTTATCATCAGCTTGGGCTTCACCCAAAACCCGTATGTAACAAAATCTCTTTCCAGGTTGAGCTCCTGCCCTGGCACATTGGCCAGGTCAAAGGACCAGACGACCTTGGCAACGAACAGTCTGGCCTGGACCCAGGCAATCTCCTTGCCTGGGCAGGCCCGAGGTCCATGGCTAAAGGGGAACAGGCCTTTGGTATTATCATTGGAGAACCTTTCATCGTAAAGAGGGTGGCCAACCGGCAGCCAGCGTTCTGGCCGGAATTGTAAAGGATCGACGAACGTGTCAGGCTTGCGTGAGGCGGCAAAAATGCTCGTTTGACAATAGACCTGGAGGGGTGATCAGAGACTTGGAACGTAGAAGGCAACAGGTTCTTCTTCCTTTTTTTTTTTCTTTTGGATGATAAAATGTGAAGGTGGAAGAGAACCTACTCCTTTTGGGATGTATTTTCCATCTACCATAGCCCCTGGGCTGATCCGAGGCAGCCCGGTGTTGTTGCTTGGGAAGAGCCGTAGCGACTCCTCGAGGCAGGCGCTCAGGTACTTGAGGGAGCCTAGAGCTTGAGCGGATATTTCTTTGTAGCTCCTGAAGGCGCCTCGTATCTCTGCCGCCAACGTCTTACACGCTTCGCGTTCGTTGAGAAGGAAGAATAAGGTGCTGTAGTACCACGAAGATATGGGCTCATAACCAGCAAACAATAATTGGGAGGCCACCTGTTCCAGATGCCGCATCTCCTTAGGGTCGCTTGAGATGGCATCTCCAGCTGGTACCAGTTGCTCAAACAAGTCAGGGTGTCCGGTGTTTCCCTTCATCCGTATGCGCCTCTGAACTTCTTCGCGACTTGTTCTGGTCATTTCGGGAATGGATCTCAATGATGACTTGGGGAGATAGGTGAAAAGAGCCGGTTTAAGTACCCGGCCGATATATGGAAACCTCTGCGAGACCTGCTCAAGTGTTGTGAAGGCATTAAACCCGAGGAGGACCTCCAGGTAGGCCGAGTTCCTCACTAGAGGCAAGAATCAGTGAGGTATTCTCTCAAGGTCGTGGCGACCGATACCAGCTCAGAGCACAAACTTGCTTACTGTCTTTCATCTCGTGCATCTTCCGGTTGTACGCTAGGTCCGCTGAGGTGTCCATGGCGAGCCAGTTACACCATTTCGAAACATCAATCCCATCTTCCTGCTGGGCCCTCGCCGCAACCGCGATGACAAATTCATCAATGTACATGTGTATGACGGGCTCCTTGGCCGTCCTCGAACGAGAGCTGAAGGCTGGAGCCAGCTGTCTGGCGACTAAGCGGTGACGAGCAGGGTCCCGTTCAAAAAGAATACCGCCGTGCTCGTCACCGCGATCGTTTATGCCGGACTTGACGAATAACTCATGGTTCTTCGCATGCGGGGTGTAAATGTCTAAAACACCAATCCGTCAGACATGTAGCGGCCATGAGGGCGAGTCCGCCCCAAGACCAATAATATACCTATGGATGCTTGCGAGGTTCCAAAGAGAAGCTCATTTGGTGCTATACGGACGAAATCGCCTGAGGCACGCCAGTTAGATCCTTAATTGGGGTTGTGGGGTTGAAGTTGCGTTCCATACCGTATACTTGCTGAGCGTGCTCCATTGCCCACGGGTAGCGCCCCGACAGCCTGAGAGCCGTGCAAATTAGATTGAGTTAGAGAATAACCTGGCACAGAGAGAACTAACCAATGATATGCATACCACACATTTGATACTGCGGCTATCGGAGGGCCAGGGAATTGAGCCAAGGGGTGGAAGTACCTGAGATAGATGCATCGTGCGAGTGAATAGGACAGGATCTATGGTAACGGATTTGGAGTGAGCTCGCTTGGCACCTCATCATAAGAGAGGGGCGTGTGGTGGCAAGAGAACACATACGAACCCAAAGGCAAGGCTTAGTATAGCCTGGGAGAGGTCGGTCATTGCGAGGGCAGGGATGAGAATTGTGTTGGGTTGACTTTGAAGTATCCCGATCACAGCTGGATCACGGAGCCAAAAATAAAGAAGTGGTTAAAGCGAAATCAGTCGGAAGAGCCACTTGGGTCCTCGCGCGGCCAAGGGGAAACAAAAGATTCTAGGTGCTAGTGGCGGTAGTTAACTATGCAGCCTGGATATTACCTGAGGAATTTGACAAGGCCCTGGTCCATTTTACACCGTGTCAGATATTCCTGCATCATTCTCATCAGCTCACACCGGGGTGTGCAAACTAACAGACGGCACCGGATTACCTTTGACTGATGCCAGTGTCTCAGGAGAAATATGCCTCGTAGGTCTCCAGACCGGTCTGATGCAACGCGACTATTACGGAGATGCAGGTTTTTGGAGATCAATCCAATACCAGACCCTCGCAAAGGAAAAGCACATGCGGTCAGCAAGTTAGACCAGCAAGTTAGACATATGGTCCGTCGAGCCGCGTGGGGGCTGCGCGCGTTCTGACATGTTGAAATCCAGTCATTGCCCGAGGTTGGTGATGGTGGACCTGATCCAAGCTGGACTGCGGCATCGTACAGGCTTCCAAGTTGCACAATGGTGACACAGAAATCAGCAGAGTTTTTATCCCTCCTAAATAAGTACCAACTCCGTCACTGTCATTGGACAGGCGGAGTGCATGAGGTCACGGCTGTCAGCATGCTAGGCATGTGTTCGTTTGGAGATGACGAGCCGTAGCTGACAAGTCGTAATTTGGCTTTTAGCCCCCAATGGATTGCACTAGTGGACGTGCTGCAACAGAAACCTCGCCAATAAATACGACTTCCCTGACCAGTAATATCTTCACGTTTTAAGTTGACACTTTATCACAGCCCACATATCTCATCTGGCCAGGAGGCAACGCCTGGGATAGGCAATTTGCACTGGTGTCTCGAAGGATAAAGCTGCGAGCTCAGTTTGTCACTAGGTCTGCCTATGTTCCTGCCACTTAGGTATCCAGTACATTTCAGATACTATGCCTGTTGGGAAATTGAAAAGCATCGACCATGAAATGTCTTTTTCAGCACCTGGGATGACCTAAGAAACCTTTTTTTTTTTTTTTTTTTTCCCTTTTCTTTTTGGACTAACGGTACCCTATGCGCCCACCTACGTTTTTCTTTCCAAGGAGAATCCAATAGTCTTCACTAAGAGGCTGCATTGAACAATACAAGAGTTGGTTTTTGTTACAAATGAAAACAAAATTGATGTCAACATAGGCCCAACGACTATTATTCGACAGCAATAGTCATCCGCGATTTCCATATATTCGGTCACGATCTGGCTTGACATGGATCTAAACTACCTCGAAATTCCGCTGGACCTGTATGGTTCCCTGTGGTACAGCTGGTCTGGAACCATTCGCAGTTTCCAAGTTGTCGCTCTCGGCATGAAACTCAGAGTGGTGAGTGGAAGGGGGCCAGGCCAGTGCGTTGGAGTTGCCTTCTTGAAGCGGGATCCAAATCTGACTCTGGCTGCCCTGTTGATGTTGCTGAATTGCACTGGTTTTGGGAGAGATGCCTCGGTTATCCGTGGATTTTTCGCGACTACCTCGATAAAGGCGTATGCTGCTCGCTCTTGACTTGAGGCGAGTCCAAAGCCCTGGGGCTGGAAGGATTGGTTTGTAGACTGGAGCAGAGCAGCAGAAGATGGCAACAGCCATCTGAACTAGTGCCCACAATCCAAGCGAAGTGTAAATATCTGGTAGTCTCAGTCAGCGACATGATACAACAGCATGTCACTTCTGGTGACATGATCTTACATAGCTTGTCCGAAGAATATTGAAGGCCGATTTTGATAAATCCTATCACTCCAACACTAAGACCAGCTGTTAGCAATTGCTTAAGAGTCGACAGTCAATGACGCCTGGCTGGACCAAGAACGTACAAGCCTCCAAGGCCAAACAGTCCACCCAATTTCCACTTAGTGCCCTTTGACATGTTAATGGACCGAATCATGAACATGGCAAGGATCACTAGAGCGAAATCGACAAGAGAATTGATGCATTCCGAAGGAATGACCAGTATGGCTTCCGAAAAGCACCATCCTGGAGTAAAGGGACGCCAAAACTTCTCAACCGGGTTGCAAGATACGGTCTGAAGAACGAGTATCATGATCACCCAAGATATGTGAATGGCGCCTAGGAAGTATATCCATCGAGCGTAGGCATCGCGGACACCAAAAATGCGGAGGTAAAGAGCCATAATGCTCAACTTGGAGAATAGCATCTGAAGAGGGTATAGCGGCAGGTCTGCATAAGTCATCTAGAGCGAAGTCAGTGTGTTTAAAACCCTTTGCCTTTGACGTCTTTTCGCATGCCTTGCGAATTCTTGCGAACTCGTCTGGATCCTGGACGGCCATGATGGCCTGATTTCGGCCATCTAGGGCAGCGAGATCTTCGAAACTCGGGATTAGACGACTAGAATATTACGATATACCCATATTAATACCTCATCTCACTCACCTATTGCCGAAAGAATAGTGTACGCTAGGTAAACGATAAGCGCAGACAATGCAAACCAGTCTTCCAGGCCAAATTTCCGTCCGGCCATCCTGCATGCTATGAACCGAAGAGCGACTGCCAGGGTGCAAAATGGCGCTAAGATTATGAGGAGCACAAAGTAAACCCCCTGGATCGAGGTGTTGAAGATGTTCATGGCCATGGCGATGACGAGTTCCTGTTATACGTATATCGGCCTTGTCTCGAATTTCGCAGGCTTACCAGCGCCGATCGCTGAGCGGGCCAGCTGCCAGAGATTTATACCACTGGGTCTCTTGGAGCTTTGGAAAGAAAACGCTCAAGGGGCTGGGCCACCAGAAGATGGAGGGTGAGCGTCAGGTACTGATACTTTGCCGAACAGGCCGGTATACAAAGTCGACGGATGAGACGGACTGGTTGCGCCTGCTTCCACCTCTCCCCGCATCTGTGTGTGACCCGAGTTGCATCCCGGTGGTCTCATCATCGGAAGCCTGGCTCAGAGCAGTGTCCAGAATCCTTCACAAAGCGGCACAGGAAGATATTCCCCTGGTCTGCTTTCCATGATTCGCCAAACATTCCGAAACCGACACTCTTCCAGTGGTTGCTGGGGGGGGGNGGGGGGGGGGGGTGATACTACGCCGTTATTTTGGTTCGACCACACCTGAAGGCTCAAACTTCGCTTGGCCATGCTCACAACAGGTTTTCTACTCGTCATGGCAGCCTAACTCGAGGGATACAAGACAAATTTTTGCACAGCCTCTTCGATATCCTGCGTCTCCCCCTCGGATCGGTTGCGCACAATAATTTGGTGTAACGCACCCAGCATCGAGTACTCATCTGCTCAGCTTACGCAGGCTATCCTACCATAATTCGAACTGCATCTTGTTGCCTACCTAATTACCTAGTTAGGTAGTAAGTTGCTCCTCGTGGAGTCGCACTCACCGGAGGGATTCTCATAAAATAGAGCTGGTTCCAGGTGCAACGGTATGCAGAGAGAAAACACCCGTTTATCAACCCACTGTAGGGACTATCATCGAATGTGCCGAACTAACTCTGCTGTCAAAGACCTCTTTAACTTAGGCGGCATCTTTCATAATACAGTGCCAGCTACATCAACAGGCTCAGATCAATATGGATACCATGAGCACCCAAGGGCAGCAAAAGATAGCCATAATTGGCTCGGGTTGTCGTTTCCCTGGGGGCGCAAACACACCTTCAAAGTTGTGGGAGCTCCTACGGGAACCACCCCATCTTGCCGAGTCAATCCCGCAGGATCGCTTCAGCATTAGTGGCTTCTATCATCCAAATGGGCAGTACCACGGCCACAGTAATGTCAAGAAAGCATACTTTCTCGAGGGCAAAGGTGCCCATCGCCGCTTTGACGCTGCCTTCTTTGGCATCAATCGTGTTGAAGCCAACGTTATGGACCCTCAGGCGCGACTTCTGATGGAGACTGTCTACGAGGCCTTAGAAGCCGCGGGTCAGACTATCGATGGCCTCCGTGGGTCCACAACAGCTGTCTATGCCGGGCAGATGGTAGCAGACTACGAGCAGGTGATGGTGCGAGATAATGACACTATGGGGACCTATCATGCCACCGGAACCTCTCGTGCCTTGTTGGCAAACAGGATTTCCTACTTCTACGATTGGCACGGCCCATCTGAAACAATCGATACAGCATGCAGCTCAAGCCTCGTAGCTATACACCACGCCGTTCAACAGCTACGCTCCGGGCAGTCTCGTATAGCAATTGCTGCAGGCGCGAATCTGATCTTTGATCCACAGTGCTTTGCTGCAGAAAGCACACTGAACATGCTCTCCCCCGACGGGCAGTCACGTATGTGGGATGCAGGCGCAAATGGGTACGGGCGTGGTGAAGGTATTGCAGCTGTTGTTTTGAAAACACTCAGTGCTGCCGAAGAAGACGGCGACCACATTGAATGTGTCATCGCTGAAACCGCCGTCAATCACGATGGGAAGACTCGTGGAATTACAATGTCAGTATCATCAATAATTCACGCCCGTAACTTTTCTGCCCACTGATATAGGCTGCAGGCCAAACGCCATGGCGCAAGCCCGGCTGATTCGGGATTGCTATGCGCGGGCTGGTCTTGACTTGACGAACCCCTGTCATCGTCCGCAGTATTTTGAGGCTCACGGAACTGGAACGCCTGCTGGTGATCCAGTTGAGGCTGAGGCAATTGCCGCTGCCTTCTTCCCGCAAGGCCAAGGGACTGACCAAGAAGGCCGCAAGCTCTTGGTGGGCAGTATCAAGACTGTTATTGGTCACACAGAAGGGACTGCGGGCCTCGCAGGAATTCTCAAGACCTCGCTAGCCATGCAGAATTCCTTGATCCCGCCGAACCTGCTATTTCAAAAGCTCAATCCAAGTGTTCGGCCGTTCTATAACAACTTGCATCTTGTCACCACACCAGAGCCTTGGCCTGAAGTCGCAGAAGACATGCCACGTCGTTCCAGCGTTAACAGGTAAGAAGGCCCTCGTGCTGCAGCTCATCCTACATGCCTGACTTTTTATTTGCCGGCAGCTTTGGTTTCGGAGGGACGAATGCACACGCCATACTCGAAAGTCATGCTGGGAAAGAATCCTCACGGACCCAACCTTCACCCTCTTTCACACCATTCGTTTTTTCCGCTGCGTCAGAGGCATCTCTTCGGTCGTATATGCTTACATTCAGCAAATTACTGAAGGAAAATGAAACAACTATCAATATCCAGGACCTCGCTTACACCCTGTACTCCAGGAGGACCCGGCTCCCAATCGCAAGGACGGTTGCTGCCCTTACAGTCGATGATCTCCATGGCAAGATCGACATGATAGTCCACGAAGACCAGGCAGACCCCAACTCGAGCCCCAAAGCTCAAGCAGCCAACAAAGCAGAAACCACGAAGATACTTGGCATCTTCACCGGCCAGGGAGCCCAGTGGGCCAGAATGGGGTTAGAGCTCATACAGGAGTCGCCTGTTGCCCGAAAGATCATCAATGACCTCGACTTCCGGTTGTCTCAACTTCCCATTCCTCCATCCTGGTCAATACTGGAAGAAATAGAGCGAGATGGCCAGTCCTCGCGTATCAATGAGGCCGCCGTATCCCAGACAATATGCACAGCAGTCCAGATCCTCCAGGTGAGGCTTTTGTCTGCCGCAGGTGTTCATCTCTCCGCTGTTGTGGGCCATTCGTCAGGCGAAATAGCCGCTGCTTACGCAGCAGGCCTCATTTCCTCCAGAGATGCCATCTGCATCGCTTACTATCGAGGCCTACACTCCCAACTCGCACGTGGCCCTGATGGCCAGACTGGCTCTATGATGGCTGTTGGCACCACGGCTGAGGATGCTCAAGAGCTCTGCGACGTACCGGAGTACACTGGTCGTGTTCATGTCGCCGCGGTAAATGCGCCAGAAAGTGTCACATTGTCCGGGGACCGCGATGCAATTGAAGATCTAAAGGTGGTGTTTGATGATGAGGGGAAGTTCACGAGAATTCTCCACGTGGACGTCGCTTATCATTCTCATCACCTCAAGGAGGCCTCGGACTACTATCTCGATTCCCTTTTGGGGCTGAACATCCAGATCAGGTCTGATCTGCGATCACCATGGTTCTCCAGTGTATACGGCAGACTCATGTGTGGTGACTCGGACCCTCTCAAAGCGTCTTATTGGGTTACAAACATGATCAGTCCTGTGCTGTATATGGAAGCCGTACAGAGTGCTCTTTCTACCGAAGGGCCTTTCGCAATGGCCATCGAGCTAGGCCCTCACCCAGCTTTGAAAGGACCCACTCTTCAAATCCTCCGACAAACCGATTTCCGTTCCATTCCATACGCCAACCTATTCTCCCGAGGCACTTCGGCACTTGTGTCCTCTGCAGAGGGTCTTGGACAAGTCTGGATTCATACCGGCCCTAGCGCAATCAGTCTTCGCGGCTATGACGAGTTCTTGTCTAGCGGATCTACAAGGAACCTTGTGAAAGGGCTGCCTAGTTATGCTTGGAACCACGAGAAAGAGTACTGGCACGAGTCCAGATACGCGAGAGCAATCCGAATGCGAGAAGGGCCAGTGAATGAAATACTTGGTCACATCACGCCTGATAGCACCCATCAGGACAGAAGGTGGCGACATATACTGTGCCCGGCAGAGATGCCGTGGCTGAGGGGCCATCAGTTGCAGGGCCAAATTGTGTTCCCGGCTGCTGCATATGTTGTGTTGGCTCTTGAGTCCGCACTGGCTCTGTGCCGTGGATCTTCGGCTAGTTTGATAGAGGTCGAGGATGTCGAGATTGGCAAGGCCTTGAGCTTCGACCTCGACGAGACCAGAGTCGAAACTATCCTCTCTGTGACGGACATCCGACCTCAAGGGACCTCAAAAGTAGAGGCGAGGTTCAACTACAGCGCCGAATCAAGGACCAGTGCAAATCAGTTTGATCTCCTGGCTAGTGGTAGAGTTCAGGTCACTCTCGGCAGCAGTACAGTCAATGCACTTTCAGCTGGACCCCCTCGCTCACCAAGCCTCATTGACGTGGACGAGGAGGAGTTCTACGAGTCCATGAGGGATCTCGAGTATGAGTACTCTGGTCCATTTGCCTCTCTTCATGGGCTACAAAGAAAGCTCGGCGCTGTGACCGGGTTCGTGCGCAACCTTGAGCCCTCTGCGCTGTTGATTCATCCCGGCATACTTGATGCGGCGTTCCAGTCTGCCTTCCTCGTTTATTGTGCACCCGGTGATGGCGGCCTGGATAAGATGCATATTCCTAGGAGAATACGCAAAATAAGTGTCAATCCGGACTTGTGTGCGCGGGAGGTCTCCAAGCGTACTCCTGTCCCTTTCAGCTCCATGCGCTCTCCGGATGCTGATTTTCGCGCCATGATGAGTGACATCCACCTCTATTCAACAGACGTGGAAAATTCCATCATCCAAGTCGAAGGCCTCCAGTGTGTTCCTCTGTCATCAGCTACTGCCCAAGACGACAAGGAAGTATTTTCCACGTTGCTTTGGGACGTTGCATCTCCGAACGCCGAGACTGTGTCACCGAGGCTCTCAATAAGCGCGAAGCAACGAGAAGTGGCCAGTCTTCTCGAACGCATGGCTATCTTCTATCTGCGGGCTTTGGAGAGGGGCCTCCCTGTTGGGCATCCTGCCCGGCTTGGAGGGCCTTATGCATCTTGGTTCCGGTTCGCTTCCCACTGTGCCGCAATGGCGCAGGGGGGCCATTTTGCTTTGTGGACCTCTGATTGGGAGAATGATACAACGGATCAACTAGAATCAGCCATTGGGTCTCATTCAGACGTTATAGACGTCATGATACTTCGCGCTGTGGGTGAAAACATCGTTGGGATAGCTGCTGGGGAGGCTTCAGCCGTTGACATCTGTATGAGGAACGATATGCTTTCGCAGTTCTACTTGAACGGCATTGGGCTGGCACCATATACGAAGTCCCTGGCTCAAATCATAAAGCAAATCGTTCATCGATATCCTCACATGGACATCTTGGAAGTTGGTGCCGGAACTGGAGCATGCACTCAAGCGGTTCTCTCGGAGATTGGCTCAGCATTTTCGTCGTACACGTTTACCGATATTTCCACTTCATTCTTTGATTCGGCACGGCCACTCCGGAGTGATTGCCAGAAACAGATGGTATTCAAGGCTCTCGACATTTGCCAGTCACCATCTAAGCAAGGGTTCCAGGACCACGCCTACGATGTCGTGGTCGCCTCTCTGGTTCTCCATGCCACGCCCAATCTCGAAGAGACTTTGCGCAACTCTCGTCGCCTCCTAAAGCCAGGTGGATACCTGGTCGCATTTGAACTTCTTCCAGCGAATATTAGTTACTTGGGTGTCATATTTGGTGCTTTTCCAGGCTGGTGGCTAGGCACCAATGAGGGCCGTGTCTTGACGCCTGCCGTCAGCCTTGAAGAATGGGACCGTCTCCTTCGCAAGGCTGGCTTTTCAGGCTGTGACACGAATACGAATTTGCTAGATGAGCTCATCATGCCTGGGACCATATTCGTTTCTCAGGCTTTGGACGACAGGGTCACGTTTATTCGTGATCCATTCTCGGCTGCTCCTACCAAGTTCATTCAAGATCTTGTCATACTTGGAGGAGACACTCCTCCCGCTAAAGACCTCTCAGTCGGATTTGAATATTTTCTGGAGCCTTACTGTGGCAATGTACGAAGGATATCCTCACTGAATGACGTCCCTGGGGCGGACATATCGCCTGCTTCGACTATCTTGAGTCTCGCAAGTTTAGATGGCCTGCGACTCACTCGACTGGATGATCAGACATGGGAAGCTTTGAAGCTCGCTTTACTCGAGACAGGGTCGCTTGTGTGGCTCACACATGGACGGCGGGTTAAAAATCCTCACGCAAACACCATGATAGGTCTGGTCCGGTCCGTGGTACGCGAAAGCTCTCTCCTGGATTACCTCTTTCTTGACGTAGAGAGTACAAAAGACCTACTGGACGCCTCTGCAATCTCCAGGATGGTCCTGCAACATCTTGCAGCCTCTCAGTGGCGAAGCCAGGAGGATTTCTACATAACAGCTGAGCCTGAAGTGGTTCTTAGTAACGGCCAGATTTTGATCCCTCGCTTGGTCGTTAGCAAGGGGATGAACGCTCGTTACAACTCGTCGCGACGTGCCATCTCAGACGAGACCCAGAAATTCGTGAAGAATATTGGACTTTCGGCGTCCACTTTGGGGTATGCTGTGGAAGAAGCAATCCTGCCATGCGGGAACAAGGCTCCCTACATGCGGATGCATGTTTCGCACTCCGTTCTTAGTAGCCTGCGTTGTTCCGACTATGGGTTGATGTTCTTGGTTCTCGGACTGGATTGCGAATCCGGTGACCATATCGTGGCATTTTCGGCCGAGAATAACAGGGTCATTTGCCCCTGGGAGAATGTTTCTGCTCCTGTCAAATCACACACTGGCTCTGACACAAAGCTGCTGGCACTAATGGCACACCACGTACTAGTATCCGACATCATAAGAGGTCTTTGTGAGGGCGACAAGATTCTGGTCTATGATCCCGATCCGAATTTCGCTGCTGTCTTGTTGCGAATAGCCACACCGCGCGGGATAGACGCGACTTGCATCAAGCATTCAAATACAGCTGGTTTCACTGATCCTAGGTGGTTGACTGTCCACGCAAACGCGACAGACAGGGAGCTATTCTGCATAATCCCAGATAGAGTCTCTGTCTATGTCGACTTTTCAGCACACGACGATATTGCGATCCTTGGAAATCGTATCAGATCACGGCTCCCGCAGCATTGCAGATCGGAGACCCTAGACACTCTCTTCAGCAGCAAAGCAGTGCCACCATCCATGTCTCGAGCTCTGGGTCTCCGTGATCGACTCCGCGCAGCGCTCACTTGGTCATTTGAGTACCTACAAAGCACAGAGGGAACGCGAATCTACGCCTCTGAAGTCTCAATCCAGCAACTTGCAGCATCGGGGAGCACAATCGCCCCTGCCACCATTGTCGACTGGAAGCTATATGCTCAAACACCTGTTCGTCTAAAGAGTGCTTCCACTCTCGTCAGCTTTGACCCAAATCGGACTTACTGGTTGGCTGGGCTTAGTGGCGGGCTTGGACGATCTCTTTCTGAATGGATGATCCACCGCGGGGCAAAACATATCGTAGTCTCGAGCAGGAGCCCGCGTATCGTTGGATCATGGCTGGATGATATGCGTACCCTCGGTGCTGTTCTAAAAATTTCGTCCTGGTGAGTATCCTGAATGCAGGATGTACAAACACTTTGGCCTTTCTTGAAGCTGACTTAGACCTTGGCTAGCGATCTCACCAATTGCGAAGATGTGGTAGCCCTTCACTCAGAAATCACTTCGACTATGCCACCTATTGCCGGAGTGGTGCAAGGCGCAAGTAAGTGAAGGATTCATGCCCATTTTCAACAGTACTTACACTTCCAATTGGTTGAATCCGTATTGGCAAGAGCTAATTTAGCTCACTTGAACAGTGGTTCTTCGAGACACCCCTCTCAGGAACATGACCTTGGACAACTTGTTGAACGTCATGCAGCCAAAGGTCCAAGGAAGCCTCTGCCTCAGTGACCTGTTCCAACAGCCTACGTTGGACTTTTTCATATTTTTGTCTTCGGCCACTTCAATCATTGGCAATCCCGGACAGGCAAACTATACTGCCGCCAATCTATTCATGTCCAGCCTGGCAGCGCATAGAAGAAGCCTCGGCCTGGCGGCGTCAGTCATGCACATCGGTCCTATATATGGGGTTGGCTATATCTCTCAGCAAGTCTCAGAGGGGAAGACCCCCTTTCCAAAGAACTACATTCGGTCAGGGGCATACATACCAACTTCCGAACGTGACTTTCATGAACTCTTTGCAGAAGCCATCATGGCAGGATCCCCGGACTCAGTTGCCCCCGCCGAGATGGTATCTGGAATTCGGAGGGTTGGTACGAATGAACCAATACAACCCATTTGGAGGTCAGAACCTTTGATGAGCCACTTCATTCGCCATGTGCACACAGCTGAACAGGTTGAGCCTACTGCGAAATCCAACCGGGTCCCAATCAAGACACGTCTTGCGGAAGCCTTAAATCATGGGCAGGTCGAATCTATTATTCGAGAAGCCTTCATGGCAAAGATCCGCACTTTGTTTCAACATGAGGACGATGAAACTCATGACAAAAACCTTTGGGACCTACGTCTCGATGAATTGGGTATCGACTCGTTATCCGCAGTCGAGATTCGGAGCTGGACCATGAAGAACTTCGAAGTGAACATCCCTGTCCTCAAAATACTCGACGGCGTCACCGTTGGGGACCTGGTGGCTCTTGCACTTGAGAGGATTCCCGGTCGTTTGATTCCCCAGGTGGGCCACGTACCGTCGGCAGAGGAGAGTGAGTCCCAGCAGTCGTTCGAACGGTCAAGCGGAGAAACCGTTACCAGGGAATCCTCTGATACCAGCTACTCATCTGAGGTAGAAGCAAGCTCAGAAAAGCCTGCTATCAGCAATTCTAATGAAATCGCCAATCCCGTAATCCAGAAATCATTCCGCTTGTCCTTTAGCCAGGACATGTTCTGGTTCTTATGGGCGTCTCTGGCAGACAAGACGAGCCTAAATCATACTGGATGGGCGCGATTGACCGGCAGCCTGGACATTGCAAGGCTTGGAAATGCAGTTCGTCTTGTCAGCCAGCAGCATGAATCGCTAAGGACCTGCTTCCTTGTACGAGACGGCAAACCGGTTCAGGCAATCATGGAAACCAGCACACTCCGATTGGAGATCCAACAAATTCAATCAGAACACGAGGTAAGACAGATGGCAGAGCTACTTCAGAGCCAGGTATTTGACGTGGAAAGAGGCAGCACAATGCGCCTGGTCCTGCTCTCTCTCACTCCAAAGACACACTCTCTCGTGTTCGGTGTGCATCCCCTCGCCTTCGATGGTACCTCCTTCCAGGTCTTCTTGACAGAGGTGCTTAGCTACTATACAGATCTAACTCAGAGGAAAGATACCCGACAGTATTCTGAGTTCTCTGAAAAGCAGCACACCGACTTTGAAGCAGGAAAGTTTGACGCAGAGTGCGATTTCTGGAGAGGCCAGTTTTCAACATTGCCTCCGCCTTTTCCTATCCTCAGCTTGTCCGCAGCCACCTCACGACCTCCTTTGACGGCATTTGAGAACGAACAAGCAGTCTTATGGATCAGCCATGAGACCAAATCCCAAGTCCAGGCTACGTGTCGTCGGCTCAGAGTAACACCCTTTCACTTCTACCTGGCCGTTTTCAGGACATTGTTGTTGAGATACGCCGCTGATGCAGAGGATATTTGTATTGGTTGTGCCGACAAGAATCGTACAGACGACCAAATGATGGAGGTTATCGGAACCTTCGTCAACTTGCTTCCACTGCGCTTCATTACCAAAGATTCGGCAACGTTTGAGAGCCTCCTGCAGGATGCGCGTAACAAAGCATATGCTGCCTTAGCCAACTCAAGCCTTCCGTTTCCCGCTCTGCTGACCCAGTGAGTCCAGTTCCCAACTGAAAAGACGCCTTTAGATGGCTTCCTACGTACATGAGTGCTTACGAACTATTAGCTTGGATGTCCCACGGTCCTCGACATATATGCCCCTCTTCCAGTGCTTTATCGACTACAGGGTGGGCCAGCGGACGCAAGGTACTTGGGGGGACGTGGAACTCCAATTCATGGACTTCAAGAATCTCAGAATGGCGTATGATGTCGCTCTCGACATCGTGGATGAGCCTAACGGCCATTGCGTTCACATATTCGAAGTCCAGAAAGACCTCTACGGCAGTTCTGGAGCCGAAAGATTGGCCAAGAGCTACGAGCAACTTCTGAAGGCCTTTGCTGCGGATCCTGTTCAGAGACTGAATGAACCAACCATCTTCCAGCAGAGTGAGATTGATGAGACATTCAAATTCAGTCAAGGTAAGTACTTTACTGCTTAGGGCACTCTATTGCCCCGTCTAACAGGTAATTTAGGCCCGCTAATCCCCAGCAAATGGCCACAGACGGTCAGCGAAAGAATTGACGAGATCATCGCGTCAAAGCCTCAAGACCCGGCTATCCAGCTTGCACAAGGTGAAACCTTCACTTATGGAGATATTTCAAGCCACGCAAATGCTATTGCAGCATCATTGAACGCTTGCTGCATCGCCCATGGAACTCCGGTGGCCGTCCTCCAAGAGCCAACTCAACTGTGGATTGCTTCCATTCTTGGGATCTTCCGACATGGCTCCGTCTACCTACCTCTCGACCTCAGTCTCCCGTGGGCACGACTCAAGGACATGGTAAACGACTGCCGTCCCGGAGCTGTGCTTGTGGACCAGCATACAAGGCATAAAATCGACGAGCTGGGCGCGATACCCGGCATGGTGGTCGTAGACGTATCATCTCTTCATGGACAAGATTTCGCGAGCCCGATTCAAAGCCCCGTTACCGAGAACAGCATGGCGGCCGTGTTATATACTAGTGGGTCATCTGGTAGGCCCAAAGGTATCATGTTGACGCATCGGGGGCTATGCAATTGGGCGGAACATGTGCCACCCATGTATGGTCTGAAATCCGAGGTCGTCCTGCAGCAGACTTCGTCTACCTTTGACGTTTCGTTGATCCAGATACTAACCGCTCTTACCCATGGGGGACTCCTGTGTCTCGTGCCAAGAAAGCTACGGGGAGACGCGAGCGCCGTCGCGAGCATAATGGCGCGGCATAACGTGACCGTCACCAGCGCGACACCGACAGAGTATTCATATTGGATCGAACATGGTAGGCAGGCACTCATTCAGTGTGAGCATTTGAGGACGGCGTTCTGCATTGGGGAGAGCATCCCCGCGACTCTACCAAGGAAGTTTTGCTCTTTGAAAAAGGAGGAACTGCGCCTAATCAATATTTACGGACCGACTGAGGCATCTCTGGCCGCAAGCGGCATGATAGTTCCATATTCACCCGTCCCAGCGGGGCAGACTGAGCCGCAGAGTCTTGAGCCCATAGCAGCTGGCCGCCCGCTGCCCAATTACTCCATCCACGTGCTCGATGCCCAACTGCGTCCCCTGCCCGCGGGGGTTCAAGGCGAGATATACATCGGGGGGGCTGGCGTCGGGCTAGGCTATCTGGGGAAACCCGAGCAGACGGCTGAAAAGTTCATCCCGGATGTTCTCAAGCACCCTGACGACCTGCCCACAGGCCCCGGGATTCTTCACCGCTCCGGCGATCTAGGTCGATGGCGAGAGGACGGCACATTGATGGTCGAGGGCCGCATAGAGGGGGATACGCAGATCAAGCTACGTGGCTTGCGCATCGATGTCAGCGAGGTGGAGCACGCCATCATGTTTGCGGCAGAGGGTATGCTGTGCCATGCCGTTGTGACCGCCCGCAAGCTCTCGGTTGATTCCTGCCCAGTGCTGGTCGCCCATGTGGTCTTCAGCCAATGCTGCCATCAGGGCGATTTTGACCGGCAAATACGCAAGATTCGATCAGGGTTCCACGGCCTGCCGCAGTACATGCGTCCCGTACTCATTGTCCCTGTTCGGGATCTGCCTCAAACCAATGCCGCGAAACTTGACCGCAAAGCGGTAGCAAATTTGGTTCTTCCGAGCCAGGAGATTGCCCTAGCTTTGAATGAGTCTGAGGCATTCACAGAGACGGAGGTTTGCTTGAAGAGTCTATGGCAAGATGTCATCGGACAAGCTGTTAGCAACTCTACCAATATCAGGCCCGAGACCGATTTCTTCCAGGTTGGCGGCACCTCGCTGTTGCTCCTGGCTCTGCGTACCCGAATCGCAGAAGCATTCGATGTCCGGATGCCGCTCATACGCATGTTTGACTATAGTACGTTGTCCTCAATGGCATGCTGGATTGACAATAGACGTGAGAAGCGGCAGCAGCTTAATGACCCCACCGACACCGACGGTGTCATTGACTGGGATGGAGAAACGCAAATACCTTCAAGTCTCCTGGCCGCACCTTCGCCACAAACAACGTCAAATGTTGGGCATGCCAAGATTGTGGTACTCACGGGTGCTACCGGGCATCTGGGTCGAGGTCTCCTGAGTGCTCTAGTCCAAGATCCGAAGATAGAAAGGGTGCACTGCATTGGGATACGAAACACGCACGCCCGCCGGGATATCGTGGAAGATGAAAAAGTCAGGATCCACGAAGGGGACCTAAACCTTCCCTCGTTGGGCCTGTCGGACGACAATGCCAAGCGTATATTTGACGAGGCCAATGTCATCATCCATAATGGGGCAGACATGTCGTACCTCAAGACATATGCCTCGCTCCGGAAATGCAATGTCGAGTCCACCAAGGAGCTGGCTCGCCTCGGCGCTCACCGCCGTATCCCGTTCCACTTCGTCTCGACGGTATCTGTCGGCCATGTCGTCGCGGATGCCAGGGCAGCCACAACGACGGCCACGGAGGTGGAAATGCATGAGGGCGATGCCGAAAAGCCACAGGATCCATCAGACTTCGTCTTCAGGCCCGTCTCTGCCGCCGCTCATTATCCGGCGGGGAAACAGGCCCCTGGGCTCGGCTCATCCGCCACTGCGCATGGCTATATAGCCTCCAAGTGGGCGAGCGAGTGCTTCCTTGAGAGGCTAAAAGAGCACTTCCCCAGCTGGCAGGTCTCAATCCACCGCCCAAGCCTCATTGCCCGCGGCGGCGGCAAGACCGCAGGGACTGCGCCGGGCCTGGAGCTCGTGCAGAACATGCGCCACTATTCTTCCTTGCTCCATGCTGTACCCACTGTTTCAGGAGGACGTGTGGGTGGTGTCTTTGACGTGGTCCAACTCGAGGCTGTCGTCGCTGGTATATTGACAGCGGTATTAGGTCAACCGGAACAAGGCGGGGAGGCCGCAGGCGTGCGATTCTACCATCATACGGGCGGAGTCGAGCTTCCTCTTGGGGACTTGCGAAGATGGATCCTGGAAGATAAAGGGTGTGACAGAACCCCCGGGACAACCTTTTCCGAGGTGGAAGAAATTGACCTTGCTGAATGGACAAGGAGAGCTGCATCGTTGGGCATGCACGAAACCATCGTGTCCATGCTTGAGGAGTTTATAATGGGCGAAGGGACAATTAAGGTGCCCAAGGTAGGAAAGTAGAGCCTGATAAGTAAGCGATTGTGATTTCTCAACCACGTGAAACCTGGAAGGCAGTCGAGCACTCAAGACAGATCATGACTAGGGAAATCGAGATCAGAGCATAAACTGTGCGTGACTCACATAAGTCGCGAGATACTGGGCGCCAAAACTTTGGCGTTTCCAGTCTGTGGGATGGTGATTCCACCGCGCGTCTGTCTCGGCGTAGCCCGGAAGTATGAGTCTAAACATAGCAAATGAGATGAACGATTATTTAACATGCAAGATGGGCTAATCTTTGGTCCATAGAATTTCTCCGCGCCCAGACTGTGGTCTAAATTGTATTTCCCTACTTTGAGAATAAATTATTCATTTACAATACTTAACACGCCTCTGGTATCGCTCAAAGATAGATTTCCTTCGTCGTGCAGTCTCAGCCCCCCGTTCTCCCGCAAGGCCATAATTCAAAAAATGAATTAACCTGGGGCTCCTTTGACAAGCAATTCCTCGAGACCGGATGGCCGCCTGGAATGGCGATGTCAACATGAAATATTTTAGGTCAACCCTGTTAATCTAGCGGCCTTAGTTCTCACAGGAGGAGAAACGCAGATGACGACTCTTTTGACAGAAATACAGTTTTGGGAGATGTAAAACAAGTGCGGCGGGCAAACTGTCGCAGTACCTAGGTACCAATCAATAAAAGGAAGAGCTGGACAAAGAGACATGACGGAATGGAATTTGAGCTAACGGAAGTAGCTCTGGCTGACAGTAAACCGGAAGTTGAGAGGGCTAGAAGGTGTAGTTAGGGGTGTGGTGACGATATATTTGAGATTGGTGGGAAATTGCTTGAATGCGTGACACTCAGTATAACGATATATATTGCTCTAGGAGGGGCTTTTTTTTTGTTTGTAGGGGGAAGCGAAGGAAGAGGTGGGGGCGCGGCTTTTCGACCTCTCACCGTTGGTACCTCTTGACTCTGAACGCGAACCCCCTCGTCAGCGAAGATTACGGGGCCAAGCCAACATGGCTGGATTGTTTTGGTACCTCGGATATCGACCTCAATAACACTGATTGATGCGATCGGAATGGATGCATCCACTCAAGATTACTTGATCCGGGAGAAGAAAGCAGCTCCCAACTATCTCCCTCTTTCCTCGCCCTTAAGGCAAGCATGCAGATCCCTGCTGTCTCTCGCATCGCTCATACCACTATAACTGGGTATGTATCCGTAAGAGGTGTAGTGGGCGGACTGACGGGTTAAACACATGCCGCAGGCCAAAATTACTTGAGGATGTAGCTTGGTCAGGTGCTCGGGACCACCCAGGAAATGATAAAAACTCGTCATCCTGCAGCACAACACGCTCTAAATTTGCGGAACCTTGTCTCTGATCAATCCACCCACACTTCTAGTTTATTATTCAGTGGCAAGAATAAGTCGTCTTGACCGTTGCGATGTCTCAATCTCTGGATATACATGAATTCACCCCGACGATTCCCAAACCAGAGGTTGAAAGAATATGGAGAAAGCTGAAAGACACACGTTTGCCGGAGCATCCGATCGTCCCTGATGCAGGCGACGACTTCGGTCCGCCTTTGGAGTGGGTACATAAACTACATAATAAGTGGCTTTATGAGTTCGACTGGGATGCCGCACAGAAGAGGATAAACAGTTGGAAACACTATACAACCACCCTTGAGCAGCACCAAATCCACTTCGTCCATGAGCCGGCCAAGAAGAACAAGGATACCGCCATCCCTTTGTTACTGGTCCACGGATGGCCTGGGACCTGGTACGAATTCTCCAGGATTATCGATCTCCTGACCAGCCCGGAGGGCGACCAACAGGTCTTTGACGTGGTACTTCCATCTCTCCCCGGATTTACATGATCATCAGCACCTCAACGAGGCTGGACCCAACAGGACACTGCCCGTATCTTCGACAAGCTGATGAAGGGGCTTGGATATCAGACGTACGTCGCGCAGGCAGGAGACTGGGGCCACTTTGTTGTGCGTGAACTCGGGGCCAAGTACGGCACCTCGTGCAAGGCCGTACACACCAACATGTGCCCGGCACTGCCTGATGTACCAAGGGAAGAATGGACCGGTCGGGAAGAGGCAGCCTATACCAAGATCGAGGGGTTCCTCGAGTGGCATACCGGATATGGAGTCGAGATGCGCACCCGGCCCCAGACGATCGGCATTGCCATCTACGATAACCCGCTGGGGGTCCTGATGTGGATGGGCGAGAAGTACCACGAGCTCGGCGACCCCAAGAACCACGACCTCGAGAACAAGGACTTTGTTGATGACCTGTGCACCACGTTTTGTCTGTACCTCCTCACCAGCCCGAGCATTATGACGAGCGCGCTCTGCTACACCAACAATATCCCCCATGAGGAGTATCTTGACTTCACTCGCAGCCCCGAGAACTTGATCAAGGTTCCGTTCGGCTTCTCGTGTTTCCCATACGATGCCGCCCCGGTCAGCCAGCGGGCTGCTGCGACGACGGGCAACTGCAAATGGTATAAAGGTATGTCCTGTTGTGCTCCTCCGCCTTCATGGCGCATTGTTCTGACCAGGCGTAGAGCACGATCAAGGTGGCCATTTCCCTGCGTTGGAGTGTTCTGAGGTGCTAGTCGGTGACCTCAGGGATTGCTTTTCCCAACTTTTACGGGTCAACTCTGATGCTTGAGGCCGGCATGGATCACATGATCACCTTGAACCGAAGACTTCAATGTTGTTGGCATTTCCTATGACGACAGGACATTGACTGAAGGGTGGATTTTTGTCCAGTCTGAAGGACGCTACTATACGGGTTAGAGAAATACTTGATCACTTTTAAAGATTACTTGTTGCAAAATCAAATAGAACGCAAGGCAAACGGATAGATTAATAAAGGCAACGAGATTGTGAGCGTCATCACCGGACGAATCTTATCAGAGCATTTGACTATCAATGTGTAAAACTCAGCCGTGTCAGGCGTGCTATTCTAACAGGCGTCTGTTGATGTGTATAACAGTATCCATAGAGGTGGGCTTCCCTGTCTATTCTATACCTAGGTAGCTTTATAAGAACGCCGTGGTCTCCAATGCGAAGAAACACCATTCGACACAGCCTCCCCTGTGGACCATTTATGCTCTTCGTGTACCTCCTCGACGCTCGCCAGAACAACATCATACAGGCGTCCCGACCTGATCGACTCGTAGACCCGCGTGTTGTACAGCCCCACGCTCGGCGAGACGCCGTCGGCCGTCGCAGCCTGGGCCGAGGCGAGGTGCTCCTCGCCCAGGAACGGGATGCCGAGATCGTCGCGGATGAAGCGGTACATGCGCCGCGCCGCGCGGCCAATATATGGCGTCGCGTCCGGGTGTGCCAGGGGGTCCCTGCGGCCCTCGACCTCGATGGCGCGCAGGTCGAGAGCCTGGCACGCGGACAGGAGGTGTGCCGAGGCGATCTGGGACAGCACGTCGACGGCCTCGAGCGTGTAGCGGGCCGAGACGAGGGCCAGGGAGTTGAGGGCCTGGTTGCCCATCTCGGCGGTCTGGACGTGCGAGCCGACGGGGTTGGCGAGGAAGCCGAGCTCCGAGGTCAGGGCCGCGATGACGACGTCCAGCCCCTTGAAGAGGAACGAGTCGCTGGCGCTGTCGGAGCACAGGTTGGGCGGCAGGCCCCAGCTCGTGGCCGGGTTGATCATCTCGGTGCACTGGGCGAAGAGCATGCGGCCGATGGTCTGCAGGCCCTGGCGCAGCTTCTCGGCCGCCGACGTGACGGCGCGCGCCTGGAAGTTGCCCCCGTGGAACACGCGGGCCGTCGCCACGTCGATGAGGGGGTTGTCCGTCACCGAGTTGAGCTCGACGGTCAGCTGGTGGTGCGCCAGGGAGAAGTCCTCGAGCACGGGGCAGATCCACTGGCTCGCCGTGCGCAGCGAGTAGCGGTCCTGGCGGAGCGTCGCGGCGTCCTGGCTGTCGTGCCGGTTCAGCAGCCGCGAGCCCGCCAGGAAGGCCTTTATGTTGCGCGAGCTGTCCAGCTGCCCGGCGTGCGGCCGCACCCGTGCGATGAAGGGCTCGAAGCTCTCGTCGCTGCCGCGCAGTGCCTCCACGCTCATGGCCGTGAGGACCTGCGCCAGTGCTGCCAGGTTGAGGGCCTCGTGCGCCGCCAGGGCCGCCACGCCGGCCGACACAGCCGTGCCGTTGACGATGGCGAGGCCCTCCTTGGCGTGCAGGCTGATGGGCGTTATGCCGGCCTCTGCCAGGGCGACGTCGGCTCGTGTCACCTTCCTGGCGCCCTCGACGTGCCGTGGGCCAGCAAAGGCCGTGGCGGATGTCTTGCCTTGCATGAGGGCGCCGATCCACGCGAGCGCGCTGAGGTCTCCCGATGCCGAGATGCTCCCGCGGACGGGGATGCGTGGGACAATGTCCTTGTTCAGGAGTTCCACCAGTGACTCGGCGATCTCGACCCGGATGCCCGAGGCACCGCCAGCTAGCGAGTTGAGACGTATCAGCATGGACGCGCGGGCCCACGACTCGGGCATACAGGTGGCGGCAAGCGCGTCGTTGAGAGGAAGCGAGCTTGTCCTGGCCGCCATGCGCTGGCCGTGTCCTTTCAGTTCCCCGTCCTGCTCGTGGCTGGGCTGGGTCCCGCCATTGCTCTGGCTGGAATGCCCATTGACCCTTAGCACAGGCTTCTGCTTGCCGTCCGCGACGATGCCGCATGTCAGGTGGCTGATCAGGCTCTGTTGGACCCTCTCAACATCGTCGGACCTCGTGTCGGCGCTGCCTCCGAATCCCGTGTTGACACCGTAGATGATATCCCCCCTCGCGACCTTCTCCGGGATGATCTTGCTGCACGCCTGGATGGCATTGAAAGAGTCAGGCGTGAGCTTCACATATGCAAGGTCTCTCGAGACCGCTACCACGTCGGCGATGGTCAGGCTCCCACCGTCCGAGGCCAGTGTCGCCTCGCTGGGTGACGCAGGATCGCGCCATTGCGATAGGACTAGGTCTGTGAACGAGTAGACCGGGTTGGACATTTTGGGCCCGACGGGGAGACACAGTCAGCTAGAGATATTTCAAGAAAAGAGATGGCATCTATGACTGTTGTATTGAAACTTGCTCGTTCACTCGTTCACAGACATGTATTCTTTGCCAGTGCTTCTTATAACTCACAAACTCAACTGCCAAAAGTGCCTGACTATATCCACACCGCAGTCAGAAGTCTATACGCATGCCCCAGCACCTCTCAGCCTCCCAGGCCCATCGACCTCCGGCTATTCACCTGCGCACACTACGAGTCAGCAAGGCCTGCGTGACGGTCCTAGTAACCTTTCTTGTCTCATTTACTCGGGATATTTGTCAAGGCCCCGCGGTGGAAGGCGAAGTAATGTGAAAGAGAGGCAGCTCCCAGGGTACAGGCGGCGGTGTGTGGCTTCTGGGACGCAGTGCTTTGGGTGCTCGAGTCCTTCGAGGCCCCATCCACACACGCACAATCACGGCGAAGATGCTTGTGGCATAGAGGATCAGTATCTAAGCCCCCACACCACATCCTCCGTCAGAAAGTCGGAAGAGGAGAAGCTGGGCTGTCTGAGCTGGGAAGCGACCGGCGTCCATGGGTTGTTCACCGTGTTACAGGAGTTTCGGGCTTGGCACCGGATCCTCTCGGCTCAATGTACCGAATATGCAGTAAGCGCCGCATACAGTAGCTGGTTGCATGTGGTTACGGGGTACCTGCCATGGCATGGACCACAATTAACTCCACTTGGTGAGCATACTTCTGTAACTAAAATGCAATTCAAGGGGCGACAACATGCACCATACCACTGGGATTAGTGCACTACGGTCCGATACCTATGTTTATGCCGGTCAGATAACTTCTTACTCATGCTTTGACTGCCTGGCCAAGTCCGCTGCAGTCCTGCTCGCTATGCACTGTGCCGATAAGCGCCATGTCTTGAGCCATAATAGTGACGGATTGTGTAGCCCGCCTGTGGGCTAAATACCTAGGCACAGTCTGGTCGTTATTCAGTCCACACATGCAGCTTGGATTGGCATGGATGCAGCGTCTTTCTTGTTTCGGTCGAAGTGCCGGATAACCAGCTCAATCCCTCAGGTGTGACATTGTCCAGAGCTTGCGTACCTAGGGTATGTTGTATTATCAGTACACACCCGACTCGTGATCCATCTCAAATCCTCCATTTCCGCTCACGTCTCCAAGTGCCTTTGGTAGCGCCCAGGCATCAGAAGACCTCTTTTCTTCCCCCGCAAGGCTTGAACCCAACCCATCTTGTGAAACACACCCTTATCTCTCTCAGATCATCATATACCTCCAAGATGGCCGGCGACAAAACGAAGCTTACATGGTTGGTGACAGGATCAAGTAATGGAATCGGGCTTGCTCTTGTGAGGTACATCTTGAGCACGGGGGACAATGTCATCGCGACGTCGCGAGATCCAGCAAAGACGCCCGACCTGGTCAAGGAGATCGAAGCACATCCGAATGGCCGATGGGTCGCACTGGACGTCTCTGGGCCCCAGGAAAAGATCGCGGGAGCCATTGAGGAGGCAGATGCGTTGTTCAAAGGGGGCATCACCGCCATTGTGAACAATGCCGCCTTCGGCGTGGTGGGGTCCATTGAGGATGTCCCCGAGCAGCTCGCCAAGGATGAACTCGAGACAAACCTATGGGGGACACTGCGTGTTTGCAAGGCCATCATTCCCAAGATGCGCCAGAGGGGGGCCGGGACCATCGTTCAGATAAGCAGTGTTCTGGGACTGGCCGTCTGCCCCGCGCTCGGTATCTATTCAGCGTCCAAGTTTGCACTCGAAGGTGAGCCGCGTTACGTCTCTTCAAACTGCCGAGCACCTTGCTGATTTATCATCTCGAACAGCTGTCTCAGAGGCCATTGCATTCGAGACGTCTTCCTTTGGAATACGCACACTGATAGTGGATCTTGGTACATTCCGGACAAACTTCTTGGGGGCAGGTTCAATGGCCGTGGCTGAGCCTTCAGAACCGTACAAGGCGCCGCACATTGTCTCCTCTATAATCCAATCTGAGAAGGACAAGCATGGAAAGCAAAAAGGAGATCCAGGGAAGGCGGCGAAGGTCATACACGACGCCGTCAGCGGTAGCGATCCGAGCCTAGCCAAGGTCCTGAGATTACCCCTGGGGCCTGATGGGTGGGCTGGTGGGATTGCTCACATGGACCAAGTGCGGAGTGACTTTGAGGCCTGCAAAGAGGTTGCGCATAGCACGGACTTTGACTAACCAAACGCTTGAGGTTTTTTTTTTTTTTTCGTTCTTCAAGACTCGTGCTTACTTGATATAATACGAGATATGCGTGGCCGCTTCACTTAATCTGGCACATAGTGTACGTACTTTGTAGCTACATTACCGCCACCCTACATATGTAGGCAGGTTCTGGGGAGTGAAAATTGCCACTTGAATTTTATTGCCAGCGCTTGCACCATGAACGCAAGTGTCAGACCCCAGCTTGTCTCGCGTAATCAAATGTTATCTATCGTGAACAGCCACAGGTTCCAGCGGGGCGGGTCGTGACCTCCAATGTTGGTAACCTTGGAGCCCTGGCAACCAGTTGAAAACTAGGGAGCATCCCCCCCCCCCACTCACCTCGCCAACCCAGGCAGTAACAGCAACCTCCTTGCTCCTTATCAAGTTCTCAGATAAACAATTTCAAAGGTACGTCTGCTCCTGACCAATGCAGCTTTAGGCCACTCCCTGCACATGACCCGCTGGGGCTGTAAGAACAAATTGGTGCCGCACCAATTGCAAGGTCGTGTCACAGTCGACGATTGCAGCCGCAAATCACGTGGTTCGTGCAGCAGGTGATAGATCAGCTCGGGAGGCCATAGGAGGAAGTACTATGTCAGATTTGTGGCACCGGAAATATGCACGTCGTTGCTTCGGCAGGATCCGGGGCAACTCCGCCAAGGTGGGAACAAAGACACGGACGGAATCAGCCGTGGGCTAGGACGTGTGTTACATCCATGACGCACGAAGCACGCATGTCGTTGATCCGGTAGGATCAGAGGCAAGTATGGCAGTGTGGGACAAGGACGCAAAAATTACGAATTGATAGGCAGTAAATACGCCCAGAAAGCCGTTGAAATGCAGCCGCATCTTTAGGCAACAATGGCCACACACTAAAGTATTGCATACACATGTGTCATTAATAATCCAGCTGTTCTGCCACATTCTAAAAAATCGAACACCTCGCGCCTGATAGGTATTTTAATAACCAGTCTAGTCTAGACTTGCTTTAAATCAAACTTTACTTCCATACTATCTCATCCCAATCCAAAACACCCAAATATGTCTGTGTATGTTGTTACCGGGGTTTCGAGGGGAATCGGGGTGAGTCTACCTTATGCCCCCCTAGTCTCAACTATTGCATAATTGCATGTGCCTAATCCCCACCCCAGTTTGAGTTCCTCAAGCAGCTCTCTGAGGACCCCAACAACCTAGTCGTCGGTCTGGTCCGGGACAAGGCTGGGACCGAGAAGAAGGTTGCTGCAGAGCTGGGCGAGCGTCGCAATATCCACATCCTCCATGGAGACCTCACAAAGTATGCCACGCTGAAACAGGCCGCTGCCGATACTGCCAAGATTGTTGGCGACCGAGGCGTCGACTACCTGGTTGCCAGTGGAGCCTATGTGCCTTACTTTGACGGCTTTGGACCGATCGGCTCACTGTAAGTCTACATGCGGAGTGGAATGGTTTTGCTACTGCTGTTCGGGGTGGTTGCAGTGGTGCTGACGCCATGTGTTCGCCAGGGCCGACAAGCCCGAGGAGATTGAGTCTACTGTAGCAGACTTGATGCAGACCAACGTTATTGGCAACATCCATCTCTTCAATCTGTTTCTCCCTCTTGTCCTCAAGGGCAAGGTCAAGAAGGTCATCGCCATCACGACAGGTCTGGCCGACATTGATTCGACCAATGAGGTTGGGGTTGACATTAGCGGTCTGTATGCTGCATCCAAGGCCGCTCTAAACGTCATTGTGGCCAAGTTCAACGTGCAATACAAGGAGGAGGGTGTGCTCTTTGTCGCTATCAGCCCGGGGGTGGTCGAGGTGGGCCAATATGATAACAGTATGTTCCCTTGCGAACCCTCGTTGAAGCTTTGATGAGCACAAATCTCAAGCTCGTTGAGATACCGGAGTATAAATGACTTGGGCATAATGCTAACGATTATTATTTATAGTTACCCCGGAACAGCAACAAGGCCTGATGAAATTTATGGGCAAGGTCGCCACCTATGCGCCTGATTTTAAGGGTCCAATGAGCCCAGAGGAATCGGTCCGCCACGTTAGGGCAACATGGGAAAAGGCTAGCATTGAGGGTGGATTTGGTGGTGCGTTTGTCTCGCATCATGGAAATAAGAAATGGATGTAATCCAAAGCAGTAGCACATCACACCAGATATACTGCTTGATTTAGTTATTGCCAGAATGTGAAATTGCAAAACCGTGGTGTTGTATGGAATGTTGACTTGTATATCAGCCATAGTCATTACCTAAGATTGAAGTGTTCTAGGTATCAATCAAGCATCTACTTTTCTGGATTAACAACGGGTTTACACTACATAAGACTAAGTGATGGATTCATGAACTTATTTGTAGACGTCCTAGACGTACCAGACTGAACTAGTACACCAAGAATGGATTTTGCAACGCAATGTTTAGGGGTGAAATTAATTTTATTTGTTAGTATTTTTTTAAAACTGGACTAATTCATTACTAAGAATACGAAACTAAAATAAATAAATTTATTATTTGCTAATAATAATACTATGCTGAGATATTAAAATTAAAACTCGATTTAATAAAATATTTTTTTTAATTTTTTTGATTCTCTTTTAATTTCCTAAATTTTCAATTATTTTATGTTTTTATTTAATATTATAGTAATAATAAACTAGTGTCAGTATTTTAATAAAACTAATTTTAGTATTACTAATAAATACTAAGGGTACTAATTTCCAACCCTGGCAATGTTGACCCTGAGCCCTTCGAAAAAGCTACAAGCTAAACAAGCTGTTGTTTTCACCATCGCTAGGCTCAAAGGCAGAGAAAAGACGTTTGGATATTCCTTAGAGTGAGAACTAACCGTACAGCATCTATGAGACACAGGAATTGATAGAATGTATTTGTTAGGAAATTGAAAAAGCCCATCAACGGGTTGACCCTGTACTGGAGCTTGGTTCTAAGAATGAACTTTACAAAATAGGAAAGTGTCTAACAGGTGAATAAGTGAACATAATACATGTGCCAAGAAAGAAAACACTTATAGAGAGATGCGACCCTGCTACTATGCCGGTCCAGAGACGATGGGGCTGTGGAAGCGGAAACGGTTCTCTGGATCGTACGTCGCCTTAAGCGAGCGTAGCCGGTCCAGGCGCCATGGCTCGTATCCATAGATAGATTCGAGTGTCTCATAGTCGTGACCGGCAACGTAATTCACGTACGTCTTTGGCTTTCGACCGGGCTGGCCACCGTTCCAGATGTCCCTTACCTCTCCGACCCATGTCTCTGCCGCTTCAAGCAAGCCAGATCCTTCCGGGACTGCCATGGCGAAGAACCTGAGGGATCACAAGGTTAGTCTACCTAATCGAGTACCGACATAGACAAAATAGTTCTTTGTTTTCCCATTGCATAGAAGGGTCTCAACACTCACATTACATGGTTTTCCTCGCGGTGGGGGAACGCGGTTGAGTCGGATGGGACAGCCTGGTACCCAGCAGTCGAGTAGCCTTCGTGCCAAGCATAAGCGGTGGCTCCAAGCTCAGGATATTGAGCAACCTTGGCGACGAAATAGTCGTAGAGCGCACGTTCCGCAGTGACGTTATACTCGATTAACAAGGCACTGGACAGCGCATAGGCACCGGGGGGACACACGCTGCTGACGATATCGGACACCTCGGGGTATGAAGCGTCAAAGACCTCCTCTGCGACAGCGCTGATGGCGTTGAAGGGTTCCAGCAGCTTTTCTGCCTCATCAGCGGGGCCGGCATAATAGAAGCCCCAGTCCAGCACCGCCTAGTGATTGTTAGTATTTACCGCGGGAGTAGGGGTAAAGGGCTGACTGACCTCTGTTGTGCTGACCGACGTATTCATCAACATGGACCCGAAGTTGACACCCATCTTGGGTGGTGTAGTGCCGTTGTAGCTTCTGTGAAACTTGTTGAGCTCTTGGAAAACAGTCTCCAGCTTATCCTGTGTCCATATGTAGCGATGGTAGTGCCATGTGTCGATCTCTCTGGGGTAGATCTTCTTGACGACACTAGTGACACGGCGAAGTTGTGGCCAGCTCCCTTGAGAGCCCAGAGAAGATCCGCATGGCTCGTCTCATTGACACCGATCTCAGTGCCATTTGCTAGGACGACATTATAGTGCAGGATGTCATCCCCGACCAAGCCGTAGAGTCCGCTGTAGCGGCCGTAGCCACCACCCGGGGCTGGACCCAGTACGCCTACACACGATGAAGATCCAGTTGCTAGAAAATCCAGATTAGCAACGAAGCATCTCGGCCAAGACGGAGGGAGCCCTTACTCGCAACATAGCCGGCATCCCAAAGCTTTAGCACGATGTCGCCAGCATATGCTCCGGCTTGAAGTATAGCAGTATCCTCATCCGGCTGAATAGTAAGGCCTGTGAGCTGGACCACGTTGATCTCGATACCCGAGAAGGCTGACAGAGACGTCGTTATTCCGTGACCCCGGTTCCTCACCAGGAAGTCAAAGTCATTATCATTACAGTACGTGACCTATATTACCATACCCGGAGTCAGCACGTTCACATGCATGTCCGATTTTCCAAAAACATTGCACATAGGCTAGGTACTCACAATCTTGGCTATATCTGACTCATTTGCGGGTTCCACGACAACCTGAACATCAGGACGTGCCAATGTGTCGTATCTCTCAGTCGCTTCGGCCCATCTAGGGTCATCCGGCCCAAATATCAGCGAGCCAGCGGAAAGCTGGGCTCCCAGCTCAGCCGCGACTGTGGTTGCAGATATAGTAGCCCGCGAGAACACTTTTCCCTGGAAATAATGAGGTATGATCGGAGAGCCGACCACGATGGTCGATAGGAGTGTGAGGCCGCAGGCCACCGAAAGATAGTTAGGAAGTATCATTGTTGTTTTCCTTCAATTCTGACTACAGGAATGGTGCTGTAACGTCCGACGAACTGCCCTTGGTCTTCCGACACGACGAGCACCGCGGTCCATTTTATGGCCTTCGTTCTCGAGACTCTCGACTAGGTCCTTCCCATAGGCTTCAATCCTATCCCGCTCAGCCCGTCAGAAACAGGTCACACATAGCGCCGGCGATAGTTCCATCCGTGCCCAGTCCCAGCTTGAGTCGGAATAGGGGTCTCACGAGAAGAGTTCGTGGCGATGGGCTCAAATCCTGCACTAAGAGTATCAAATGCGCCACTCATGGGGCTGAATCCTCTCCACCTAGTAGGAACGGGACTTTTGCTCATTTGCCCGGATCCTCTCTCCGGCACAGCCGATAGATGGTCGTGGTTGTTGGCTCTCAGCCGCAACACCAGTATCACGTGGGAAAAGCCTTGTTATTGACACATGGGGTGTCTGATGATCACCCCTGAAACTGATAAGGCTGTAAAATCCTTACAGCTCGTGACAGGCAGGGCAACATGTCTCATGCTTATGGACAAGGCGGCTGTAGCCTGGCAGAGCGTGAGCCTTGCCGATTGTTCAAACCATTCTTCTAAATTTGGTCCTTTCACTCGCTGCATGTGGGTCCTTCCGAGGAATCTTATTCTGCCACTTTCCTGACAACCGCGGAATATTCCGATAACGGGGTTGAGGTCCGAATGACTGGTCACATTCTTTAGCGACGGAACGGACGTTGAAGCGGCATGTGGGATGCAAAATGGAGACGACACCACACTACTGGCTTTGTAGCCAGCAATCAGATCCTGCTAGATGAGATTGGTGTCATGAAACGTGGATACCTTGAAAGGCCAAGATCGTAAACAAGCCATCTCCGTTGGAAGGCTCTTCAGGCAACAATGGTGCACAGATATCAGCCTGCGGCGCAGCGCCCCGCCGCCCCACGCGAGGTATGTAGACGACGCCCTTCTATCTCGTAATGGGTGGTTAGATGACAATGAGGACAACCGCCACCACGTGCTGCGGCTGGTAGGGGGTGATGAGAGGGTTTTCTGGGCCCGAGCAGCGCCAAGATGCCTTCCAAAGGTTCCGTGCTCGTCTGGATTGATCCCATCATGCAGGATAGTGTCGGCTACCCGGAATTGGCAACTTTATAAATATAATGTCTTCGTCGTACCCCTAGTACACAGGATCCGTCTTACGATCCAGTAATACTGCCACCTGATGATCGATGCAGGAAGCACGCCAGATGACAAGGGCTCGCTCCGGCTGTGCCACATGCAAAGGTAAGTTGAGGCCAGAACCAGGGGAAGAGCAAGAGAACCAAGACAACCCCTTTGGAAAGAAAAGACGGGACACCATGCATAGAAACCCCTGCTGATACCTCAACGGATCAGCGTGTGCGATCAAATGCGACCGCGCCAGGCCGACATGTACCAATTGTTCCCGATCCAAACGGAAATGCCAGTGGCATCAAGGCCTCAGGCTGTTCTGGCCACGTGCGAACGATTCTCGACGCATCGTCGTGGCCAAGTCACACCTGTCACGCCCGCCATGTCCGTCCGACCGCCATGGGGGCCAAATCTCCGATGCACGCTTTATCCACATGACGCATTGGGATATCGAGCTGCACTACAACCTGACAGGCTCGGTCCCGTCGGCGCGCCACCTATCTTCGCTAGAAGTCCCGGTTCTCAGGAACCCATCCAGCCCGGAGAAGCTTGACCTGAACCTATTTGAGTACTGTATGAAAATCAACAAAGAGACAAGAAAAAAACCCCACAGCCGCACGACCGCACATCGAGCTTACACACAACAAGGAGGAGCTGCTGACAGGTTTATGTACCCTACGTGTAGTTTGCTGCATAGCTTCGTCGTCCCTCGCGACCTTTGGCCACGATGCCACAGCCCTGGGGAACATCCTATTGCGGCTTGCCCTGGACGGTGGGGGGACGGCCTCCGCTGCGGCCGTGTTCCAGGCGCTTCTGGCGTTTTCTTCTGTACATCGCCACGGTCTAGAGCCACATGCCATCGAGCTGAAGGCTACTGCGCCGAGGAGTTTAGTCCAAAGGTCTGCAGCGTCAAGCCTTTGCGAACAACTTAAAGAAGCAGTCCAGCACGTTGCCAGCGGCATGCTGCTCTGCGCGTTTGAGACGCACCACCTGGCTTGCCATTCCAACGAGTGGGCGAGCCACCTCGGCGGCGTCAAGACCGTTATCAACGCCTTCTCTGCGAGTAAACTGATTCAGCTCCACCCTGATGTTGCCGTCTTGCTAGACTGGGTGTACTACCACGATGTTCTCGCTCGCTTTTCATTCATGCACTGGCAGAGAGGGGGCGTGCCGGAAATCCTTTTGACTTCAACAATCCTCTCCTCCCAGGTTCGTGCATGTCAAACTTCTGGCTAGATGAACATGGGTATGAAGCGTGCATCTGACATTGAGCATCCACAGATATCTGATCCGCCGGCGCCTCCCTTGTCCATGCTCAATCTGTTATCTCAAATCTGCGACACAATGTCTAGCGGTGCGTTCCAGCTGGGAACTGGTGACAGCAAGGATGATTACAAGGGTTTCCTCACAGTGATGGATTGGAGGATAAAGAGCGTGCCGATACCAGATATCATAGGTGATGACGACCCATCGTATGAGGAGAAGTTGACGATGCGACTCTACCAGCTTGCGCTGTTGCTGTATCTGCATAGAGGTCCCGGAGCCCTACTCGACCAGCCCGTCAAGAAACAAAGAATCAATCACAAGAGCATTCGATATCCTCCGCCGATTGACTTCCTGCAGACAGCAGTTTCCCATTCTCATCATTGGCTTTGAGGCGCGGACAGATGAGCAGCGGGTCGCAGTCCTAGATATCATCTCCAGGACGGAGAAGATGAGCTCGTCGCGATCATTCAGTTACTGTAAGAGACTATTGCACGCGGTCTGGGCCCAGGATGACCTCGGAGATTGGGTTAGCATTAGCTATTGGTACAAGATGAACTTGTTGATAAGTCACTGTGCAACTGTGCCTATTTTTACATAATTTGGACCAGAGACAATTCCATAATTGATTATTTGGTCCTCTGCATGGGTGTATGATCATTTTGTTCCTGATATGCCACTCGCCTTATATCTCTTATCTTCTTTGCACTATTTTCATTATAATTATTATTTAATACATATACACATACATACGTTATAGAAAAGATTGTTAACAATGAAGATATTAGGAAATCAGGAAGAAACTTAATAGTCCAAACAGCGAATATGCCGTGCTGGCGCGAGCGTGAGGGGAGGTTTTTTTCTGTCCGCAGGGGAAAGCAACAGGTGGTCTGTGCATCCTGCTGATCATGTATATATTTAGATGGCTGACCACCCGTAATTCCCTCCCTGAGCTAGACCAGGAATTCCATGCACTCAAACCACCCTTTCAGTTTGAAACCACCCGTCACCCAATAGCATGGAACATCAGTCCCATACACGGCCAGTGTTTAATGTCCTAGTTGTGGGCTGCGGCCTTGGCGGACTGGCTTCCGCACTGGCTCTTGCCCAAGCTGGACATCATGTGGCCGTATTTGAGCGCAGTGTTGAACTACAAGAGGTGATTTGATGCTTTCCCGTGAAAAGAAATTATTCTTGCATGTCTAACATATGTTGCACAGATAGGGGCCGGGATACAATTATCCCCAAATGCTACGCGCCTGCTTCGGCGCTGGGGCGTCCTGGAGGAGGTTCTCAAGTATGCTGACCGACCGCAGGTCGGGACTGTACGCTCTTACAGAGGGAATTTCCTCTCACCGTCCCCACCAGTATCTGATCCGCAGCTGGTCTCTGACCAGTCCCCCTACATCGTGATTCATCGTGCCGATCTCTTGAGGGCTTTGCTGTCAGGATCGAAGAAGCACAAGGTCGAGATCAGACTGGGCAGTGAAGTCGAGGAAATTGATTTCAACAAACCATCTCTCCGTCTATCCGCCGGCGAGGTCCACGAGGCGGATTTGATTCTAGGTGCTGATGGGGAGAGGTCCCGCTGTAGGAGTCGCCTCTTGGGCCATGCAGACCCTCCTTACAGTCCCGGAGACGTTGTTTACCGGGTTGCCGTCCCTCTCAAGGACATTAATGAGAGCCACCGAGCCTGGGAAGTAAAAAAGGTATCCAGCGTCCATTTCTGGGCGGGACCAGGCGGGCATGTGGTCTCGTATCTCATTCAGCACGACATGCTCAACATGGTCCTGATATACGCCGAGGGTGCAGGTGGCGAGACCATGTACGGGCCGCAACGTGCAGACCTGGATGAATTTAGGAGCAAGATCTCTGGCTGGGATCCAATGCTTCATGAGCTTATCAGCATGGAGGGTTCTGTCTGCACCAAGTGGAATTTGTTCCAGATCCACGAGTTGAGCCAATGGCGCCATGAAAAAGGGCGATTCCTATTGATTGGCGATGCCGCCCACGCGATATTGCCGTGTCTGTGAGTGCAACTTTCCATTTTATTATCTTCTGAGGAAAACGCTAACATTTTTGCCAGAGCCCAGGGTGCCGCACAGGCTTTCGAGGATGCGGGGGTGCTTGGGGCAATTTTCAGCCAGCCAGTGGGACGTGGCCAAATCCCGGATGCCCTTAGGGTGTTTGAGGAGGTTCGCAGGCCGCGGGCGTCGGATGTGAGGCATCGCACATTGTTTCAGAAGGCTGATTTTGCTCTTCCCGATGGTCCAGAGCAGGAGAAACGTGACGCTAAATTCCGTGCGGGTGCGGACGTTGAGCTGTTCAAATGGCTCTGGGATTACGATGCTGCAGAGAGTGGACGATTGGCGTGGGAAAATTTTACCAAGGGCCATGAAAACGGAGTCAAGGCTTAGGATCCCATCCGAGACCAAAAAGACGTAGCTTCCCGATCTTTCCGCAAGATAATACGGAGTTTTGTTCACATCAATGAGATCACATCAATGAGATCCAAGGTACGACTGTGTAATCCCAAAGGAGCCTGAGGTTGTGCTCCTCCATCGCTTAAAGCCATCCAACACACAAAATGAGGACATGTGGGTTTATCCAGGGCAATGAGCTTGAATTTATATACCATAGAACTACGAGAAACCACATCACGTTAGACTCCTTGAAAACCAGAGTTATCCTGAAGTGAGGAGCTCAACCACATTTCATACACTGAGCACAGTTTTGGACCAGTGGACGCAGTCCAATGCTGCAGCATTGATCAATTGTACTTCTTATCATTCACGTTTTATATTTGTATTACTTTCACAGTTCATGGTATGAATGCAAATATTGTTTGATTGGTCGTGGTTGTATTATGAAAATACTCATGAATGGGGTCAAGTCTCTTCCTTTCTGGTGTATTCAGGATACGACGTCTGGTACCTTAATTTCAAAACGTTAGTTAAGTAGTTACAGCAAGAAAGTGGATGTCAGATAAGCCTATGTGAAGGGGACGCTTACCCTAAAACATTCTCTGCAATCCAAGCAATCACGCGGTGCACCCAAAGCAGCATCCAGATCGGCATCCAATTGAGCGCGGGCGGACACGCGAGGGAGGAAGCGTTGTGCCAGAACAGGATCAGCTGAAAGATTGACGGCTTTAGGCCCGCCTTTTGGCAATCATCTAGGTAGCTCGTTGAGTTTCGCAGGGTTCTCACGTCGAGAATGTAATCAGCGTCTTTGCAGGGATCGAGCCAGATGGTGAAGACAAGAGATTCGGTGGCCGATTTGTGAGACCAGAATCGGTGGCTGCGAGTCAAGCGAGATACCATGTCAGTCACAGAAGCTCTAGGGTTCGACAAATTTGGAAACACCTTGACCCTCGGGTCACACCTTACCGCGTGCCGGCGGGTATGGGGAACACTCCGTCATGCTTGGTGATGGCGTATTCTACGCCGTCCTTGACCGCGCCCAAGACACCCTGCTCGACTTTGAAAAATTCATCTTGGGTGCGATGTATATGTCTATCATTCCAAATAGTCAGATGTCGCTCCGTTGATATTCTGGCCCCTCTGCCCAGGTCGTCCTTGACTTACAGTGGTGGTCCAGATAGGCCGGCCTTCACAAGTGGGTTCTCTATATGATGCGTCTCTCTGATGTACCAACTGCCATCTGGCCTGGAAAGTGGCTCGTATAGCGCCGCGCCATCGAGGTAGGGAAAGGCTGTTTGGGTATTGGTTACGGTGCGATTCCGCGGTCGCGGCGAGAGCCATTGTTGCCACGCCCACACCATTTTCGCCGGTGACTGGAAAACAGGCGATAACGGAACGGACACCGAGGCCACAAAGCTGTGTGTCAGAAATCGATGACGCTTTAGTGTACGGATATTTATGTACACTCCGGCTTTGATACCACCGATTATGTTGGATGCCGCTCGGCGAGGACGGATGGGGAATCGTCTGATTCGTATGCCATCGTATAAAATGTTAGGTATGACAAGCTTATAGAATGACATCTGGGGGCCCTGGGCTTACAGCGTGTCGTTCGTTCTCGACAACTGAGTGCCTAAAAGACCGTTCCGGCCTGATTCGCTTCATCGGGGTTGGTGATAGGCACGAGGCATCCAATTCGGCATGCGAAGGATCATCTCGCCATTATGAGGATTGATTCGGCTCTGCACCTGGCTTACAAAACTTTTACACAACATGCCAGATACAGCCTTCCATAGGGATGGTCCGGAACAGGACTGTACAACCCCGGTGGCGCTGGCGGTGGACCTTCAGCACAAATCACCGAGGGAAGGCCGCCCAAAACACTGTCCCGGCCAACCATCTAGGCTCTGGGCTTCCTGGTTATGTTTCCAGCCCCACAGTTGGATATGCAATGATTGAGAGCCTAGACATAGCGAAAAGCCTGGAAGTCCAAGACAATGGCGGCAGAAATTCGGTGCATTCGTGGCCGAACTTTTCTGACTGATGTTTTTACCCCTAATCAAAGAGAGGCGCTGGCAGGATCTTAAGGGGCCACTTTTTAACTATTAAATCCCTGCAGGTGACGTTAGGAAGTGACGAGAAGGATACTCTTTGATAATGTCCGCTCTGGATATTCTCGATATCTAAGTGTAGATACACATCCTGATAGTATGTATTAACTAACTATGCAGGTGAGACCGCTAAAAGAGCATAGGGAAACTCTGATGGTCCTCGGCATACTGGTCCCACCCAAGAGATATTGCGCAGTTAAGACCAGGATACACATCCTGCAATTGTGCTATGCAGGTGAGACGGGGAAAAGAGCATAGGGAAACTCTGACGGTCCTCGGCCTACTAGTCCCACTTAAAAGATATTGCGCAGGTAAGACCGAGATACTCATCTTGCAAGTATATACTATGCAGGTAAGACGGGAAAATGAGCAGAGGGAAACTCTGGTGGTCCTCGGCCTAGTAGATGGACCCCCAACCCGGAATTATTAAGGGGGGAAGAACGAAACGTTACTACGGAGGTTCACACAGAAACAGTATCGCCAAGCCTGCAGGGGTCCCCTGCCCCTGCATTTTATTACTATGGTAACCACTAATAAAATCCATGATTCCTCAAGGCATACCCATACCAGCGCCATGCCGTCGCCTACCCGAATCGGGTTGCGTTTGTATGTATGAGGCGCTTGAATTCCTCACCAAAATCCCTATTACCACCCTCTTGTTTGGTGGTTGCGTATATAGGTGCGTGGCAGCCATACGAACCGTACATCTTGGCTAACAGATAGAACTCGTTCTGCAGCATCTTATTCCTCCCTTTGATATACTTGTTTCCTCCCTTGTAGGCGATAACCTGCTGGATGTGCTATGGAATTCTCTCTACGAAGGCTTGTAATTGTGGCTGCTTAAATCGTTGCTATTCCCTCCGCTATACCTGCTTGGCTTTGTGGCCTGACTTCGGCGCTCCCTTGCGAGTTATCCTCCTTTTCAACTCAGGCCAGATTGGCTTAATTATATTAAGGTCGGGAGAATTCCCATACTAAAGTAAATGCTTCACGCTAGCAGCGTTGAAAACTCCTTCTTGAGCAAAGTGGGCGTACGAAGGAGCTTTATCCTCCTGAATGATTACGTGTGGCCTAACCTCCTTGGCAAATGGAAGCAGCTTATTGAGTAGAATCTGCTTCTGATAGTGGTATTAGTTGATTCCGCTGTGCCCCTTTTTCCTTATAAGCTTCCCCTTTAATTCATTCCATTGCTAACTTCTCTTCTGAGCATAACGGGGGTTGATCTTGCAGGCAGTAGTATACCGTACAGCCTCATTGGCTTCCCACTTGGCTTAAATCAGGGGCTTATTCTGAGCGTTGAGTGCCTTGAGTTCCTTATCAGCTTCCTTTCTTTCTAAGGGCGTTTCTGCTCGCCAGATGTGGTAGGGCCCCTTCTTGTTGTATGAGAAATAAGCCTAAAATATAAACTCTGAATACCCCTTCTAATGCTCTCGGATTGCTGACTTTGCAACTGCTTTATTAGGTGTCCTTTAGACTTGATATCCTCTATAGCAAATACATAAGACAACAGAAGTCTCATCGCTCTAGATCACTTGTTTCCAATCCTCCAGGGTTTACAAGCGGTAGGCTAAACACCATTCAAGATGAGCTTTCCTTATTGTAAGTAAGAGATCTGGTTTTCTTGTTAGCTTCATCTTAGTCAGATTGTATTCATGAAGAACTTTTAAGATAGTTGTAGCACAAATTCTGTGGCCTAAACGCTCAGCCAACTGCTTAGCTGTTAGTTCTCTGCCTTGGCGATCTTGGCCTATAATTGTAAGAACCTCCTCTGCCTCTTCTTATCTCTTAGGCGGCCGACCAATACGTTTACTATCCTCCACATGGATATTAAGAATAAGTACTGGCCAAGCGTGGGGATCAAAGCTATAGCTGAGCGCCTTCTTCCACTAGAGCTTCTGGGTATTAGGCATCACACCCGTATATTTGAAGATTTGTCTGTATTCAAATCCGATAGCTAGAAGGCTTAAAATCTGCGAATGAGACGCAATTTGGTATTAAGGCGCTATTGTAAATGCAACACCACGTTTTTCCTCACGATCAACAAGAAAGACAAGAAAGACGAGGAGGAGGGGAAACTGTCTCCCGGGGAGTCCTCTTCCCCGCCTTGAGCCCATATAAATTGGGACAGCGAGGGAGAACGGACCCCTGGACCTGTAGGGACCCCTGCAGGCTTGGCGATACTGTTTCTGTGTGAACCTCCGTACAAACGGATATGCATTATAATTCCCGTAATCTTGGCGGCTTACGGAAGGAATGTATGGGTTCGCCTCCTATGTCTCAGGCGCCGCAAGTGGAGCAATTATGCACAGTTGCTTACTACTCATTTGCAGCCATGCGGAGACGTTTGTGGATCTCGCATCCTGTCGTGCTGGCTGACGATATGAGACCACTGCGGTGGAGGACTAGTTACACGTCATAAAAAATTCAATCTTGGCCTGCCCTTTCCGACAAATCAGCGGGTTGCAGCAGCAATGCCAGCCAAGGACTTGGGAGCAAGCTACGCCGCCGGGGGTCTCCTGTGGCGTACAGCCTTGCATCCGATGTGTAGCGCGGCAAATAGGCGAATCCGACGTCTTATTGACGTCTAGGATTTTGTGCCTCATATTGTGCATAAGGAATATGTGCTTAAAAGGAGGAATGCAGATAGCGGTGGATAGGCACACGACATCAACGAAGAATATCAATAAGGCACTAGCCGTGCAACGGCCCCGACACATACACACCAAAAGCGCCTCGAACAATGAATATATGAAATATAGGAGCAATTCTCAATTCAATACAGTCTATATACATGCTCAGGGCGAAAGTGAGATGGCCTCGCGCCGGGCCTCATACCCTACCTAGGGTAGCCGCTTCAATCACATTGCCTTAGTACCGTTAATGCTAAATTACTTCCCGAGCAGCACCTTTGTTAGACACCAAAACATAGATAATGAGATAATTCATAATGTCTGGCTTTTTGAGGCGGTGGATGGATGCGTTGCCATTAATGACCAATACAAAAATCTCAGGTTATCCGCCTTTTCTCCGTATTGGAGAACACGCTGAATGAGGCTCATTTGCCCGATGATCAAAACTTAGAGAACTCAGCTTCATGTTTGGCTGCTTCCTGCTCAATCAGCGAAGCGTGCTCAGGACTTCGGACCTTGACTTTGACCGGAAAAGGATTGTTGACAGCTAGGTGATTGAGTTTCGTGTCGTCGACAGGCCCGTCCTAGACATCTCTTTGTTAGTGATGATGTCCTAAAGCTCATCCAGAATCAAGATGGAAGGAATATGCTGAGGGAGAACGAACCGTGCTAAATTCAAAACAATAAACTAGGCGGGCAAATGCAATGAACAGAGCTTGCTCCGCAACTTTCCAGCCAACGCAGATGCGACGGCCGCCACCAAACCCCCAAAAGTTGTTCGTCGTACTAACGTCCGAATCAATCCATCTCTCCGGGACGAATTCGTGGCCATTATCAAAGTCGCTCCCCAGCCCAATCGTATTAATGCAGAAGCCCGTGCCAGCAGGGATGACATGTCCGTCAAACTCAAGGTCCTCGGTAAGCTGATGGGCCGGGAGAAGGGTGACGGTTGGCCGCCAGCGTAGAACTTCCTTGGCCATGGAGGCCAAGTAGGGCATTTCCGACACATCGGAAATCAATGGCAGCCTAAGCGACGAACCACTCGTGCACACCTTGTCGGCTTCCTCGCGTGCCCGTGCCTGGACTGCGGGTCGCGTGATCATGGCCATCAGGAATGTATTGATCGTCATGCGCGTATTGTCGCCACCAGCTGCCATGACAGAGGTCGCCAGGTACATGGCTTCTTCATCATCGCCGGCATATCTCATATCCGGATGAAGAAGGACATCGCGGACGAACGACGGCGGCGCGGATCCATGGACCACGGCGGCTTTGACAGGTTTCCACCAGTCTTGGAAGACTCGACGGTGGAATGCGCCCATCTGGGCCCAGTAACGCCTCCAAGGTTGAAGAAACTTGGGGAGCTTGCTAAGGGCGGGGAAGAAGTCGACGTAGCTTTGGTTGATAGACATGACAAACTCCATCGTGACCCTCTGGTACTCGTCGAGCTGCTCCCTGGTCTTGTTCAGAGGGTAGCCCATGACGAGCCTGTAAAGCACAGATGTGGCGTATCGAAAGTTGTGGGCAAACCACAGCTCAGGCTCGTGAAGATAGCGGCGTAGCATGTCGATGCTCTCAAGTTCCTGCATGGCTGCGTAGACCTTGAGGCTCGAGCCGCTCAGCAATTGGTGCATCACGCGGCGCCCCTCTCGCCATTCTTCTTCCTGCCTTATGACCGTGCGTTTTCCATTGCTCACAAGGTCGCTCGCAATGGGCATATGCGGTCTCTCGTTGGTGATCTTCCCTCGCTTTGCTATTATTTCCGAGACGACGCGGTCAGAGTTGAGAACGATCCATATCTGGGATCCCAAGTGCAACGTCACCATCTCGCCGTACGATTTAAGGGAGGCCAGCTGCAGGAAGACTCTAGGTCAGTGTGTGGTTTACGACAGCACAGGTTGGCTTTTGAAAACCACTTACCCATTTGACGTACGCCGTTGGTCCTTTCCGAGCTTCCATCATCTGCACCAAGTTCCCGAAAACAGGTATCCCTGGCGGGCCTGGTGGCATTGCCCATCCCTTCGAACGGAACGACCATCTCAAGTCGACCGGTCTCAAGAATTGGACGAGTCCTGCTGCACAGCTGATACAAAGGATGAGCAGGAGGCTCAAGTAGGGATTATGGGAACTTTCGATCGAGTACATGTCGACGGCAAGTTGGTCAGAGATGCGATCGTGTTGGTTGTTTGTGAGGTCCCCAGGGGCATTGAAGGGAGAAAAATGATGTATTGTTGGTAGAGGGGTTGCCACGAAAGGTGGGGGTGAATCAAACAATCGGCGTTAAGATGCTACCACTGAGGTCCGGAAGGAATTATGCGGTGATTTCTTGAAGTCTGCGTGGCTGAGGGATTATATGCTTCTGGCCAAATATCGCATACCCCGATAAGCCACTGCATACAGTGACTGGCCAACGACTTGGGCGTTGGTAGGTAGGTATCCACCCATCACCATGACTTTGCCCTCACCCTATAACGACCTCAGTTTCCCAGGTTGGATAAAACAACATTTGCCGGATAGACAGGAGTGAATACGGGATAAGCACTACTGCAAGTTCTACTGCAACAAAGTTTCATATACGTACCGGACACAAGGAATCATGTCATCTTGTTGGTCCCAAGTATTTGGCAGCATCACACTGTGTCCTTCACAAACCAGGGTTGCTCAGCAAAGCGGAGATCCGCCAGCCGCGTCTTTTCCTTGAAATCCTTCGTATGCAGCTCAGGCCTGTTGCCGGGTAGAGGGGCAGGTCTGTTAGTTAACAATTCCGAAATATTACTGGTAACCTTGGGATTGGACCGAGGGAAAGCTTTGGTCAGTAAGACGTCCATTCCCATGCAAGAGGAGGATAAAGGTCACGTTAGCTCCAGGCCCCGGAATACATGAGTCCACAAGATATCAGCCCACAAGATTAGCCCTTCACGATTTCCATCCTTTGGCCTGTAGCTTGGAAGTTATTCAAATTTCCCACCATCATTCCACTTCTTTGTACTAGTGGCCACTGCCGCCTTCTCTCCAGCAATTGGTGCACCAGAAAATATCTATACCAGGCCGACCCACGGCATCTTTCGCTTCATTCCTGATGCATTGGTTCCATATGCCGAACTCATGCGCCTCGACCGCCAGGCGGGCTTCTGGGTCTGCTACTGGCACTACTTGATCGGGCTTGGTTTCGCCATCAATATACCTCCATTCTCCGGGGATGTCGATTTGAAACTGCTCATATTCGACGCAGCGTACTTGGCCCTATGGGCCACCGTCTTCCGGGGTATGGCCTGTACGTGGAACGACAACCTAGATCAGGACTTTGATCGCCAGGTTGCACGGTGCCGAGTGAGGCCTATCCCACGAGGTGCCGTCACGACATTTCAGGCACATCTCTTCACCGCCGCGCTGGTTGCCGCTGGGTTTGCGATTCTGTACCCCTCGGGTTATCCAACACTGATCCACGGCGCCGTGGACGGCGCATTCTTCTTTTTCTACCCCTTTCTGAAGCGCTACACAGACTTCCCACAAGTCGAGCTCGGGTTTGGGTTATCGTACGCAATATTCCTATCGTCTTCGATTCTTGGGAAGGATCCCCTGGCGCCCCTGTTCGATCAGTCGCTGGGGTTCCCCGACCGCGTATCGAAAGTCGTCGACTCCACCCCGGCTCAAGCTGCGGCATTTCTATTCGTGGCTGGAATCATCTGGTGTGTCATATTTGACACCATCTACGCTCATCAGGATTATCTTGACGATCTGAAAGCTGGGGTCAAGGGACTCGCTGTGCGCCTAGGCCGCCAGGGGACGAAACCAGCCCTGTACGCAGCCGCTGTTGTGCAGGTATGCTGTCTGGTAACGGCGGGCAACCTGGTTGGGTTTGGCGAAGCATATCTTGCCATATCATGTGGCGGAGCTGGTTCTTTGTTGATGTGGATGATTCGGACCGTCGACTTGGAGGATGGCAAAAGTTGCGCCTGGGCATTTGGCCGTGGAAGCGGCTATGTGGGCGCTACCATCTCGGCTGGCCTTATCGCCGAGTTCTGGTTCAGGAAGTACGGATATTGATAGGACTTGCAATAACCGCTGGCAAGCGTTGGTTTGCCTGGATTGTAGCTATCCTCAGTATTATTGGTTTGTGCCGTTGAGGGATGGGGGCAGGGCAGTGCCACGCAGGGATCATTGAGCGTCAGGATCCATCGTAAATTTTATTTCAACAGACAAGTGGGGGATATGTTCTAGGAGAGTTGTCGTGAAGTACCCTTGGCTGAATCTACGTGTTGTATCTTACTATTCTAATCCACGGAATTGATGTACACGTAGGGTCTTTTCAATACGGTAGATCTTTCGCCGCAAAATACTTTCATTCAATTACAATCATCGCCAAAAATAAACTCTGTCCGAGCTATGTTGCCTTCGTTCTGTTAATTGTATTTGGTTTTTAATCGGTTAACTGAATTTGGACCCGCTTAGGATTTTTAGCCGTTCCATCTCCTTTCCTGACTATGGATTGCTTACCCACCTGGGCACCTAATCTTGATCGTACACCCATCATCACCCTTGCTAGCTGCACCAGATCAAGTTTAAAAGCGCCTGCTCTTGCACTTCCTGTTCGTCACAGTAATCACCCCAAGACACTTCAACTCTCTCTTACAAAAATATCCAACAATGGCGGTGGAGCTGACTCAACTTGGCAAGTTCCCTTGCTATACCACTGGCAAGTTCGAATCAGAATTCATCTACAAGGAGATCTTCGAGAAAGACACATATGACATTGAAAATCTACCCGAATCACATTTCGTCGTGGACGCGGGGGCGAACATTGGACTTTTCTCCCTCTTCGTGAAGGAAAAGTACCCCTCTGCCAAGATACTAGCCTTCGAACCGGCGCCACAGACCTACGACATTCTTTGCCGGAACTTGGCCCTCAATAAGATCACCGACGTGAAGACATTCAACTATGGATTGTCTTCGAAGCCAAGCACGATGCCGCTAACTTACTTTCCGAACCTGCCTGGAAATTCGACCTTGCACCCCGAGGAGAAGGTCAGGATGCGCGAAATATCCGTTGCCGAGTTCGGCAAGGAACTCACTGATGAGCTCTTTCATACTCCTCAGCAGGTGGATGTCAAGTTGGAAAGGCTATCGCACTTTCTGAATGACCACCCGGACGTCGAGAGCATCGACCTCTTGAAAGTTGACGTAGAAGGAGCGGAGCTCGACGTCATCAAGGGAGTGGACGATGCGCACTGGGCTCTGGTACGCTATGTTGTCATGGAGACCTTTGAGGATTCAGGAATTCGGATCGATATCGAGGACTTGTTGAAATCAAAAGGGTTCAATGTCAGGAGCGAATTGACTGAGTTCGACCTCTGGATCATCATCGCTCGCCGTGATGGCGGACACGCGTCTTAGGCTTGAGTCATATACCTTGGATCAATGGCATTCGACCTGAGGCATAGATAACATAACCACTGGATTCAATAGTTCCGGTGTAGTCTTAGTATCGCGCAACAATGAATTGACGAGCATGGTCTCTGTATTTTGCAATAACAAGGTATAAAGGTGAAACGCTATTTATATTTACCATAGATCCAGTAGATATATGGAGCTCGCTGAACATACTTTAATAGATCAATACTTATATATAAAGATATTTATAATCCATTTATATAATAGTAAATGCTTAAGATATAGCATTAGTTAAAGTATTACTAACCTTAGGATTATTAAGCATAAATAGGAGTAAGCTAAGCTTATAAGGAATACTCCTAAATATACTTAAGTTAATTCTCTATAAAGTTTCCTATTACTAGGTTTGATAGTAAATGTTAGATTAGATATGAATCAGGGATAAGATAAGAGAAAGTAAGGGCCTTCTTTAGACCTACCTTCGTCCCTTTTCTTCCCAAACCTCCCCTCCTTCTCAAAAGGCTTCTTTCTTCCTAGACCCCCCTTTCTTTCCAAAAAGGCTTCTTCCTTCCCAGAGGGCCCCTTCCATCCTAAAGGGCCACTTCTTTCCTAGACCCCTAGGGTATTAGCTCGGCCCTGTTACTCCCGTCTGCGCTTATCCCTGCTGTTGCTTCTTGCAGCGTAGTCAATTTCTTGTTTAAAAGTTAAAAGTAGCTTCATTATTACAAAAGGTAATAAAATAATCGTCCTTATATGTAATAAAACTACTAATACTTGTAAAGAAGATTCAGGGGCTATGATATTAAACAAGGTTTTTAGAACCTTCTAAAGTCCTAGGCAATCCATAAGAGGCCTCTTGTGTAACTATCCTTTAGTATAGATGCACGCATATGAGCACACGTCAGAACGTATTAAGGGTAGAGAATAACTTAGCACTTCTGCCTGCTAGTTGTGTGACCATGATGGCTGCGCCACCCAATAGTGGAGGCACACGTAGCTGGCTGCCCAGGTCTCTCTTGAGGCCAGTCGCCACCGTAGAAAGGTCGAAACCTACCGCCTCCTTAAAGTCCCGACACCGAGGGGCCCGCAGGACATCGCAGCCCCAGGCATACATCCAAGGAAATCTATCTACACAGACATAGCCTCCCGCAGGTTTGTACCGGGCAAACATTCAAACATGGCACTCTCCACCCCGTACAAATCCAGCCTCTTAGATACCAATCAATTCCGTGTCATCCGTGTCGCCGCTGGTCGGTGGCAGGACCCGATCCAGTGCAATATCATCCCACGTCGACTAGACGAGCCACCCGGGAAGCATCCCTATAAGGCATTATCGTACGTCTGGGGATCCCCAAGCGATGACGGTCGATAGTTTCTCGTTACAGATTACGTTGAACCTCTCATGTGCCCTTCGATACCTCAGAAAGGCCGACATGGATACCTTTTTGTGGGTCGACGCATTATTGAGCACCCCATTCGCAAGCTGTTCCAACCGAGCCCTGCTGATATCTCGTCAGTGCATCAACCAAAAGGACCACGAGGAGCGAAGTCTCCAGGTTAGTATCATGCAGTCCATATACAAGACTGCCGAGGAGGTCGTCGTGTTCATGGGCGATGGCCGCGAGCACAGGGTCAGCGTATCCACACTAATGTAACCACCCGCCTCCCCAGTGATGAGTCTACACGGGCTTGAAAGAGACGGGTCCTTCTTGAGTGAAATCATGAAAACGTGGCGTGCTAGCAGAGGGCTGCGAAATCTTGCATCAACTCTCACCCCTATCGCCTGTGCCATGGCCCTCATATCCCTGTTCTCAGATCAAGACGCTGTGGAGAAGGGGTGCCTAGAGCTCGTGGGATTGAGCGAACGCACCAGGTACTATTTGATCGAGTGCCTCAGAGCATTCGTCATCAGTCCGTAGTGGAGCAGAATCTAGGTCGTCCAAGAGATCGTCGTCGCCAGCGCTGTCACCATCCGATACGGCACGTTCACGATGTCCTGGGATACCTTGGTTGCAACAGCGAAGGTCTGGTCTCTCCCCAAAGCCAGACAGGTTGCAAATAATTCGGGCATCGAGCCTGAGAACCTCAAGGTGTTCGTCCTTTTCGCCAACCAGTTAACCGGCCTCGAGGATACCCGAAGAAGATGGCACGCAGAGGGCGGGACCAGCCTTTTCCAGCTTCTTCAGGAATTCTCTGACCGCCAGGCCAGTGACGATCGCGACAAGGTATACGCCATCCTAAGTCTCGTGAGACAGGACCAACAGTACATAAAGCCCGACTACGGACTCGACGTCCTTGGGACTTATAGGTCCACATGTCTAGGTCTTATAGAAAAGGGGGGCTCGCTGGTTTGCTGGGCAGGCGACCAGAAGCGCAAGTTCAACAGGGGGCTCCCATCGTGGATCCCGGACTGGAGTACCGCTGTCGATAACGGGGACAAGCGCCGCATGGAGCTGTTCAACAGCTACAGTGCGAATCACGGGTGGACTCTGAGGATCATCAGGAACGAGATCGAATACTGGAAGACTGTAGAGGATGAAATGCACCTCCTTATAAATAGCCCAGCAGGAAAATCAGGGAGGCTGCCGCGGTCGTTGGGGGCATTCGTGCGGGATTATATGGATCTTTTGATGCAGCGGGCCAGGATTGGTTTGGATCGGTCGGGTATGAAAGACCCGGCACGGAATCCGACGGTCCAGTTCTGTTTCCAGTGGTGTATGTCCCACCAAATCGCCCCTCGCTCTGGACCAGGGCTGCTGGAACGATGGATACACGATGTGATGTACGGCCGCAATGCAGCAAGCCCAGAGGATGAGGGCAATCCAACGAAAAGAATAGTTTCGGCCAGGCATTGGAAACCCATCTGAAGGTGAAAAGTCTCGAGGCTGTGATCGAAGATGTGGACTTGGACAAGGAGCGCAAGATACACGACGCCAAGTGTATCCTCCATGATATCGAGCTCACCGCTTTCGTGAGTAAAAACGGCAATTGCCCCATCCGGAGAAATAGTTTTTGTTTCTTACTTCATAAGTAGTAACTAGCGAATTCATCCAGGGCATTGACAGAACTCTGGCAAGTCCTAGCGGCAAACCGACCACCCCCCCCCCTCTTTCAACAAATGGGACGAACAACTCCATAGAGGAGCACTAACAGCTACTTTTGTGAAGGCTGCGAATATTATTATTCAAGTCATTGAAAGTTGTACCAACAAATGCCAGCATTGATTATCCTTATGCAGTGAGCTCTCGCCTCAAAAATATTCCTGCAATCTAGTTTAGATCCCATATGGGTGGCATCTTACCAGCTGATGGCACAGGGTTCTTCATTATATCAAGGCTGATATGTACACAATAGGTGGTAACGATCTTGAAATCAGCCCTAGGCTACTCTTTCAAGTATCGTATTCTTTTCAAGAGAAGGCATCCTGGCTTATTCAAAGCCAAAGCGAGCGCAAGTTTGTTCTAGAACCCCGGCCGTATATGGAATCAGTGGTATCGGATCGTATCCTGCCGATGCAAATGGTGCAAGAAGACCTGGTCATACACTGTGGCCCTAGACAGTTCGGCTGGGCAGATACCGAGTCGGCCCTGACGACTTTGATCTCCTGGCTTTACCTTTGCGGACCCGTGTATAAAGCTGGCGTGGGGCGCCGCGTTGAGCCTGGAGAGATTGAGCTGAACCACGGGCGCATACACCAATTCTCAAAGACCGTTGTGGGCGGCATGTGCCGGCGTGGTGGATCCTATAAGGAGGTTGATGACACCACTCTCGGTCCCCTCGAGGACTGGCTGCGGCAGTATCTCATGAGAGGTAATACAGACCATGGCTATCTACTTGTGCCTCCAGACACATGGCTGCGGGGGGCGCTGAAGGCGATTGTGGGTTGAAACGGACCGGGGTCCCGGCAACCAAGGCGTCCGATTCCGAGCTGACAATCCGCAGAATTTCCTCCCTCCTCCGAGCCCCATCTTCGAGGATATACAGGTTGCCACAGATGGCCGCGTCTTCTTCCTCACCGAGAACGGCTCGATGGGCCTGGGGCCCGCGTCGATGCGGCCGGGCGACTCCATCCACGTTCTCCCGAGCGGCAGAGCTCACTTTGTCCTGCGGGGCAAGCCTCTAGGCCGGGGGCCTCCAGAGGCGAACCAACCGCAGTGGGTCCAAGATTTGAGTTCTGACAGATACGAACTCATCGGGGATTGTTACCTTCACCAAGATAGCCTGATTGATGATGGAGTGACGACCGTGGGAGAATACCTCGTCGAAGGATCTCTCCCTTTTGAGATACTCGGAGACAAATACTTGGCGCATAGAGGACTACCTAAGAGGAAGACAATCTTGTTGGTCTGATATTCCCCGCGGCCCGGCTTCTGCGAACATTCGGTAATTACCACGGTGCTGAATGATATTTACAATTTCACCCGAGCCCTATCACTGCCTCCTCGCAGCAACGAAGTCCACCAAATCAAAGAAGCTCTTTTTGTAGCTCCTCTCCTGGGTCGTCCTGTTGACAGCCTGGATCCCAAACTGCTGGGCGTAGTCCCCAAACTCCCAGTTGTCCATGAAGCTCCACGCAAAGGCGCCCGCCACGTCCACGCCGTCCTCCCAGATGGCCCGCAGCACCTCGCTCATGTAGCTCATGTAGTAGTTGCTGCGGGCGAGGTCGAACAGCTGGTCCGAGAGGTTCTTCCTGGTCGACTCGGCGAACTCGGGGAAGCCGAACTCGGTCAGCACGATAGGGTAGCGGAAGGTGTTCCACAGCCAGTTGAGGTAGGCGCGGAGGTACGTGGGCGTGATGTAGACGTAGGACTGGGAGCGGTAGCCGATGTCCCAGCCGTTGGTGGTGAGAGTCGATTGGTCTACACAGAGGGGGTAGAGCGGGTCCGAGGCGTTGGCGGCGCAGGCTGCGATGCCGCCGCTGGGCGGGGAGACGACCGTTGCGGTGTAGGGGTCGATGCCCACGAAGTCGGCCGTGCCGTTGATGTACTCGATGTCCTCGCGGGTGAGAGGCACGTAGTCCGGGAACGTCATCTTAAAGGCCTCGGGGTAGTCCTTGCCCAGGAAGAGGGGGTTGCCGTAGGTCGCAATTTGCAGGTCGTTGAAGTGGTAGGCGGCATTGACATGGTCCTCATTCTGGGGGTCCCGGGGCACGCCAAAGTTGTTGTTGAACTTGAGGGCGATACTGCCCGTGCCATTGAGCTCCTCGCGGTAGAAGTGCGCCAGGCGGGCGTGCGACTTGAGCACGGTGTCAAAGCTCTTCCCGTTGCTGCTGGAGAGGAACGGCTCGTTGTAGGTGAACCAGACGGGGACGCGGTCGGCAAAGTGGGCCATGACGACCTTGCCGTAGTGGACGAAGGCGTCCTCGAACGTCGCGTTGTCGTAGCCCCCCGGGAGGCCGCCCAGCGCGCCACCGATCTGGGAGAGGTCGCCGAAGAAGGCGAGCGGGGTGTCGAAGTGGATCAGCGTCACCAGCGGCTGCATGCCCTTCTCCAGGACAAGGTTGATCAGGTCGTCGTAGTGGTCGAGGCCCTGCTTGTTGACGGGGGACCCTTCCAGGACAAAGGGCAGGATCCGGGTCCAGGGGATGGAGAAGGAGTAGTACTGCACTCCTATGGACGCCAGCCGCTCGATGTCCTGCTTGTACAGGTAGTAGTTCTCATTGGTCACGTAATCGGGGTTGGGCGTCGTGATGAGCTCCATGACCGTCGGTGCTCGGCCCTCGTCGGCGACGGCGCCCTCGATCTGCGCGGCAGACCCTGCCACTCCGAACATGAAGCCTTGGGGGAAGTAGTAGCAGTCCTGAGGGGTGAAGTAGTCCGGAGGAGGGAATACCAGCTCGCTTGTCGGCACAGGGGTCGGCGAGACTGTGGTTGAGTAGAGCCCCCTCGTGGTGAAATTAGCCATTGGGACCCGCTCCCATAGAGCAGACCATGCCGCCTGACCATAGGGGTCGCCGGCGTCTGTCGGGGTGGCGGTGGAGTTTGGATACCAGTTCCCCCATGTTGTAGTAGACAGGTTGGGCAGTAGATGGCTGAGAGACTCATACGGGGGAGCATATGTCGCCGCGGTCACTGATGGAGCTAATGAAGTGGCTGTCCTGACAGTCTCTGACTGGGTGAAAGCGAAGGTCGAGAAGGCATATGTTGGGCTGGCCGTGGCATACAGCACAGGATCCGCGGTCGAACTACACCGAGGACGGGCAACGGTGCCGTTGGTCGGGACATAGACCTGTTGGGCCGATGCACCGCACAATGCGCCCAGGAGAAGGAGGGGGGTCAACATGATTGCTGTGTCAACTGTGCCACGAGAATCCCAGCCGCGATGACCCGAGGGACGGCCAAGAAAGGAGAGGTGGGAAGTGAGAGGCGAGCGGCTCCTCTGAATGAGCTACGACATTTATTTATTAGAGTCCGGCTCCCACTCCCCCACCCTCCCGACGGCTCCCCTACCCACACCGAGCAAAATGGTATTTCAAGAGTGGTAGGCAAATGATTCCCGCGGTGCTATCGACAGTGATAGTCACCTCCCCCGCGTACCTGGCGGCCGTTCTTCGGATAATTCCAACGGAGAGGCCAGACTGGGCACATTGAACAACTGTGGAGAAGAGGCTGCTGTTTTCGATCTTGGCAGACCCGGGCAGGGATGAAGACTTCGGTATCATTCGCAATGTTATAGCGAGTGTTGGAACCTTCCCCATGTTTGCCAGCTAAGTTCACATGAGGCTGTACCAGTAGGCCGGATACTAACCCGGGTCAAGGTGCGTAATCCTCCATTGAAAGTTTTCGCGCTCCCGAGGCTGTCATGGATGAAAAAATGTGCGAATACCATGTGCCGCTTCATTGTCGAGTGTCCCAGCTGTTGTGAGAGTCGCGCATCGGGTTAGCGAATGTTACGGACTACCTAGCACTCACTAATACACTAGTGTAGTAGATACTTCCCCAGATCACCCCACAATTACCCCACGCGTGGAGCATGCGCTGGCGTGTGGGGGCAGTCATTTGCCCGCAAAGACTTCTGCCGCAGTATCCCTTTAGGCATCGTATCAACTCGATACGCCGATACGGCACCCAAGGGGATGGCGCATTTTTCCGACATTGCGTCTTTGATCGCAGTGCCGACAGGGATGGGACTTCAGAAGTGGGTTCTGTGGGGACTTCAGGAGGAAAGCTTGCTTTTACACTAGTGTACGGCTCGATGACGGTGCTTCCAACAGTGGAGACGTCGCAGTCGGTGTTGATGATGATCCGATGGTCTGCCAAAGCACTGTCTGTGGATATATATAGTCGTGTGTCGTACTTCGACGTCGACACTCAATGCTGCGAAAAAGATTCTTCTTTGTTCTTCGCAAAAAAGAAGAGGAAAATAAGAAGGGGAAAAAAAGAAGAAGAAAAGGGGTGAGGGAGGGAACAGGGCGAGATGGCCATTGGGGCTCGAGCTACTACGCAACTCGGGCTGGGTTGAGATTTTGGATCCTTAACAGCCAGTTAGAACAATTTCAACCTGATGGTGGACGAAACTTGCCGGTTATACATGAAATGATTCATGTTGGGAGGGGGTGGTAGTCTTATTTGGTGAGTAGGAATAAACTTGAAGATGGGAAAGCTGTATCTGTGGAAGCAGCCCTCTAGGCATTATTATGTACTGTAAGTCAGGGTATCTTTAGCTTGCACAGTTAATCTTGTATGACAGACTCGTAGGATGCGGACTAGCAGTATCAACCATTGAAATGGAGAGGTCCCTCGTTTCCTAGGCATAAAAGCAGCGGCAACATACCGGTTCAAGCCTGGCTTGCTCGACACTTGTCGTCTCCGAGGTCCATCCATCATCTGCGAGGATTAGCCATGGTACTATCTGACTGGCTGTCGCCATCCACTCCAGGCCATCAACTCCACGTCGTCAACGTTGTGCTGTCAATACCACGCCACCAACTTCATGCCGTGAAATCCGCCTCCTTCAACTCACCGCCCATCAAGCCCTCGCCGTCACCGTCAACCCGCCAGGGTCCTCGATTTGTGGTCTGCCAACATGACCGAGTCTGATTTTCATTCAAACAAAACTTGACAAAACTCCCATGTCAGTTCTTCAATCTGTCGTGTGGTCAGTGTGTGTCTCCTCCTGTGTGTCTGTGCGGCTACAACCCTATATTTTCGTCATACTCTGTTTATCCTCAAAATCATTTCGACCATGCTTCACGCTTGTGGCCCTCATTCTTCAACCCTTGTTCTCCTTCTACGAATCCACACCGGGTCCAACTACATCATACTCGGCACCAGTCGGAGTGGAGTGATGCAAATTGCACCAGCAGCGGGCAGCGTCCCAACTGCTCGCTAGCCATACTAAGGCGCCAAGGAATTCAGGTATTTGTGCACCCATGGTTACATTCAAGGTACTTGAGTGACCCACGCGGTCACAGTCTGGTCGCTAATCACTGACCTGTTACCGCAGCGGCCAGATACCACAAGCCAAGACTGACACGTCTTGAGATCATTCATGCTGTACGATGGTGAGATAACAGTCTCTCTGCACTGCAAAAACAGGCACGCGACAGGGTCGCAGAGACAGACGTGGGGAGTCTGATCGCCATCCCTTTCGCCCCCCCCAAAAAAAAAAGAACACTCGAGCAATTCCGACCGCCATCCATCCTGTCACGCGCAAACCGGCTCCCAGTGAGTAGTGCACTGGCTACACCTATATCTCGCGACACATCCTCTCCGACCCACACGGGGATGAATCAGAACTTCCTTCAACGCGTCCCCGATTACACTAACATGGTAGACCCCCATTCCGCACCCCCCCTGATTCCGACCGCCCCACATTCGCGTAACGCGGTGTACGCGTCTGGCGACCCCCCATATAAAAACTTCAATTCCTCAANGTATTATAGTGTAGGACTTAGGTGATAAGGACTACTTATCTGATTATGAATAGCTTTATTACTCGTTAAGTAAATAAGTGTTAAAGTTGAGGGTGCTTCTAGGGGAGGTTAAAAAGTCGGGTGTGTGTGAAGGGGGTGGTGCGTGAAATGGTAGGCTGACTTATAGTGTTGGATGGGTCACGTATTGCAATACGAGTGGGGTGTTGTTCTTGTATTTCTCTCTGTCTTTCGAGTAGTGGGTGCAGTGGGCGTAGCCCGCCAGCTATCTCGGGTCTATATAGTGGGTGGTAGTTGCTTAGTAAGCAACTACGCCCTCTGGCTACAGTACGGTGGCTGTAGCAATAGCCCACCAATGTGCTGTTGCACACTACTATTGCCACACTGGTAGTCTTTTCTTTTAAAAATCATAGTAAAAAAAATCCCAGGCATAGGGTTAAACCCACGCTCTCGCTATTATAATAAGAATAAAAGAATTGCCGTATTCATTATCAGAATCCCTATATTACCATTGCTTTTAGTCATAGCAGCCCCTTTGCCAAGTTCATCAAATATACCGTTATACCAAGTGCCCATCAAATATAGGCACCTAAAGAGGCCTGGTATATTATAGCGGTCCCTGCTTCCTCTAGAAGCTAGGAGCCCGTAATTATACGGTCTAGCATAATATAGTGCTTTCCCTATACAAAATATCTGCTTCCATCAACATATACTGCCCATTTATTATTTTTAGTACTTAAGGGTTTCAAAAGAAATGCACAATAAGGACTCATGCTTCCTTTACCTATAGGCCATAAGTTCAACAAAGATTTACCTAAAGCTAGAACAACAATTACCCGGACTCCCTGGAACTAGAATAACAACTATCCAGCCTTCCGGACCCCTTCTTTCTCTTTACCAAGTATTAACAATTAACTAAATTAAGTATAGTCCAGATCAGCTACCAATCCAACAGCAGACATCAATAACAAGTTTTAACAACAACTCGATCTATAAAAGCCCTCTTCACCCAAGGCCATTTAAGGGAAGAACACTCAGTAAAGCCCTCTCCATCAGAAGCCAATAGCAAGAGTTGGTAGGTATAGATAAGGTAATAGTTAGGTCAGGTAGGGATTATAGCAGACGGTAATAAATAGCATATTAGAGCCAACTTATTAACAAAATACATAGTAGAACATGCAATATCCGATACCGCTCTTAGTAAGTATATAAAACACACATTAAGCAGGAGTTAAGACCGCAAAATCTTGACTGGGAATGCTTAATACACATAGCTAGCAACTTAAGTGCCCGTAGGATAGTAGTAACCCTCATCACCTAAACCCTTAGTACATAGGCACCACTATAAAAATCTTAGCTACAAGGTCTCGCCCTTAGGATAGATTTGAACTATATACTAGCCAACTATGCAGCTCCTTAGGATAAGACACAGGTAACTAGTTAATAGGTATCTAAAGTTTTACTGGTTGTTAGTACTGTATAATCCCTTTTTATATTTTAAGGTACTTATTAACTTCCATCCAGGGCTCAGGGTACTAAGAAGTAGTGATTCTTCCTTTATATAGGGCAGCATTAGTATTGCGTTAGTATATTACTAATTAAATTATATTAGTTAGTTAATTGCCATTAAGTATACTTTTGCTAAGCAAGTCAGCACATAGCTGTTCTTACAGCAATTATCATAATCCCTCATATAGTATTTAGGTAGAGGAAGGGGTTATTGCCAACTAGCTACAGTCCACATATCCTTCCACCTTAATAACGAGGGTATTGTTATCAATGAGGCATTCTAGCGCCTTATTTAGTATACTCTTCATAAAGGCATCTGCTGGGTTACAGTCCCTAGTAATCCACCGGATCTCATGGATCTCACGCTTCTCATATAACTGCCTTAACGCCATTACATTAATCATCAGGCATTTCTCTTTTATTATCCCTAGCTTAACCAAATACTCATATAACAAGTATAAGTCTATATAGATGATAAGAGGAATCTCTAATAGACTCAGGCATTTGGTAATCCAGCGCAAAGTGGCTAATATCACAATCCCCATATCAAAGCCATTAACCATGCTATAAATCTCAGAAGCAAGTATGCTGCATATAACCCTCTTATACTTTATTAACAACCAATAAAGGATTTTTCCAGTAATCTTCCACATAGATAGTTACTTGGTTTGCTTTTCATTTACCAGGGCAATTACATAGCCAATTTGGAAACTAAGGTCCTTATCGTTAGCAAAAGACTCGTCCACAAAGATCACCAACTTGGCTGCTACGAGGTCCAGAGGAATATAGTCAAGGCCACAGTCAAGGTGGTCTGCTTGCCACTTTAGCCGCCTATTCAACTTAGCACAGTCCTCTTCTTTGGTGTCTTGAATTTATACTACAATAGAGAGGTCAAATGCTGCTTCCAGATAGCAAATAGAAGCTAGATATACTCCTTATATGCATTATTCCATATACTATTAAATACAATCTATAGCTATATAGTCAACTGGCTATATATTTACCCCTTAGCCCTTCTATCTAAGATATATAATGCCATTATATAATATTATAATCTTCGTGCCATTAAAGTCTAGTAATCTCTCAAGGGTCAATCTATCCTTTAGCTTGCAGCAGATCTCCTCCTTCTTAATCTTTTGCTCCTTAAATTCTAAGAAAGCTAGGGTATAGAGGGTAAGGGTATTATTAGTCTGCATAGTAGTAATACTAAAGATATCCTTGCTACTATAGTTAGCTATTAAGAGGCACGGGTCATATACAGATACAATCATCACCAGCTTCTTAATATAGTGTTTATAGTATATAGCCCACTAGTATATGCTGGCTTTAGTAACGCTATATAGAGGCTTAATTACCCTTATGATTGTGCTAGCTGGGTATTTACCCCTTATTTTAGGAGGAAGGTAGTATAAGATGGGCCTCTTAAGTGTAAATTTCAATTATAAATAGGCCTGGGTAATATTATAGAGTTCAAAATATAGTCCCTTAGTTATTAAAGAAGGCGTAAGGGCAAGAAGGAGTTAATAACTCGCATGTTGTACTATTAGTGATTATATAAGGATCTTATATTTTATAAGATCCCTAAAGCCAGCTACAACCAAGCAGGATTTCTCATATAGCTTCTCAGTTTTACCCTTAATCTCCTTAATAATGTGAGACTTAAAGATCTATATTCCTCTATATTTCCTCTTATTAAACTACTCAAACTAGAATACTCCTTAGCTAATTAGCTTAAATACTTCCTTATCATCTAACTCCTCAAAGGGGTTGCCCGGGGTGATAATAATGCCATCCTAGTAGAGCTTTAGAGCGAGTTTATAGTTCTTAATTTCACATTAGGTAAGAAATACATGGGCAATAATCTTATTTTCCACCTTATTATTATTATTATTAGCAGTAGGGTTATCATTATTATCATCCGTAGTAATAATTGCCTTTTGCTTGCTCTTGGTTCCCTATGGCCGTTCTCATCATTAAGGGACTACCAGGTTAGGGATAGCCGGTATAAGGTCTAGCTTGAAGCGTACTGGCTCCTTAGGGATATTATTAGGGTTCGGCAGATCAATAGGTCCTTCTTTATCCCGGTGGTATAGCTATATAAGGGTTAACCGGAAAACAACTAATCCATTTGATAGGTTAATTATCATATCATAGTTATTAATAGAGAGTAGTTTATATAGGCCTTACCACTCAGTCTTTTCTCGCCATATGCATACTTTACTCTAGAGTGGAAGGCTTAAGATTCCCAATATATCTAGGCCGTTCCTTATACATAATACTTTATTAATTTTATATACTGCATTAATTCTCCTAATCTCCTTTATCACCTTCTATACTACCTCAGCTCTCCTTAAAGTAGATGGCATAAGGGCAGAGTCTTCTGTTACACGTGGGTATACTCCAAATACTAGGAGAGTTAGCACAAGGCCATCCGGGCCAACCATATTATTAACTACTATAAAGCTTATTTATAGTATAGCTTCCTTAATAAATATAGTTAATAACTTAGCATATAAGATATTAAAAGCCCTATATAAAGGAGCATAATATTGCTCTACTTTGCTGATTAACTAATATGCTTCTATAGGTATCTATTTATATATAATCCCTATTGTTGAATGGCCTTTGCCATATGGCTGTTGGTACATACGTACAGTGGTTGTCGAACTGGTTCTGTTATTTGATGATCTATTTAGGTTCTGAAATAAGGGAGGGGAAGCATATGGTAGGGGCTTAAGGCCTCCGTGTAGTACCTAGGTGGCTAACTAAGCTACCTCATCCCTATACTGATGTGCAATCCTAAGTACTATTCTAATATTGGGGATCTTTTCTTTTGTAATCATATATCTTCCTTTTAGCCTTTAAGCAGGTTGAACTGCTTGTATACCTTCCTTCTTAATGAAATCCCCCTCCTCTCCTCCTATAGGTTGTACTACTTTTCACTTTATATACTGCTCGCGACCTCCAACCACTTGGCTAATATTGGTTGTCATTTGATATCTCTTCCACTTCTAACCACCTATACTTCCCTTATTATCCTTACTCTATAGCTCTTCATATGTATAGAAGGAGCAAAAGAAGCACATCCTTAGTAAGATGTCTCCTTTGTGAGTCACTCACTTGCGTGATTAACTTGTTGCCAGCTAGGGATGCTAGTGCTATATGCTTCCTCCCTAATATAAAACCTCTTCCTCTCTTTCTCTCTCTTTCTTTCTTCCCTTCTTCCTTTCTTCATTATATAATACTTATATACCCATATATAAACCTTTGGTATATGTTTATATGATTACTTCTTCTTCTTTAACTTGTTTAATAAAATTTCCTCACTTATATAATGTCTTCTAGCTCGTGCTCTTCTTCTTGCAGCCCTTATAGCTCGCCTATCTTGCCTGTTGTACCTCCTGTTGGGCCTGTATCTGTTGTGGCGGCACCCTTGGTTCCTCTACTAATGGGTAGTGCTTACCTATTAGAGCCGCTCTTTAGCGTCCTGAATTCTGTGCCTAGTCCGACTGCTAGCTACTGCATTATAACTCTCCCGACTAGTAACTTTATGAATCGGACTCTTCTTACCACCCTTTGCATTAATATTCATATGAGCCCTTTCCCCTCCTTTACTATATTTCTAACCTTTATATAAATATAATAGGAGGCTAAGCGTATAATTGCCGCCCTTCCTTTACATAATATTTGTATTCTAGCGGATATTAATATGTCTAGAGCTGATGTTGTTGCCTACCTCCTTTGTCTTGTATGCTTCTCTTAGCGACATGATATTAATTATTAGCCTCTTCTCATCAGTTGTACCAAGCTTTACTAGGCATTTGTATAGTGATCGTGAGTCCGTATAGATTACTACTGGTATTCTTGGTACCTTTAGATAGTTGAAGATTTAGTTGATTGTTATACTAAGTGCTATGCCGCTATTGAACCCTATTATTATTCTATATAGTTTGCTTACTAGTATGCTTTATATAACTTGCTTGCACTTTATTAAGCTCTAGTGGATAATGTTTCTATAGATCTCAAAGTTAGTCTCTATACAGTCTTCTTCTGTTGCTATAGTAATAATAAATCCTAGCTATAAGCTAAGGTCCTTATTATTAGCAAAGGATCCATTTATAAAGATATAGAGCTTCATATAGCTTAAATTAAGTAGTATGAATTTAATGTCCCTATTAGGGTTCTCCTTCTATTACTTAATTTATATATTTAAGGCTTCTATATCTTTCTCCTTAGGATCCCTGATTTATGCGGCTGTAGAAAGATTATATGATGACTCTAGTTAGCAGATTAAGGTAATATATGCCCCTTAGGCTCTCTGGGCAACATACTGCTGGGCTGTATCATCCATATGGGGGTTGATTAGTTCTAATTATGCGGCTTGTCCTTTTTATATGAATAAGATATTTTCTTCATTCAACTTAATCCTTCCACTATTGAATTCTACCAGCTTTTTAGGTATTAGAACTTCCTTTAGCTTTATATAGAACTTTTTCTTTTTTAGCTTATTTTCCTGCCTCTTAGAGAATATTAGTATTATAAAGAAGAAGGTATTATCTATCTGCATCCCTAAAATGCTAAAGTTATATGGCCCGTTAGTAGTAAATAGGAGGCACGGGTTATATATAGAGATCTTCATTTTCAGGGCCTCTATATAGTGGGTGTGGTAGGTTTTATACTAATGCAGGCCTGCCTTGGCTAGGCTGTATAGTAGTTTCCTAATGATAAGGATTGTGTCTAGGGGGTATCTGTCCCTAAGCTCCAGGGGTAGTTATACAATAATCATATGGGTTAGTACATCTTTAGCTTGGGTGTAGGCTTGTATAATGTTTTGCAGTTTGCCTTGGTATCTATATAATTAAATGAGTATTAGCCCTAGGGCTAGAATTAGTCTCTAGCTTATCCTCTAGATAGTTGGGGCTTATATTAGTATCATATGTTTCTCTTTATCCCTAAAGTCCTATATAACTAGCCTTAATTTCTTAATCAGCTTAGTTAACCTATTCTTAACTTCTCATACTATTCGCATATTAAAGATTCTTAAATGTTTATATATCTTCAGGTTGTATTTTATAAATTTAAATATATCTTTACTAGCTAGAGCGTTAATCTTAAGGGCATTAGATTCTTTAAATAGCTTGCCTGGGCTGGTAATAATATTATCTTCCCTTAGCTTAATGGCTAGGTTGTATGAGTCCCTTTCTTTTTAGGTTAAGAAAGTAGTTGCTGGTAGTTATATAGTTAACAGATATGTATATCATGCGGTTGCTCTCCTGGGTCTGCCGCGCTGATTCGGCTGCACCTGGGTAGCTTCCTTCCTAGGCCTGCCTCTCTTCCTGGCTTGGGTTGGCTGTTATATGGTGATGGCTTCTTATACATTCAGGTCATCCCATACGGCTAGTTCAGCTATATGAAGGTATGGTTTGGTATATATAGTCCGGAATTATATAGGTCTGTTTACTATACTAATTGTTATAGTATGCCTATAGATAGCTTCCAGCTTATACGGTCTTCTCTAGCCTTTATTTTCTCTTTAGATAAGGACTTTACTTTAGAGGGGTAAGGATAGTATGGCATGGGTGTCTGGTCCATTCCTGGTGTTAATTATATGGCTGACCTTAATTTCTGTATAGATGGTTTAAAGTATCTTTATAGCCTTTTGTATGGCTCTTGCCCTTTGGGTGATGTCTGGAGATAGTGGAGATTTATATGAGACTTAAGGGTAGGTATTAAATACTAGGAGGGTTGGTATGAGTTTACTTGGCCTAGCTGTATTGTTTAGGGCCTTGATTGCTATCTGTAGGATTGTCTCATCATTTATAGCTTTATTGATCTCTGTATGAAGGATTTTGTATGTCCTTTTTAGAGGTCCATATAACTGCTTAACTTTCCCTATAGCCTAGTATGCTTCTACTAGCATCTCTTTATATAAGATCCCTATAATCTTTATATTTATATGGAACTCCTCTAATATAAAGTTTATCCCTAGGTTGTATATAATGTAGTTAGGTGGGCTGATATAGGTATAGATCCAGCATTTATAGAGTGCGTCCTAGGTATCTCGTGCGGATATAGATCTAAGGAATGTTGCTGCTTGGAAGTTTATATCTATGTTGATTATGTATAGGGCGTTCTTCTCTCTAAGTTATATGATATTGTTCCGGGGTCTAGGGGAACCGGCATGTTTCGGAATCCGGAGGAAAACCAGCCTTGGCATCCCCCCCCCCCTCCCTCCAAGGCTATAAGAAGGGGCCTTCCTGCGTTGCTTTTGAGAAATTTCTAGTCCTAGAGAATCAATCTTTTTATACCCTGTGAATTTGTATCTATCAGATATATACGTATATACTATAAAACTATTTCTTATGCCCTCTTTTTCTGCCTCTCCTTTTTAGCACCCTCTATTCCCCTCATAACTCTCCTATCGCATCAGGGGCTCCTCTTCTTGCCTTCCACGCTCCTCTTGGGGTGGTTGCTTGATCAGGGCTCTGGCAGAACGTGTGCCTTTTTGTATATATAGAGGTTTTATCCTCTCGCTCTCCCCTCTGGGCCCGTTTTCACTAGTATCTACCCCATAAATCGAACATGGGTTTCTTCAGCCAACAAGGTTTCTTCAGCTATTATAAAGTTCCTCAGCTTTTAGGCCTGGATTCCCTATTTTATTTATAAGGTTATTAGCTACTTCAGGGGAGTGAATCTCCACACTTCTAATACCATTTAATTCTGATCAGAGCTACAGCGCCCTCTCGCTCTTAACAGAGGATTTTACTATCATACAAAGGCCAGATTTACCCTCCCGAGTCACCCACAGTTAACCCAGTGGCGATAGGAGCAGGCATGTGCAAGGCTAGTCTGATCTCTATACCAAGCTGACTCCATCACCTCAGCTATATCTTGAACCCCCTCCCAGCATACCCAATTCAGTAGTGAAGTACGGAACCTCTGGCCTAGCCACACATTCCTGGAAAAGCTACTAAGGGATTTATATCCTCAGGCCTCAGAAATTCATTCCAATCGGATTTAACAGCATCTAATCAGGGCTTATTTCCTTAGAAGGGATATAAAGGACTGGTATTAAGAAGGTTTGGTAGATCCCAACCGCCTATATCACCCGAAACTCTCTTGCCCTCAGATATAGCACCTAAAGGTTCAGCACACTAATTCCCTGATATAGGTAAACTGGGTATAATGGAGCCCCGGTTTAACTGATCAGGCCCCTCTTCGGTTTTCCCTTTTGAGTTATTATTATAATATTTGGTTACCTTATTAAACACTACATCCAAGATATTATCTAATGTTATATGATATTGGGTTGGGCGATAATGGTGCTGAATATTGCGTGCTTCTGTAGGGAGCTAAAGAGGTTCCTGCCCTACCAACCGCTGTCCTTCTGATCGGTAAGCTTGGAGCTTCCGCTATTGTTAGCACCCCCTGCAGTCAGGATGGCTGGCGTTAGCAGCATAAGAGTATTCTGAATATTTATATTGTCCTCTCCTCTGGTTGCTTGCAGTTGAGTAGCTCCTGCCTGCTACCATAGTAAGACTTCATAGTATTTGATATAACCTTCTATACTAATATCATTTACTTGGATCATACCTGGTTATTCCTATACACATCTTAGCAAATTTCAAATAGTACTTAATACCTTTGCTTCTTCTGGACACGCTTGGTAGAGAGAAACATTTAACACCCTCAAATAGCACTTACATCTCGCCTCTTTAGAAAGCAGCTCTAGTGTGGAGAAACATTTAACTTCACTATCACTGCGAGGGACTAATTAGGACCTATTCACTCCTATACACATCTCAGCAGACCCTAAACAGCACTTACGCTTTTGCCTTCTCCCGAGACCCCTAGTAGAGAGAAACATTCAATACCTTCAGACAGCACTCATACTAGGCCCTCTCCTAAGAATGTAAAGGTAGAGAGAAACATTTGCCTCCATTATCACCGCAAGGGACTAATTAGGACCCATATCCTCTATTTACCCAATAAAAGATGTTTATTCTGCTCCCCCATTCACTAGAGGTTCTCCCTTTAGGGGAAGGGAGCAGGATATAGATAAGGCAAGGGGGCTCTCATCAAAGAAAGGTCTACCTTGAGGACGCCAGTCTCCTCAGGAACCTGCCCCCACCCCATCTGGGACCTCTAATCAGGAGCATTATGCTCCTATACCACCCATTCAGGCAGCTTCTCAGCCTATCATACCTTCAATGCCCTTTAGAAATACTGCCCTTTGGGCCTTGCCATTTGTGCTTCAATCAACTCCACGATTTAATAGAACCAATATTATTAAAGTTGTTAATTTAGTAGAGACCATTGCTAACCAGTTCTAGTATCCATTAGATCAGGTACTTAGCTTATTCCTCCAGGTTTGCGCTACCT
>NQMI01000099.1:0-42347 GCA_002270565.1 Stenocarpella maydis
TTATATTTATTTTTAATAGTTTTAATATATAATTCTATATATACCTATAAGTAAGGCTAAAACTACTATATTAAGTAAATTAAGAGTAAGAATACCTTTATAAAAGTATATAATAAACTTAAATTATAGTTTAATATAAATAATAAGTATTATAACTATCTTACTAATTAAAACTTAATAAGCTTTATTAAATATTAATAGTAATACCCTAATAAAAACTTATCTAATACTCTTAAACTCCTTATTAAGATGATTTATAAATATTATCGAATATTAAGATATAATGAGAATAATAATAATTAATTTCATAATAATCTTTTTAAATAGTATATAATATTCCTGAATTTAACTTTATAATTAAGTTTATATTAAAAAGCTTTAAAGACTTGTATAATACATTATAATAATATATTATGATTATAATATTATAATAGCTCATATAAATATATACTTAATAAAATATATAAGCCTATAATAATAGTAATGAGACTTTAAAAAGATATAATAAAAGTAATTTAAAAGAATATATTTCTATAGCTAAAATAACTAATTCTACTTAAACTAATAATATAATAAATATTATAATATATGCTTATATTAATAATATAACTTATAATTCATATTAAAAATGAATAATAACTATATAAATAATAATAATTACCTTATATAATTTTCTTTATAAAATATTTCTTTATAAAACTTTACTTTTAATAAATATAAATCGCTAAGTATGTCTTAACTATTATTAAAATCTTAATCTACCTTAAATCAAAAAATACTTTATATATAAGAAGAAAGATTATTAGTTAATAAATTATACCCTTAAGGGATAATAATAAGTTAAGAATATATATTTAGCTATATATAAAGATTAATGAGATTTATTTATAAATAATAACTTTTAAACTTTTTTCAACTTTAAAGGTCTTAATCTTAAATGATATTAATAGTTATAGGAGATAATATACTTTATTAATATAAGGATTTAGAAATTTACTTCTTAATAAATCCTGCTAATTAAGACAAAATATATATAAAAATAGAAACTTTTATATTAGAGAATTAATACTCTTATAAATATTTCCAAGGGATCCTCCTTAATATTTAATAGCTAGGTATAACTAGTATAGGGCAGTTTAATATTAAATTTTATTATCTTTAACTATTAATATTAATAGAGCTAGAAAAGCTTAAGTTAAATTTAAGTATAACTTAATATTATATTCTTTTAAAATGATTACTATAAGGACTATAATAAGTAAACTAACCTTCTCCATTATAATAACCTTTATCTTTTCCATTATATATATATAACATATAATTAAATACTTACTATATATACGAAATATAATAAATAAAGTTATTAAATATATATTAAAATAAGGTCAGAATATATTCTAAATTACTTAAAAAAAGGTGTTGAATGGCCTTTGCCATATGGCTGTTGGTACGTACGTACAGTGGTTGTCGAACTGGTTCTGTTATTCGATGATCTATCTAGGTTCTGAAACGAGGGAGGGGAAGCACACGGTAGGGGCTTAAGGCCTCCGTGCGGTACCTAGGTGGCTGACTAAGCCACCTCGTCCCCATACTGATGTGCGATCCTAAGTGCTATTCCAACAACAGGGATATTTATAGAGTTTTATAAATATTAATAATGAAGGTAAAGTATTAACGTTAAGCACTATTAAGTAAGCTACCCCACCGAGCGAGCTACTTTTCTACTAGCCCTCCTACTTTAACTTCTAACTGCGACTTTTTGCATCTTATCTTAAAAAGAATATAAGAAGATCTTATTTTAATAGCTATTTAAGACATTAAATCCAACCTAAACCTAACTATTTAATAGATAGTAGAGATATATAATATTTACCTGAACTATAAGAGATTAATAAAAGTGGAACAGGAGGTACTTATTTAATACATATTTAACTAGAATTTATAAGAATATTTGTTTATTTTAAAGGATATTAAAGATATAGTGAATTTCCTATTTTCTAACTATAGTAGTAGCATTATTACGGTGAATTAAGTAGAGAGATTTATTTAGTTCGATATACGTCTTATAATATATATAAATATAAAAGGGCCGTATATAAAGGTAATAATATAATGAATATATAATTTAACCTGATATCTAATATTTATAAGAAATATAATATTTTTAACTTTAATACTTTTAACTTTCATACTTATAACTTTAATAAGTTAGGTTTTATAATAAGTATTAGTTTATTTGAAATTATTATTATATAGTTAGAATAATAAGGGAGAGTAAAATAAATATAGCTTAAGAATTATTAATAGGTAATAAGTATTAAGTTAATTAGTAGAAATAGGTAATATAGATTGCTATTTTTAATTATAAAGATAAAGGTATACTTTATAGGTTAGTATACTAATAGGCAGCCTCTTAAATAATTAGGTTATTAAAACACGCCTAAATAAATAGATAATTAATAAAATTATTATAGAATTAACTTAGTACTTTAAAAAAATATACTATATTATAGAAAAAATGTATTTATTAGCTATTATCTTTTAATAAGTATAAAAGCTATTAATTTATAGATTTTAAGTAATATTATAAGGTAGAGATTATTATTACCCTTTATATATCTTTTTACTTATTTTATTTACTTTATCTACTTAATATTAGGTATTTTAGCTTATTAAAGAAGGCTCATAGTATAGAAATTACTTAATTTAATAAGGCCTGGATTATTTATATTAATAAGATTAAGTTCTTTCTTACCTTTAATGCTATATATAAAATGGTTTTTAAGCTAGAAACTATTAAGGGTACATTTAAGGGTATAGGCTCACTTCTATTTAATTAAGAAGCTATACTTTTTAAGCTAAGTATTAAGATTTAAATGCTAATAAAATAGCTAGGCTTCTTAATACTACTTATACCTTTGGTCTTCTAGATACTATATAACTTAATAGAGATAGATTCTTAATTAACTTTAATTAAGGATTATATCTTTTATTATTAAGGAAGCTCTTTAGTATTAATTATAAATACTATTAATCAGTTGATAAAAGGGATATTATTATTAGCCTATATCATTATCCTATTAACTTAAAAGGTTAATACTCTTTAAAAAGTAAATATAGTACTTTTTAAGTATTAAAGGGTCTGATGAATTTGTGCTATAGAATAGCATTCAGTTCAGCGTGTGTTTTGGCAGGGTCGCAGTATGGTGCTCTGAGGCGAATTCGGACGATTGATAATGGTCTGGATAACTTTGTATTGAATTAAGTTGGGCTTCTGTAAGCCCTCCTTATATACCCTCCGACGTTGTCTCACCCCTGGGCATGCTGCGGTAGGCTCTGGTGCAAATTTGCAAATGCCGGAAAATTCGCCCTTCCAACACACCATCTTTGGTTCCAAGCAACTAGCCAACCATAGCCCTAGCAATACCCAAATCAAGTACATATAAACTCCAGAAATCAAGCTATCTAATGCACTAAGTTATATACTTTTTGGGTAAGAAATAAGGGTAATGCAGAGGTCTGAATTAAGGTGCAAATGCAGGCCAAAATAATCGACTCACGGCCACCAAACTCATCTTGCGTCACGCACGCACTGGGCGTACTTAGCGAAAATCGCCTGACTCGCAAGTCTAGGGTAACTCCTTGCTAGAAAGTCTAGGGTAACTCCTTACAACGAAGTCTAGGGTAACTCCTTGCACGGAGTACCAACGCCCTGCTGAGCGGTTCCGTTTAACANGCGTTGCAGGCCCAAACCAGCGATGTTTTGGCTGGTCCGCTAATCAGTGCAAATAGCGCTGTAGCGTACAGATAGGTAGGCTTGTTTAAGGCCTAAATTCAATGTTGTTTCAGGGCGCTGACTGCTAGAGCCGGGCTCATAACCTCTGATGAATTTGTGCTATAGAATAGCATTCAGTTCAGCGTGTGTGTGTTTCGGCAGGGTCGCAGTATGGTGCTCTGAGGCGAATTGGGACGATTGACAATGGTCTGGACAACTTTGTATTGAATTAAGTTGGGCTTCTGTAAGCCCTCCTTATATACCCTCCGACGTCGTCTCACCCCTGGGCACGCTGCGGTAGGCTCTGGTGCAAATTTGCAAATGCCGGAAAATTCGCCCTTCCAACACACCATCTTTGGTTCCAAACAACTAGCCAACCACAGCCCTAGCAATGCCCAAATTAAGTACATACAAACTTCAGAAATCAGGCTATCTAATGCACTAAGTTATATACTTTTTGGGTAAGAAATAAGGGTAATGCAGAGGTCTGAATTAAGGTGCAAATGCAGGCCAAAATAATCGACTCACGGCCACCAAACTCATCTTGCGTCACGCACGCACTGGGCGTACTTAGCGAAAATCGCCTGACTCGCAAGTCTAGGGTAACTCCTTGCTAGAAAGTCTAGGGTAACTCCTTACAACGAAGTCTAGGGTAACTCCTTGCACGGAGTACCAACGCCCTGCTGAGCGGTTCCGTTTAACATAATATATAAAGATACTATTTGTAAAGAGGGTATAATTAGAAGCTATAAGGCTATTTAGTTAATAAGACTAAATACTTAGATTAATAATTAAAGAGTCTATTTTATGAGAGTTATTTATTATAGTAATAACTATATCTATATATATATTCTAACTCTTTATTTGTAATTAATAGAGTTAATCATGATTCTGTTAATGGAGTGTTGATTAATGGAATTAATGGTGATTCTATTGATTGGCGTAGGTTCTCAACCCTAACCCTATCTTGGCGCATCCCGTTATCTTGTGCCTGCGGGGTTGCGTCGTGGCAGTTGGTCTTGGTTACCCTGGATCCTGGGTTACCATCGTGTTGGTTCATAACAACTGAATATTGATGAAGTCAATTCGAGTTGTCACTTTTCTAGTTGTAGCTTTTGGGACCACACGATCACTCTTATGCCCAATTTATTAATTAGTAAGAAGCCCGACTTTGGGTAGAGACGTTATTAACTACGAAATACTGTTGGACTACCGACCGTTCCCGGTGTTTGTGTGATACCGCTAGCCCCCTGATTATAATATGTAGGTACTGACTCGAGCTTCAAATGTCGGCACGGAAATCCGACAAGTCCGTGCCGTTCCAGGATCACACAGATGCATGAAACCTGACGAGAGCATCCCTCACAAGTTTTGTGTGAGGAGGTGTGCCTCTGCTCCATAACTCACAGATCCCCTTCAGTTGCTTTCAACTGCTCATCCGGGTTAGGCAGGAAATTCAACCATGGGCCCTCATTTATATATCGGGCAAAACCGCTCGCCTTCATGCTGTCACTGACCCATGGGGAGACACGACGGAGAGCCCCAAGCCACCATGTGTCCATGGCCTCGTAGCGCGTGATATACCCAGAAGCATTCACGACGAGGTCGGCATGCGCCCGCTGTTTCTTCTCGTACTCGTCGAAGGTGGCTACCAGCTCGGCTTTCGTGGGTTTCCGCCCGCCATCCTCCTCGGCTCTGCGCACAAGGGGCACGAGCTCATTCAGAAGGTGCACAACGCCCTCCACTGCGAGGTTGCCCCCAAGCCCCGGGTTCACTGTCGCCTTGTGCACCGCGTCTCCCAGCAGGACAACCCTGCCACCGGAATTCCATCTCGTCTGGAGCACCCCCTCTTCAAGCGCCACCATGTTCGCTTTGACTCGGCTATCCCATAGGTCCTTGAAGCTGTACCCAGGGCCAAGGGCGCGGTCTCCGTATTTGTCGATTGTGGCTAGCATTTGCTCTTCGGTAAAGCGTGGCGTGTTGGGGCTCTTGGTCACTTGGTCACTTTTGACGAACAGGAACCAAAAAACGAGCCCCGAAACACCGGCCGCAGCGACGCCAGAGAAGCCTGGGTAGTAGACGTTGTGCACCATGCGGTCCGGAAGAAACAGTTCCCCATTTGTGTTGATATTCCTCGAGGTGGCAAAGATGGCGTGATATGCGCTCACATAGCATTCTCGCATCTGCTGCGCGGTAGCGGCATCAGTGCCATCGAGTTTGTCTGCTAGGAGATTTCGGATAGAGGAATGGACCCCGTCAGCGCCCAGCAGGATATCCCCCCTGAGTATCTCGCCGCTCTCCGTCGTCACTTCCACACCTTCTGCGGACTCAACGAACGAGGCCACTCCAGAATTGGCGCGAATACAAGACTTGTCCTCGATGGCATTGTAGATGCAGCTCAGCCAGAACTTGCGCTCCATAAATGTGGTACACCGGTTGAGACACCTAAGATTGATCTGCTTCAGCCGCCCAGTTAACACTAACCGTAACCGAGTTAGACTTACTTCTTGGATATCTCCTGTAGTATCGCAGAGTCCTCAAACAAGACGCCATGCTCATCATAGTGCTGCCTATTCTCAAGAGGAAGTACGCCTGCCCTGATCTCAGGCCACGCCCCCACCTGTTCCATCACTCGCTGGGTGTGAGGGTGGATAGAGATGGATGCTCCCAGATGCGGGGCAACCTCACGCTTCTCCAACAAGACGTAAGAGATTCCAGCCTTTTCCAATGCAAGTGCTGTCGTAAGCCCCACCAGGCTACCGCCAGCAATGATAACCTGGAATGTCTGTGACGAATGTCCCATAGTGTCGGCAGGCAGTATATCGGAGACATGCATGATGTTGTCTTGTGCTAAAATCTAACGACTTGACTACGAGGCCCCTCAAACATATACGTACTGCTGTAGACCTTGAGGCTCGGGGAGATAGGCAGTTTACTCGGGTGGCACACAAGCAGACGGATTCTGTATCTACCTCGAAGAAAAATTAAGGGTCTAATGAGCATCGAGCGAAGGAATAGATCGTCGGCGGAACATGCCATGTCAAGGTATCATTGTGGAGTCCCATTGTTCCAGGGGGAGGGGGAGGCTGGATACAGCAGAGGCGAGTCAGAGACGCCCCGGGCCGGTCCCCCGGCGCACGATCTCCACTAACACTACCAGGCGGCACCCCACAATTGATCACCCCCACTCATTGAACATTTACATATAAATTAACCATATAAACTTCAATATGTAAGAATTTTAATAAAACATCTTTTATATTAATTATATTAGTATAAACTGCTTAATTCCTAAAAAAGTCATCATTAATATTAATATTCTTTTTAAAAATAATAAATTATAAAAATATATTAAATTATTTAAGTTATTACAAATATAGAATATTAAAATTCGTTTAAACGAAAATACATATACATATTAAGAATATATAATGATTATTATATTTTAATATAGAATTATGAAGAAATATTTAATATAAATTAATAATACTAAATACATTAATTTAATTTTGTAATATATAATTTTAAATAATTAATACCTAAATTATATTTCAGTCTTATTAAACAAGTATTTTTTCAAAGAAGTTGTATATTATATGTTAAGCTTATAATGAACAGTTGAAAAGAATTAGTTCATGTCAGAAAGACAACTGTAATCCTCGGGGGGTGCGGATGGGGGCCACCTTTTGCACATACATTATTGTCCAGCATAGGGATCCGTTCTGTTGATTGGTTCATGTGCCACTCTACCAAAGTTCCATATCCCCTGGAGGAATGAATACGGTTACGATCAGCACTTGCCGATGTCGATCCATCAAAGTATAATTGCCCCTGAGTTGGTGCATACATCTTCAAACTCAATTGTAAGCGGCATCGGAGAAAGTTCGCCAAAGTTGTTAGGGCTTCGTTTTTGATATTTGTCGTGACACTTTTTTCTCTTTCCTTCACCACACTATACCAAGCCGGCCCATTACCGGGCCCAATGCCCCAGAGATGTCTAGCTCTAACGCTCCAGTAGTCCTTGACGCTGATGAGAGGTATGAGATTGCTGCCACGTACGGGACCATCATATCAACAGGTGTTTTGGCAATCTTGGTTTGTGGCACGAGGGTACGTAACAGGAGGTTGGCTGGAAATCATGAAGACTGCTGACAGATGACTGGTGCTGAAAGCTTTGGATCCGCGTGTTCATGAACAAGGCGTTCGGAATTGATGACTGGGCTTGTCTCGTTGGTTTGGTGAGTTGTCTGACAAGCCTGGCGTCCCTGAAGGTTGTTGGGACTAACGACCTGAACAGATCTGTGTGACAGTATTCAATGGAGTTGGGCTTGCTGTCGCATACTACGGCGTTGGGAAGCATATCGAACATGTTCCACCAGAGGACTTGGCGAAGTGGTTCTTGGTACGCTCTTCAACTCTTGACTTGCACACCAGGGCTGCTGCTAACAATCAATCAAGTTATACTACATCTGCATATGCATTTACTTGCTTATTTCTCTAGCTGTCAAGTCCAGCATCCTTCTCCTACTGCGCCGAGTGTTTCCAACCCGTAGGTTCCACACACCCTTGGTCTCTCTACACATACACATCTAACCAAATATGCTCTTTCCAGCGTATATTCAACGCACAACACTCGGGATGCTCATATTTCTCGTGCTATTTACGATATCGGGCACACTAGTTGCCGCACTCCAGTGCAACCCACCCAAATATGCATTTGAACTCGAGTTCCTCATGTCGCCCGACAGGGCGAAATATTGCTTCTCGACAGATGTTACCTATGGAATTTTCATGTACCAGGCCGCCGTCCTGCTCGCTTGCGACATCATCATCTTTTTCCTTCCATTCCCCGCATTGATAAAGCTCAACATGGCCTCTGCAAAAAAGAGGGCGCTTCTGTTGGTCTTCGGCAGCGGCCTGGTAGCCTGCATTGCACCCGCCGTAAGGTTCAAAAGCATACAGTTCTATAAATCCGGATCTAAAGACGTAACTTGTAAGTTGGGAGCTATTGATTTCCTACTCGAGATTCACCAGGTGCTGACAGTGCTGTTTCATAGACGCGGGTGCCGAGTCCTTGTATTGGATGGCCATTGAGTATAACCTTGGCCTGGTGGCTGGCTCATTGTCAGCACTCCGGCCTCTGCTTGCCAAAATCGGTGTGGCGCTAGGGTCGACTAATAAAGGCGATTCATCATATAACAATGGATTCTCGCCGTCTTACCGGCTCGACAATCGCGACAACAAACACTGGGCGTCCGGCAATAGCAGTGCCGCCAGAAAGAACAAACATCAAGGCGACAGCGTCCTCGAAGCCACGGTCTTGGGCGACCACGAGTCCGAAGATAGTGGCCATCAGCACATACTTAAGACTCAGTGCATCAGAATTACCGAAGAAGAACGAGGCTCTACCTCGGCCGCGCATCAGCCATGGGAAGAGTTTGAACCGAGGACGTAGTTCCATCACATGTTCAATTGTCAATAAGCCGACAGCAATGGATTTCTGGAAGTGACGGGGAATACTTTGTTTCCATATTTACTATGTACTTTCCAGTAGGAAGTAATATAAAAGATCTACTTAATTCTATAATAACCTCAACTAAATGTTTCCTAATATAGAAAGTCATTTTTTTTCTAACACAAAAATCTATTCAGTTAACTATATTAGTTTAGTATATTGTAGTTATAGTTTATCTGAATGCCCAGGCAGATAATCTTAATGCCTGATGCAGCTAGACTGAGTTATGTATCATTTATTGACATTTCCCCGGAAAATACTCGACATCCAATTCCTTTCACTTCCTCCCTGTCCTTGATATGGACCTTAATATCATCAATTGGTGTCATAAAGCTCGTGGTTATGTGGCTTTTGATCTTGGGCATCTCGCAGCTTCCACTTGTAGGGATCATGTCGAACTATAACACAGTGATGGCCAAGATGGTAAGAATGCCGTTCCTTGGTACCCGGGTACCTTGTGTCACCATCCTTGAAGAAGCGTTCAGGGTCAAAGGGCGAAGCTGTTGGACCCCAAGCTGAGTCGCTGTGGTGTATGGTTGTAGAAGGAATAAATCGCAGAGCGTCCTTCTTTAACAGGTATCTTCCCTCGATCAACGTGTCCTGGGGTACCACGCGCCCAGCTGCTTTGGCACCACTTGGTAGACTGAATTGAGGAGCTGGAAGCCTGCCATGACTTCTGTGGCATTGATAATTGGCAACCACACCATGGCTATTGCGCACAAATGAATTGGCACGCTCCCTCATCTTCGAAAGAAGGACTGGATCGGAGTAGACGCAGCACAGAACCCATGTTGTGGTCCGGGACAGTGTTGACAAGCAGCCCGTAATACACGCCCAAGTCGAACCGCTCAGTATCGAATTGAGAGAGGAGTTCTTGCTCGTTGACCTTCTGACGCAACTCGATGGCAGGAGATGCGGTCTTAAGCCCACCGAGCACTGCATAATATCCGCGCATAGCTGTTTTTTTTTATATCTCTTATCTATTTTCTAATTTTGTTTTTTTCTTTTAAAAAAAATGAAAAGGCTCGCCCACGGCTGTCTCTAGGCGCAACCACACCTGGGACAAAATGTTGAGGCCCAAAAGGACGAAGCCATCATCAGCCGCCCCCGGCGGTACCTTTTATACCCCCAAACGGGAGAACCTTTTTACCCCGACATCCCAAGCATCTGGACAAGAAGCAGGACCGGCAACGCGCACAAGTCTCGGCGCCGGCGCAGGCCCAGCCCTCTCGCTCACGGGCCCCGCGGTGCTGCGGCTCGCGGCCGACAAGGGGCGCCAGGACGTGGTGTCAAGGAGGTTGGGCATCAGCAAGGAGGGGCGGGTGGGGCTCAAGTCCGCGCTCGGGAGGTCGTCGCGGGAGGGATGTGAGGCATTCGGTTCTGTCTGACGGGCTATGACAAGGAAGTTGGCGAGGGTATCAAGGATCGCGAGGACTGATTTGTTATTCCGGAGTTGGTACACAGGCTCATGGCGAAGTATTCCCTGGACGATCGCCTACTGGTTATGAACATGGGATACTAATATCTCTTATATTCTCGGCAAACGCAGCTGGTGGTGAGAACCTGCTCGAGGTCAAGGTAGCCGGGAGAGGTAAAGGTAAATGAAAGGCAAATCTGCATTCATCAGGCGCAAGCATACTGTGAGTGAAACGATTGCAGACAGGGAAGCGGTCTCTCACCCGCCGGGCAGAAAATGCACGATAGGTATTACGAGCAAAGTAAACGAGGAAAAGTGCCCAAGCATCCTGGGAAAAGAGGTAGTAATTGATCCGCTGTACGTCAATTCAGCGTCTGGTCATTTAGTTTTGTCTATCACCACGATAAATCATCCAACCCACCCTGAAACGCTGGGCCATCAAACACCGCCCGCCCCGTCTGCACGCAACCTCGCCACCTACCGGGCCCCAAGATGCACTTTGGCCCCAGAGATCAGCATATTCCTCGAAGCCAGGGCCTCGGCATCTTCCTCCGCCTACGGGGTCGGCGAGGAACTCTATTCCTCGGCGCCGTCCTCGGCGGCGGCCTCCTCGGCCTCGTCCTCCTCGTCTAGCGACCCGGCGGGCACTTCGTACAGGCGCAGGATGCTCTTGTTAGGGTCCTTGACGAGCACGTACTTGGCGTCCCCTTCGCCGGACTTGAGCACCATGTCCGAGATGGTCCGCACGATGCCCCAGCCGTTGGAGAGCGACAGGTTCATCTGATTGGCGAAGTCGCGTGGCTTCCAGCCGATCACACCGAGGATAATGTGCTTGTCGTTGGCCTTGGGGTTGGCCCGGGAGACGAATCTGCACGGGGGTCGGTGTGTTAGTATGCACCCGCGAGGGTCGTTGTGGGGAGAGAAGCATCTATGGAAAAGAGCAGGGGCACAGGGCATGGATACTCACCCAATCTTCATCTGGTCCGCCTTGGCCAGGATGCTCTCCACGGTCCACCGGGCAAGCTTGCACGAGTTGTTCTTCATCTCGGTGGCGACAACGGCACCGCGCTGGGACACGAGCTTGGAGCGCCAGTCCAGGGCGCCGCCGCTGCCCTGGGCCTTGCTGTCGAACTCGTTGAGGGCGTGCACGCGCAGGAACTGGTCCTCGCCGTTGATGGCGTTCTTCTGGACGGCGTCGAGCTCGGTCCGCACCACCAGGTAGACAGGCGCCTCGTCGTTGATGCTGATGTCGAACTTGCGGTACCGGTAGGCCTTGGACGCGGGCGGCTCGGTCTCCTCGGCGGCGTTGTAGAAGGGGTTGCCGTGGGCCATCTCGACCTTTTGTGACTCGAGCACGACCTGGTTGGCAAAGTTGTGGTTGATGTAGGTGGCCTCCTCGGCCAGGGCACCTGGCTGGTTGATGACGTCCTTGGAGCCCTCGGACGCCTCGAGCGGCGCGTCGGCGGCGTTCTCGTTGACGGTGACCAGGTCCAGGGTGGCGTTCTCGCGCTTGTCCAGGAAGACCTTGTTGCCGTGCTTGACAATGACAATGTCCCAGGGGTAGACGGAGCGGGGCGCGCACATGAGCATGGACAGGATGCTGTCGGTGGCGAAGACGGTGGCCTCGTTCTTGTCGGCGAGCTCCTGGATGATGGGGTCGGACGAGGTGGTGACGTTGTAGGCGGCGCGGTCGATGGGGTTGAGCTTCTTCTCGGCCGACTTGACGGGCTGCTTGTCGTAGGAGCGGTCGTAGTACGAGACGAAGCCGTAGCTGTCGATGTCCTCGCCGTCGTCGGCATCCAGGTTGAGCTTGAGCAGCCTGTTGTAGTCGATCTCCTCGAGCAGCTTCCAGTCGCCGCGGATGTTGATGGAGGCGTCGCGGTTGCGCTGAGGCTTGTCGTAGTCCTTCCAGCCGAAGCGACGGCCGCCGCCACGGCCCCCGGCGTTATTCCGGCCCCCACGGCTGTCGTAGCCGCCCCGGCCTCCGCCCCGGCTGCTGAACTGCTGGCGGCCACCGCCACGGCTGTCCTGACCTCCCCGGGCACCGCCACGCTGGCCACGGCCGCCACGTGTGAAGACGGCGCCACGGCCGAAGCGGGACTTGCCCGTGTCGCGAACGTTGGAGACGACGGAGAAGGAGGCTTCGTCTTGCTCGACAGGGGGTGCTGCGAAGAGGGAGGCGCTGGCGGAGCCGTATGTCTGTTGGTCTGGGGGCAGGGGCGGATGTCAGCACACTGGCAATCCCAGCAGTCGGCGGTGATGCCAGGTGTCGGATGGGCGTACCTCTGTAGTTCCTGTTGTACTGGGCCCTCCCTCCACGACCATCACGGCCGTCCTTTCCATCAGCAGTCCAGTCGGCCATGCGACCCAGCTTGTCGCCCTTGGAGAAGGGGGCGTATGGGACGCCGTTCAGGGTGGTCTCTGTTGTGACCGGGGGGCCCCATCCGTCGCCGTCGGGCAGCGCCGCGATGATGTCGGCGATCGATGTAGACATGGTGGGTGTTGGGTTTGGGGCTGCCAGGCGAGGGGATAGTATGGGATTGATTATTTGGTAATGCGGGTTCTGGGTTGATGGATGTGGTATGCCTAGGCCGTATCTGCTGCCGCCTCGGATGGCCAGTGTCTGTGGTGAGGTGCAAATTCGTCAAGAGCTGCAGAAATTCAATGTTTGGTGGGGTCCAGCACTAGCGTCGCAGGCCTTGGCGGGTCCGACTGTGGAAGGCGGGCAGCGAAGCTCATCCCCGCATGACTGGATGAACCTGCGCAACCCCCCCCCTTTACTACCCCACGCCATTTCAGGCTCAGGGTTAGGTGCGGACATGACAATGGTCCCTCGCCCTGCGCAAGACTGCCTTTGCCTGCTACAATTTTCGCCTGTAGCACTGCATCATTTGAAATGCATTTCGCCGCATCCAAACAGGTTCCATCTTTTAGCATATCCCAAAAGCTTCATGGTGATGCTGCCCACGTACTGAGCAGATGGTCCGGTCCGAAGGGGTTTGGCCTGAACCTCAAGCACCTTGGGATGCCTTTTTCTTACTATGCTAAGACGTTCCACGGTCATTTCTTGTATTGCATTAGGAAATAATTTCGGCATGTCCCAATGTGTTTCCAGTGGCGCAACTCGGTCTTGAGCTCTAAGAGGTTGCCATCTGCCTACCAGTGGCAACATCGAAGGGAGCGTCTCCATGGTCAGCCGGGCCAATACAATACAAACACTGATAGCTGGCAGCCTTTAATTTGGAGTATTATTGATTTCCCGATTATATGTATGGGTTTAAACAATATAAGATAGTCTATATTATATACACAGGAAGCAGTCCAATTCAACACGCAGCCTACCTTGCATCGTCTCTTGGTTCATGCGTGAACTCATGCCCATGGTGCGCACCGCTCTCAAAGTGGATATCCACGTCTCTGTTCACCATGATTCCTTTATTATAGATCCTTTCTGTCGACTCATCGTCATCGTACCCTCTTGTTGATAGAATCGTGGCGTTGTAGTCCTGCACCTTGCGCTTCCCCTTGCGCATCTCAAAAGCATCGTTGCTGCTGTCGTTGATGGGCATGGAGCCCGGCTTGGAGGGCCTCATAGATGAGCTCCCTCCCGTGTTCATCTTACCTCTCGTGGTCCAGAACAGCCGGCTGAACGCGGGGCGCACTGCATGGTCCAACGTCAGCGACAAGAGCAACAAGCAAAACACAGCACGCTGGTTGTGGAGGCGGGCGCGATATTCCCCGGGAGACGGGCCGAGGGGGTTATACGTACGCATGGGAGCCTGCCCAACCAATGTGGCCACGAAGTCCTCCCTGCAGGACCAGATGGCTGCCGTAGATCCATCTTTTTGCTGCCAGAGGGGGATGGATGTCAGGATACTGCCACACGAACCAATGTTTGACGGGCACGGGATTGACTGACCACCATGACAAATGTCACTCGGAGGATGGCTGCGATCATGATGAAGATTCCACCACTGAATAGGAGGACCAGTGATATCTTTTTGAATATGGTCATCTTGGCTCGTAGGACGACGGGGGCGGGTATGGCCATTATGCAGAGATCCGTGATGATGTTCATGATCAGAGTTGGCAGCATGTAAAGTGACGCCTGGGGCTCGCATAATCCTTTCAACGGTCGCCTGCGTTAGCTGGATCGATCTTCCGCCTTTTCTTCTTCTACAGTGCTCTCGGCAGTCTCCTGTGGTGGGTAGCAATGTGTCACTCACCACCCTCGTCCGTGTAGAAATTCCACATTCGGGGATACGGGCGGCACGCCCCGAACAGTATGCCCATGATCATGATAAAAGTGCACACGACGACCCATCACGGGCCAGATGAGCTTCGCGACCCAGAGACCTGCGGGCCAGCCGTCAGCTTGGGCCTAGAAAGGGGGGGGGGGGTTGATGCCTGCAAGGGTCACCACGGTTGGGGGTTGCGCACCCTTAACGACTCGCCGGAAGAAGAAGAGCATATTGATCTTGAGGGACCACACGAAGACGACGTAGGTCGCCACGCCGGCACAGAACCACTGCGTGACCCAGATGTACGGTTTGGCCTCGTCGGGCGTCATGGCCTCCCTCTGGGCGATTGTGAGGGTGTGTAGGTCCGCATGGCGATCACAGACGTCTGCCGCGTATGTCATCACGGTGTAGACAACCTGTCGTCCGAACTCCACAAGTCAGCCCCGTATCCTATGGTAGCCAGGGGAGCGGCATATAGTCTTTTAGCCGGACTTGCCCAAGAAAACCAGATGAAATAGTCATCAAAGTCGAAGCCGCGGAAGCCCACCATCCTCCAACGACACAGGCTCCGGAGGAAGATGAGCAGTGAGCCGGAGCCGTAGAGCGCCCATGTCTCAATGATGGGGCTGTACGCCATCTCGAAAGGCCTCTACGCGGAGAGGATTCGTGGCGTTGTGTGCTGGGGACGGCGGAGCCGACCTGAGAACTATCGTGAACTCGCAAGGCTGAGTCTGTCTGACACGTGACAAGCCTTCAAAGTTGAATCATGAAAATAACCATCTAGTCAATTCAGACGAGCGTGAGAGGGCGGACAAACCTCGGGCGCGAACAAGCTCACCGTCATGTAGTCAGCCTTTGCAGCCTTCGACGACTTGCGAATGTGGGTCCCGACGAGACTTATAACCAATTATCCAGAACTGGCATCTTCTGGCGAGCTTCAGGAGGTGAGCTGACCGGCACTCCCAAGCCCATGGCGCCACCAGGCCTGCCAGTGATCCTCCATACGTGCTTGTATGGCCTGTCTGACGTCGAGAGAGCTCAGACTCATGCAGGGCACCCTGCCTGGTCACCCCGATATGACAGACCGGCGAAGCCACCCAAGCCCTAGGAAGATCTATCTTGTTGGCTACACGTACCCTTCCTTCTCCATGGTAGCACCTGCTTATTTTTCAGCCAACAAGGACAGGACCCCACCGAGGCACATCATGCCCGCTGGTCTGGATGGTCCGCATCGCACAGCAGCCAGCTAGTAACATGATGAAGCATGCTTCTCATCCCGCCAACTCAAACAAGACCACCTCGCCCATCCTACCCAGGGTGGTGGTTCACCCGGGCTGGCAGCCTGGCAGCCAGGGACCCATGCGAGCAGCTGCATATAAGTCCACCTCGCTTCCAACCAACATCGATCCTGTGCCACTCCTCCTTATCATGGCGCATACCCATCTGCTCCGCCGACCCCGGACAGCGGAAGATGGAGTGTCGATCCTGGATGGGACGCTGTAGAATGCTTGCCCGGTCAGCTGCAACACCGAGAGGCTCGCGGGACTCTACGGGGGAGGTCGTACAGCATGCGGGACAGAAACCGCACGATGACACGTGAATGATCCTATATCCTCGCTCTGGGGATCCGAGGGAAACCGGGCCAGTGCGGGTGGGAATTAGTAAATTAGATCGGAGCATGCAGCATAAATCCATCGATCCTACACACCACAGGAGCGGCCGGACTTCACCAATATTAGTGCCCGAGGCTGCTTACCCTGCAGAAGGATGACCCTTGGAACAATGCCTCCTGCATTAGGCGCGCCTGGGGCTGCTTCTTCAGCGTGCTGGCTGGACGCAGAGGCGGCGGCGGCGAGATTCGGGCGAGAGGGGTGCGCGGGGCACACACACGGCGTCGTAGAGCCGCAGCCGCCTTGGGCCTGAGTCTTGGACCAGCCACGACGAGGATTGGCCTATCATCCCAGCCGACCATGCCCAGAGCCGTCTCCACGATGCTTTTTGTGCGTGACTATGCTACGGAACGGTCAGTCTGCACTACATACTCACACTAGTGTAATTGGAAGTCTGGCTGTGGAGACGTCCGGGAGGCAGACATGGGTGGGCCTGTGAGTGGGCCGTCGCCATCGCCAGCCACATCGTGCGGCAGGCCCAATACCATATTTACCACAGTACAGTACATATCCAGCACCATCTCCGCCTCCCGGCCCATGATATGCAATCCCGGCGCGGTTCGTCGGCACCGCTGTCTCTAGCCATAACAGGCATCGCGCAGACTTGGCATCCCCTTCTTCGCATACATACCGTTGTATGTCAGTGGTGGCGTTACCGACGACCTCGGCTTATCCCTTGGACTACACATGTACGATCTCGAAGCACGACCTGGTGGTATCGAGAAACCGTCCGAGTCAACTGCTACACTCAAAGCCCCCCCCCCTCCTTCCACGGGCGCGGAGCAGACAAGGTTCAATCCCACACAAAAGACTTCGGGCGGGCCGCCGAGCCGGAAGAGATGCGAGGTCTGGCCATGAGCTACGCTGGGATGGGAAGGTTTGGGTGCGATGCGCCTGGAGGATCACCAGGCCTGCCGGTGCAGGTGCTGCCCCCGAGGACGATGCAGACCTGGACAGTGTCGATCAGCAATTGCAAAACCCCCAGGCTGTTTTGGTGATATGTCACCTCCACTAGTCATCTTACATGCATGCTCAAGTATGCATGCAACCCAGGAAGGATCCGCGGGATTGCCCAGGCCAGCATGCTGGCATGTTAGTCCAAGTACACAGTAAGCATCTCACAGTCGCCCGACGCACAGCATGCTATGGCGTCCACCTACTGCAGATCAACCGAGGGTCATGATTTCTCATGCAAAGGGGTGTTATTTCACTATACCTAGCTAGTATACTGGTGTAGCAGCCCAGTAGCCATCTCTAACCCTTGATTACCCAGAACCCCTGGGGGTTGCACCAGCCCTTCAACCCAACAACACCCCAGTCCATGCCGATCCCGCTGGCCTTGTGTCCACCAAAGGGCATGTTAGCCGAGACCTGGAAGTGGGAATTCACCCAGACGCTGCCGGACTCGAGCTGGTCCGCCATCCTGGTGGCCCTCGCGACATCGCTGCTCCAGACGGAGGCACCCAGCGCCTGCTCGAGGGCATTTGCACGCCTGAGGACGTCCGCCTCGTCCGTCCAGCGCATCAGGGGGAGGATGGGCCCGAACGGCTCCTCGGTCACGATGCGGGAGTCCTCGGGGGGGTTGTCGATGAGCGTGGGCGGGAGGACGAGGCCCCTGTGGCCGGCCGCGGACCTGCCGCGCAGCTCCTCGAGGCCGCCGAGCGCGACGGTCCACTTCTGCGCCTCGGCCTCCTCGAACAGGCCCCTCACCTTGTCGTACTGCATGCTGTTCTGGATTGGGCCTACCGCTGTGTTGGCACCCGCGGGGCCGTACGGCAGGTTGTTGCGAACGAACTCGATCATGGCGGCGAGGAACTCATCGTAGATCTTGTCGTGGACGTAGACGCGCTTGATGTTCATGCAGACCTGCCCGGAGCTGACCAAGGCGAGGAAGGCAACCTGGGGCGGGGCATCTTATTAGTCGGATCGACGCCATCACTGCACCACCGCACAGACGCCCGGGGCTGCCAGGACAGGGGACGGGGGCCGCACCGGGGACGTACCTGAGGCACCACCTTGGCGATATCCGCATCGTCGCAGATGATGGCCGCGTCGTTGCCGCCGAGCTCCAGCGTGACGCGCTTCAGCATCCGCCCGCAGACCTCGCCCACCTTCCTGCCCGTCGCCGTGCTGCCCGTGAAGCTGACCTTGCGGATGTCGGGGTGGTGCGTCAGCAGCGGGCCGAGGCCCTCGTCGCCGCTCAGCACCTGGACGACGCCGGGCGGGAAGATGCGGGCGGCCAGCTCGCCCACGCGCAGGAGCATGTACGGCGCGTAGGGGCTCGGCTTGACGATGACGGTGTTGCCGGCCAGCACGGCCGGGCCCAGCTTGCCGACGCCCAGCAGCAGCGGCCAGTTCCACGGCACGATGGCGGCCGAGGGCCCCAGCGGCCGGTACCGCACCCGGCAGGTGCGCTCGGGCGAGTCCTCGACGACGTCGTCCGGGAGGCGCAGCCGGGCCGTGTCGCGCAGGTGGGCGAGGGTGAGGGCCATCTCGAAGTCGGCCGTCGCGAGGGGCTTGCCCGTCTCGGCCATGTCGAGGTCGCGGATGGCGTCGCGGTTGGCCTCGATGGCGTCGGCCAGGCGCGGGAGGTAGGCCGCGCGCTCGTCCCACGCGAGGGCGCTCCACGCGGGGAAGGCGGCCTTGGCCGCGGCGACGGCGCGGTCGGCCTCGGCCTGGCCCGACACGGGGACCTCCGGGAGGGCCTCCTCGGTCGAGGGGTCCACGCCGTGGCGCGTCGAGGCCGTGGGGGTCAGCTCATTGTTGATGAGGTTCAGGTACGGGGCCTAGAGGGGGGGGGGGAGGCCCCGGGGCTGCTGGTTAGCACGTGGCCAGCCTCATGCCTCGGCATGCCGTCGCTCCCGGGTTCTGGACGCACACACCTTGGGGTCTAGTTTGAGAGCCATTGCGTGTGGGTGAGGGAGCGTGCGCCGCTTGGGCTACGGGAGGCGGGCAAAGGGACAAGTTGACGAGAGTTTATGGGGGGGGGGGNGGGGTGATGGAGAGGCTCGGCTGGAACCCGTCGGATGGAAGACGATGGCGGCGATCCCAGTCTCTACATCTGCGGATCTGAAATGTTAAATACATCCGGCGGTTGTACCCTACGCCTCTTGCATGTGAACCTGGCTGAGGCGTGTCTGAAAGCCGCTCTGGGCTTCATATCGAGCAGACAGGCAAGCAACAACCCGGAAGACATGGTAAATGGCCCCCAGAGGGGACCGAACCCCGGGTGCCGTGTGACGTGAAAGCCATGGTGGTTGGCCGCCTGCTAAGAAACGCGCACATGAAGCATGCACGACGGCCAGGAAGGATTCGCACAGGATTCGTTGGTCCGAGACCAACAGCCTTCCTTCGTCCGCCACAGTCCCACTGGATGATATTGCTGCTGCTGTTGGTGGTGGTCTGCATGCCTATCGTGTGGGGGCCCCACAACACAACGGTCCAAGGAGCTCTGTCAGAACTCTGAAAAAGCCGTGGGGTTCTGGGGTGTCAGAGGAGGAGCGGAGACACCTGGCCGCGTCTCCCCCATCCTGCAGCTCGGCCTGCTTATTATTATATGCCAATGTCTTGGGAGCAGTGCAGCGGAGCACTTACAAGGGCTGGACGCCTGGCCCCGGCCCCGATAGACTGCCTACACCTCAGAACTCGCATCTGGAGCATCTTGTTCGGGGGCCGGTCTGCAAGGGAGGAGGCCCGCATGGCTGCATATACGAAAACGCAGGGTTCCGGAGCAGTTTTTGGCCCTGTGAACGAGAGAGGTTCGGTTCGTGCAGGTGGCGCCAATGGCACCAATCTGTCCTTCATCTCGGGCGCTGACAGGGGCTGTTGCTGACATCGACCCTCCAAGGCCAGACCAGGGAATTTCAAGCTGCTGCTTCCCATGCAGCACTTCTTTGGTAATACCTACTAGGATACGTAACTATATGAAATTATATTACGATATAATTTATGATCTAATTATAGAAACAAATGTTAATATTATAATAATCACATTTAATATAACACACTAAAATTTAATATATATATTTCAATAATTAATAAATATAATAGTAATTAAAAATCACTATAGTTATTACTACCTGTTATTAGGACTTCAATACAAAATATCATTAATTCAGCTTTATAAATTTATATTATTATTGAAAGGTCTAGCCTATGATGGGCTGCTCGAGTGGATACCTCATCCGGCTGGCCTGGGAGGCCCTTGGGAGGTTCGAGCCTCAACATCACATACCCTGGCAATCAGTCGCTGTCAGTTGACCCCGAGCCTGTACTACCTCACAAGTTCACAACACACAGATGATTATTCTGTACTACAAGGACCAACAATCGGTGTGATGCCTGCCGCATAAGGTTAGATAAGACACTCCTAACCACGCTAAGCTTGGCGAAAGGTAGTATAGATACCAAGACAAAGGATTTTGGCATGTGGCTGACGGCCCGCACGAGCTCCGTTTCCCGTTGAGGAATGGGTGCACTGCAAGACGTAGGGGATCAGAGCGCGAGCCGGAAATTTGTTTATTCGTTGGCTAGACGAGTGAAGAAGCAATCTTTGTCTGCATGAACTGCCCCCGCTGGGCTTTGGGTGTTCGTAGGAACAACCTCGGATGCATCGGCCAGCTGCCAATTGGCCTTGGCCATCCATCCTCGCACAATGGTTACACGCGCACAGGAACCACCGCTTGCAGCTCCGTTCAGTGCTACCCAAACCCACGGCCGACTGGCCAAGTGTGAGTCTGACAGCACTTGAGTGCCGGGGTAGTTCAGGCAGGCATTTTGCCTGGTGTCACATAGATGGTTCCCCAGGTGTCATCTCATGATAAATTCTACGGGTTAATTAGTCCACGAGATACTCGCCAGCAGTGCCAACAGCCGAGTGTTATATAAACCTAGGCCTTCCGTACTTGTTGATGCGACCTCGGGACCCCGGTAAAACTGGAGGCCCTGTATCCCGGTAGTGATCGTTGCACAGCCATAGCCCCTTCCAAAAGCTCTCCAGGACGAGATGTTTGCAAATGGCTCCTCGTCCTTCTTCAACCTCCCCGTGGCATTAGATGCCAGTGGAGGGCGCGAGGAGCGTATCCTCGGCACGCGACAGGACCACACTCTGCACACTCACTGGAGATCTCTTGAGGATCACTCCTTGTCGAAACCGTCTCTTCTCGATGCCTTTGCCAACAACATCCCCCTAGTCCGTGAAAGAAACTTCCTCAGTGATGGGGAATGCAATGCCATGTTGGATATTCTGCAGACACATAAGATAGTAAGCTTTCATACTATACGGTGCCTGCTTATGAACCCCAGTCAACTAATTATACCCAGGGGATCTATAACACAGATCATGTCTGGCCGAAGGTTGGATGCGTTGGTATTTCGCAAACAGATTATACCAAAGGTACCTTGAATTCAATCCCCACAAGACATTCTCCGGCCCAACGTTTGAAAACTGCACGACCTACGCGCTCGGGCTGCTGACCCCGGTCCGTATCCAGACAAAGACAAATACTTTGGCCGCGTGAAAGAGGCCCGGTCGCTTCTGGATCGCTGGAAACAAGAGGCAGGGATTGACATCATGGAACGGATCGCCGGCTCCCTCCGCAAGGCCACTGGTATGCCAGTCCGGCTGGCAACGGAGGGAGACAGGGAGTACTTTGCGGGCGTCGTCCGGGCGCTGGACAGCGGCATTCAAATCCACGCCGACTTTGCACCTTTCGTAAGCATTTCAGAAACGCCCACGTACCCCCCGGCTCGTCCGGTCTTCACGAAGCTGACGGGCTCGTCTGCGATGCCGCAGGAAGGCGCCAATTGGGAAATCGGCCGCATTGCCGCCCAGCTCTCGTGGAACATCCTGATCAACAAGATCCAGGGCGGTGATACCTACATCTATGATAGGGAGTGGAGGGCACCGGAGGACGACCTCAAATGGAGGAAAGAGTTCCCAAAATACGCATATGATCCCAAGATCGTTGAGGGTCGTGCCTTCAAGGTAATGAGCGCCCGCAGAGGCGATCTCACCATTTTTAACCCGAGGTAAGCGACCTTCCTATCTACCCACAAACGCCCAGGTGGCAATTGCCATGCACCTCGGAGATCCTGCGACTGATAATTCATTGGTGTGATTTTAGGAATTTCCACGAGGTCAGGGCCTGCGATATCCCGATAGGAGAGCAGGAAATTCCAGTGCGCTATACCGTGAGTTCTTTCATGGGCTACTTGCCAGGCCAGGGCAGCGAGCCAGCTACATTGGTGCTCTGGTCGTGATGAGGGCATCGATTTCGGGTGGCCAGATTTGTTACATAGAAGCGTCTCTCTTGACCCGGACTGAGAGCCTTCAAATGCATACAGTACCTGCGTAGTAACGAATCCAAAAGTCCCCCTTCCCTTTTTTCGATCGACCTCCAGAGCGCTCAAGTTGTGAACATCAGCAACCTCGCCTGTGATCAACTCCATGTGTAGCGGTGGCGAGAGGTCGTTGAACAGAGGCACTTGGACGAAGTCGTGGGCATTCAGCCGCTGATTCAGCAGCCCACCTTTCAATAAGCATGATGTGCGGTCAAGCATAGAGCCATGGTCGGACGTCCGGGTCCACGAGTTCTCCGTGATCAACACTCAATCTATACATCAGTAAAACACAGGCGCCTGATAGGAGACACAGAGCGAGGGAATCCAAAAAGGATTGGCCCAAGAGCATCCATATGATTGAACATGATGCGTAAGCCCTCTATCCACAAGTGCAGAAACCTTAATATGATATCGCTAGCGCCCCAAGGAACTGACAAGCGACATGTTCAGCTGTGTGGACTGGTCACATGCGGCCAGGAGCAACATCATTTGTGTTTACACGGGTATGTGTTCCCGGAATGGTCATGTGGGGACCTCCATCAGGCCCTCCAAAAGCAACGTACTTGCTTGGGTACATGAGCGCTTACATGCATGTGTTAAAAGTTCACCGTCTAGCCGCGGATGCCTGGAGCCTCGCCAGCTGTGTTACATAGCACAAGCTAATGCACGCACGGCAACAATGGCAGCAGCTGTCAGCTTGCTTGTTGGTTGCACTGCAGGATTTGGCGACCTGTGCATGCAAAAGTAGAACTGCGCCGGGGTGCCCTCTACTGCATCGGCCCAGCCTGGGTGCCCAGCAGCTAGCTATATACCGGGTGAGTAAGTTAGCTAATAAATAATGTAAGTAAACCTTAGGTCTTCTAAAACCAAAATAAATAGTTTTTAAAACCATGCATAACAACTAGTATATTTAAATAATGTACATTAGTCTTTTATAATATTTCGTTTTAATATTAATTTATTATAGTTTTAAGTATTAGTTATATATTAATCACATTAATTATAATCGTAACTTAAAATAAAATTAAATAATTCTATAACTATGTATAAAAGTATTTAAATTAATTAAATTTTTTAGTATTTGTATCTTTTTACTTATATAATAGGAGTACTTAAGACGGATTAATATATTTAAAGGCCTCTATCCTGCGTAGCTTCGGGACCTGCTTACTTGGGCACGGTGCATGATCCAAGTGGAACTTTGCTTCACCGTATCACCATAATCCCTGTGCACCATCCACCATAGGAAGGTGACCACGGTGTGCTTTTCATCGCTGTAGCCTAACCCAACTTGCATGTCCGTCTCCCGTGGTGCGCATGTGTGAATGACTGCATCAGCCCTGGCAGCGTTGAACCATTTGTGGGTTGTATCACTGCCGTGCCGCCTTTAGTCCTGCGCTGGGCCATAGACAGTGTAGTTCCTCAGCCCTAGCCGGGTGAATGCCTGCCACCCCTCCGTACAAATCCCAACGATCAAATTTCACACTTTCTACCAGAAGTCCAACGCTGACCCACCAGTCAAGCTAGCCAACCAGATAACTGCGGTTGATTGTGTCTGAAGATGCTTGGCATGAACGCCTGATCTAAATGGTACACTGTACACAGTACGGAGTATTCCGCACTTACCCAGGTGTTAGAACAGGGTTGCATTGAATGCCACCTTTGCAACATATTACCCTAACTGGGTTTGTTCAACGGGTTGGTCGACCACTTTGTCAACGACGCCCTCTGTTTTGACCTGGGTGTCAAGTCGAGACTGTTCCCGCTCATAATTTCTGACTCTTGTGGCTCAAAGTCTGGCCTTCTACCAATCCATCTGATTTGGGCCCCATCTCCTCTAGTTACCCTAGAGCCTCGCTCATCAAGAAAAGCATGGCAAATCAAGACGCTTCCTCGCAGTCATCCGACGCCATGAAATCAGCAGTTGCTAGAATTTCAGTGTCGGACGAAACGCCCGTGGCGTCTGGGTTGCAGACTCCCAATGAAAAACAACACGTCGAGTTGGGAAGAGAAGCGCCGGCGTTTTCTGGGGGGCTCGAGTCGCAACCGCCCCGGAAACCCGCAAACACAACATCCGAAGAAGTTATTACGCCAGTGCCGTTCCAGCCTCGCCGTAAATTTGGACTATTCCCAGTCCCTCCGACCCAGGACCCAGGGCCTCCCCCGGACGGCGGCACGGTGGCATGGCTCCAGGTCCTAGCTGCACATCTGATGTGGTTTATCAGCTGGGGCCTGATCACCAGCTTCGGGCTCTTCCAGTCCTACTACGTTGAGACGCTGGATGCTGCGCCGTCGAGTGTCTCATGGATCGGCACAGTGCAGATTTTCATCCTCCTGGTGTTGGGCACCTTGTCTGGCCGGGCGAGCGACGCGGGCCTAGTCCACGAGGCTGTCCTCGGGGGAACCATCTTGATTGTCTTTGGCTTATTCATGACGAGCCTGAGTACGCAGTACTACCAGTTATTCCTCTCCCAGGGTATCTGTTCCGGGATCGGGATGGGCATCCTGTCCATGCCTGGACTCTCAGTGCCAGCATCGTATTTCAAGGCGAAGAAGTCCTTGGCGGTTTCCATCATTGCATCGGGCGCAGGAACTGGTGGCTTGGTATATCCCGCCATGGCCCAGCAACTGCTTCCTCGCGTGGGATTCGGCTGGACAATACGCAGCATGGCCTTCGTGACGCTCTTCATCTCTATCCTCATCAACCTCCTCGTACGCGTGCGCATCCCGGCTCGTAGATCCGGACCTCTCTTCGACTTCCACGCTTTTAAGGAGCCAGCCTACGTCTTCTTTTCCATTGGGTTCTTTCTCGTCTACTGGGCGGTGTACTTTGCCTTTTACTACGTACGTACTCATTTACCGAGGAATTTACCTCCTCGTTTCACACGTCTGTATCTGACCTTGATCACTGCTAGATCGACATATATGCCCTAACCTACACGTCCTTCACCTCACTTGATTCCATCAACCTCCTTCTCATCCTCAACGCCCTCGGTGTCCCGGGCCGCATCCTCCCAGGCTACATCGCGGCGCGCTTCCTCGGCCCCCTCAACACGGCCATCCCGACGGCGGCCTCCGTGGCCGTGGTTCTGTATTGCTGGCCCGCGGTGCAGCACTCGCAGGGCTCTCTCTACGGCTTCGCCTTTGCCTACGGAATCGTGGCGAGCGGCATCCAATCCTTGTTCGCCGTCTCGTTGACTGCGCTGACGGACGACCTGAGCCAGCTTGGCACGCGCATGGGACCCGTCGTCAGCCTCGTCGCCGTCGCCAGTCTCACGGGCAGCCCCATCGCCGGCGCCATCCTCCAGGCGAGCGGGGGCGACTATCTTCCGGCGCAGATGTGGGCTGCCAGCAGCATGCTGCTGGCGGCGGTGGCGCTGGCGGCGGCGAGGGTGTGTAGGACGGGCTGGGTGCTCAGAGTCTACGTTTGAGGGTTTTTTTTTCTGGGCATGGCCGTGTGCTCGTATCCAAAGCACGTTTATTTAGTTTAGTCATGGACTGAGGTAAGGCCGGCAGGCATGGTTTCCGGGACCAAATCGGCTACGAAGATATAGAGGAAGAGACGAAGGGTTGATTGAGGAATTCTATCCTTTTAAGTAAAACAGAACCCGGCGAGAAAGGAAATTTGTGAGGTAAGGACGGGCTTCTGCTCATCCCGCCAGGCTAGGCTAAAATTTAGAAAGCCTAACAAAATGAATAGGGGAAGGGCCTGATTGATGCAGCGTTGAGCTTGAACCATATCTTCAACGTTCTGATCTTGTGATGATATATCTTTGTGAATAAGATTACCCCATTTCTCCATTTCCACCCGAATACGAGGCAATATTGGTATCAAAATTCCAGGTATAGAAAGCAAAAGAGTGTCACACTTCCCATGATTCACTTGTTGCCTGCGCCCAAAACATTCCCACTAAGAGCGGCTATGACAACATGATTAGTGACGTCGACCTTCATGCCGAGATAATCAACTCAGCTTGATGAAGGACCGCCTCAGATGGAATCGAACAAGGAAAGGTATACACCGCCCTTCCTACGGGGTTACTTACAGCGGAACTAATTAGCTGGTCTCATAAATATGCATGTGACAATAGTCGCTGCCGAAACAGAATCTCAAGCCTCGAGGTTTGCAATCGTGAGCCTTGATGGGCAGGGAATATGACCTGGAGCGACAATATTTACTTATAACCCTGCTAGTGTGTTTCTAGATGAATGCGGGCTACGTCCTAATAGGATCCTTTAACTCGAAATGGTCAATTCTAAAGGAAGTCTAATGTTAGGATTAACTTTACTCCTGCCATAATCCATATCCTGTAGCTTTAGAGAAACCAATTCCTGGTTTCCTGAGAACTAACGCCTATATTATTATAACTTTTCGTCGTTTCCCAAAGGACAAAATACAAGGGACTCTAGAGCCTCTGTAAAATCATGCCCATGTTCGTTTGTTTGGTCACCCAGCTTCCGTGTATTTTCTAATTCTGCTTGGGGAACGCCAACACAGCATCATAGCGTCGATAAAACTCACATACGAGCTCGGTTAGCATTATTATTGCTGTGTTCTTTCCGATGCAGCTGTGTGCGCCCGCTCCAAACTACGACCGTAGTCCCAAGCTTAGTTCTAGCCGAAGGCAATACTTGGGAACATAAAATCAGCAAGAAATTTCCCCTACTTACTGAAAGAATTTCGGCTCATCTCAACTATCTCCGCCTGCGTTTCTTCAAACCAGCGTTCGGGTCGGAACGCATCGGCGTCATCTCCAAGCACCTGTTCGTTGCGGTGGAGAACCCATGCGTTGGCGCCAACAATTGTGCCGCCAGGAATGTAGTAGCCGTCAATTGTGGCCCCTTCCACCGAAGCTTTGCATTCTGTAATGATGCCAGTATTGGGACGAATCCGTAGAGTTTCTCGAAATACCGCGTTCCTGCCTAATTCATGAATTTCTCTTGGTGCTGATGGACTGGCACATGATGGACATCGGACGATCAAACCTATAGTATTCGAGCCCCGACGTTGTAGAATATGAAACCACTGACCTGGCGCACAATCTATGCTTGCAGACTCGATTTCGGCCCGCAAACTTTTCAGCACGCGAGGATTTCGTGCAAGATAGCACCAGATTGCTCGGAGGGTGGTGGCTAGGACGTCGGACCGGCCGTCCTGAATATTTGAGCGCCTGCTGCTTTATATTCATAATTCGACAACTTACAGCTTTATAGAAATTTTAGCTATGATATCTCTGGTCAATACTTTTTCCGGACTCTCCCGATGCCAGTGAAGTTTCAAAAACTGACCTAATATATCTGTGCGCTTTTGAGATGCGGTCCTTCCGGCCCCGACCTCTTCAACTATACCAAGAGATGCCAGAAGCCCTTAACAACTAACCTACTATAGAGTATAGGCCTTAAACAAAACGTATAATAACTAATTAATAGGAAATAATTACTTAAGGTCTAATAAGAGGATTACTAAAAGGTATAGTTAAAAACTATAGCTATTATAAGGCTTCTTTCTATTATTAAAAAGGGTTTTTAACTATAACTTATAATTTTAAAGTACATCTTATAGTACACCCCTCATTAGACTTAAATTAACCATTTATTAATTACATTTTATAATGGCTTAGTTATTAAGGGCTTCTGCTGTCTCCTGATATAGAATCGTTAACTACGGCACTATTAGCCACGCAATCTTTCTTTAATTAAAATGGTGAAATCCGTATTACTTTAAATTCATGCTCCAATTCCTCCACTGGTGCTAGTGATCTAAGCCAGCCCAGCAACTACTTGAGAGCTGGTGCCTGAGTAAACTGGTTTACCGATGAGTTGGATGGCTCGAACGGGAGCCAGAAGCAACATCCTACTAATCCCACCATGACGAATATCCTGCCAGATGGCCCAATCATTGCTTTTAAATTGTTTACTGTCTGCGAAATCCAAGCGGCTTTGCCAAATTCACCGAACTGAGACAGTTAAACGCGTAAAGATGCAGCCGGAAAGACTTGTCCAAGGTTACATGTCCGTCCAGCTTCGTTCGTTCAGCGAGCTGCCCAAGGAATAATTTGACGCAGTAATCTATGTTAGGTTCAAAGTCTTTCACGGCAATCTTTGTGTAGAGACTTCCCATATTCCGTTTCAACGTGGCGTGGCGCTGTACGTCTTTGAGACAGACCAGATTCTCCAAGGGCTCGCCTGCGTAGTTTGGAGCCCCAACCTCATAAAAGTTTGACAAGCACAGAATAAGTAAATTTCTGGCCCGAGTTGATTCATATCGGACTACGTGGTTGCTTCCCGTGTACTTTCGGGAATGCCTGTCTCAATGTGTAGATGACCTGGAGGCTGCGGGGGTACTGAATGAGACCAACAAGACCTGAATCATATAACATTGAAACTCACCCGTTATTGCAAGGTCGCAAAGTCCTCCAAAATCAGGGGTGCGTAGCGTTCTGCCTGGAGCTGTCTGAGGCTGCAGGTACTGACAAGACTGTACGTACCGATTCGCTGTCCTCGAAATAGCCATGCGAATAGACTGTTTAGGCCGTGAACGGCAAACATCTCGGTGTCAGTGCGGGCGAGCAAAAAGATACACTCTCTACCAAGGAGCTAAAAAGCTAAGCTGGAAGTACCTTAAGGAAGAACCACACTGAGATACGTAAAAAAGTCCCACGCCAGCTGTTCATGGTCCTAAGGGCCAGAAAGGCAATAGAGCTTAGTGTGGTGTGTAAGAGAATAGGGCATACTATTCCCTGCTAAGATTTCTTTTTAAAACATAAGGGCTATTCTAGATTGATGTAAGGCCATACTAGGCCTTAGCATATATCGGTACTGGAAGACCATGGGTCTGATAACAGTAAATAGAGAAAGATATGGTAATAGCATAGCCAATCATAAGCCGAGGACCAATTATAAGGAACCTCTTCCTAGTCAATCAGGCTTCAGCATACCATCTAGCTAAGTTATATATAAAATTAAGCAGCGGTTCTCTTTAATAAGGAGAACTCCTTTATATTCTTTTTAAAGCTAACCTGTATTTCTTAGAGTGCTTCTCTATACTAAACTCTTTATTAACCCTTATCTAAAGGTAATAATATCTTATTCTAACTAGTATTAATTAATAAAAAGAAAGGCATAAAGAAGCCTAGATACTTATTATCCTCTAGGTGCCCTCTAAGTGCCTTTAGGGATTTAACTAATTAGGGGCCTTCTTTCCTACCTTCTTATAATTAGTCCTTAGCTTATAATTAGCTATATTATTACTATATCTTTCTCTACTAATTATTAGCAGACCCTATAGTCCTTTGCTATAATACCTTTTGCTCTATAATAAATTCCCCCTTACATTAAACCCTTTTAAGTAGGCAGTTAGTATTCTGCGTCTCTTTTTCTCTATACTGAGGTTTCCTTACTAGTTTCAATCGGCTATTATGGGAGCTTAGTGTGGCCTCTCTGCCTCTTCTTCCCTCTTCTTCCCTCTTCTTCCCTCTTCTTCCCTCTTCTTCCCGTCCCTTCCCCCCTCTCCCTCCCTGTCCCCCTCCCCCTTCCCCAAGGTACTCCAAGCCAAGCTTTTTTGGCGCCTTGGCGGCGAATTTATCTTTTAGCCTTCTATACTGACATTGGGCTCGTTGCCCTTCTGGCCCTTATAGCATAGAAATCTTAGTGTAGAGTAAGACAAATGAAAGGTAGAATTGTAACCGTTTACTTAGAAGAGTTTAGCGCAAGGGGGAAATTGTGGTGGGGCGGGAGGTACAATTGATTTTATGTAAAAAAACGCTAAGCAACGCTAAGCCCCAGCGTGGCCCTATATATATATAGAATTATTACCCCTGTGTTTTGAAAACAATCCTAAATAGGGGATAGCGTGCCGGCTTCCCTTCACAACACCCACTTAACACAACCTTCCGAGTGTCCCGAAGAGAACACGAGAAAGCGTGCAAAACAAGCCCTCTTGCGGCTAATGTAGCCGGTTTCTTGCATCGATGATATGAGGAATCCCTCTTAGAGGGAAAGATTCATGTTGAGCGCGCGCTCCGCCATTTGAGTTAGACGCCTTGGTTTACGGCTAAGGTAGTTCCGAGCCAAAAGGGGTTTTTTGGAAGGTTGCCCCTCAGTGGCACCATAACTTCTTAACCTGAAGTCGCCTCTACTAACAAATTAGGCAAGTAGTAACTTGGCGGGTCCAGAGCTTCCAATAGAGGACATATACCAAACTTCGACATCTCGGAACCTGACAGACGTTGACGGGAAGGTGGTAAAAGTTACCTACTACACCCGTTCCCCGCCCCCTAATCCGTAAACGTCCAGGGCCGAGATGACCCATGAGTTTCGAGTCAAGATTCCACTGGTGCATGGATTGCCTCCTTCCGTATTGTCAAGTCTTTGGTGTCTTCGTCATTAATTCTTTATGAACTCATGGCATGACTGACGCATAAACATGACAATGAGAAACTCTGTTTCTTGGTCCTAGGTGTTCGTATGATGGCGTATAAAGAGGAAGCCACCTCTGCTTGAAATCTAGTCTTTGTCTCATTCTATAATCCATCAACAAGATCTCTCATCCTAAGTAATTGGTCCTCAACTTGCGCCGCCAACAATCAGTCAACATGAAATTCTTCATCCTCCTCGGGTACCTACCATATTCCTTCCCCCAAAATAAGATATTGTGCAAAGTGAGAGCAGCTAACACGGCGACACTATAGCTCCCTCGCCGCCATTGTCGCCGCAGACACGCTCTGCGGTTGCAACGGCTCCGGCCCCGGTGATTATGGTGCAATAGTAGACACTACAAAGTGCTGTGTTGGTCCTTCCACCTTTGGTATGTTCCCTTTTGCCCCAAAGCCCCAGTTCTCGAGAATGACACGCTGACGGGGGGTTGTTGTAGATGGCTATTCGGTATGAACTTGCTGATCCAGTGGGTTTATGTTTTTAATCAAGTCTGACATGAATTGCAGTGCCATGCCGCACCCGCCGCTATACCCGCTTTCAACACTTGCTGCGCGGACAGGGGGTCGACGTGCACACCTGTTCAACTTCCCTAACGGAAAGACAAAGGGCAGAAATAATTTGGACTTTGTGTCGGGGAGGATGGACTGATTTTGGGAACCTCGCTCGCTTGCTCCCTAAAAACAGGAAACTATTTCGTGTAGTCCCTCAACATAAGCACTTATTGGGAATATACGTGGCTGCGACATTGGCGTGTAGTACGTACGATACCAACCAAGTAGATGAGCATATCATTCATTGCTTTGGAGAACGCAAGCCCACCTGTTGAGAAACCAGTAAACAGCAGAAAATATAGGTTGGGAAGTAGCGCTCGGGAACAACATTGACGTGAGAAGCCATGCTTGCTTTCGGAATATATATATATATAGCTACTCCCTTACTACCGTGACCTATTTCGCCTTCCACCGAGGCGGGTGTTGCGTCAAGCTTCAACTAAATCAACAAACACGTCGTAGCTACCGGTATCTTGAGCTCTGAGAGCATCCGTGATGATTGCTTGCTCAAGCCTATCCATCTGCCAGTGCCGCGCAGTGGCGTGTTTCTGCTCCTGCCTCGTCCCTCTCCGTTTCTGTCTCTTGACCAACTGCTCTACTGTCTCATCTGCAGCGCCCATTCGTGATCTCACCCTCGTTGCCTCGTTTTCGCTTTGGAGCCGCCCTGCTCTTTGGCGCCCTGTCCGGAGTGTCCGAGGACGCGGCCGAATGCCATGCATCCGCCGCCGCAGTCATCTTACCTAGAGCTCATGGGCACCCGTCGAACTTTGATTGTGCTCAAACGGCTGGGGAAGCTTTTGAAAGCAACGGAATCCCCTAAGCTCGTGCTAGGGCTGTGCCTTCACATTTCGGAGTAACGCCAATCCTAGAGATGCCTAACGAATGAAAAAGAACCCTAGCAGATACTAGATAAAGGAAAAAATATAATGCGGCTGAAGAGTTATAGGTGTGAAAAGCTTTGTACGGTTTCTTCAAGCTAAAATAACTAGTCAATAGGCTTCTGTCACGAATCAACGCCCTATGATGTATCTATACAAACGAGCACCTCTCGCACAGTACCTACAGCGCGAGAAACCAGTCACGTTGCTCTATTCGATATGCCACGCTCAGAATCGTGACAGCTTCATTTTCCCAGAGCTTCACAGTTTGCTGGTTCCTCTCCATTTACACACCTAACTATCCTCTATTTCATGAATTATAGCGTGGCTGTCATCGCATATTGTACTAGTCTAAAGGCACTACCCCTCCTGTAAATCTATGCGTGCTGCAAGTCCTTCCTCGGGGTGAGCTTGACATTCAGTGCTGGCTTCTCCCACGTAGTGATGCACTTCTGCCGATCGACCCAGTCGTCCTGAGCCGGGAGCACCTCGACGTTGAAGCAATACAGGAGGCGGCACGCGACGAGGTGCATCTCAAAGTAGGCTAGATTCTTTCCGATGAGGAGGGCCGTAGCTAAATGGCTTAAAGACGGACTTGTTATCCTTGTCGTAGGCAGGATCGTAGAGGGGGTGCGTGTCCGGGAGCCACCTCTCTGGGCGGAATTCCTCAGCGTTCCGGAAATGCTCCGGGTTTCGGAACGTCCCATATTGATAGACATAGACAGCCGCCTGCGGGTCTGGATCAGCATAAAGAAACATTATCGAGGCACTTGGCGGCTATGGCAATGGTACCTACACCAGCAGGAACCCACTTGCCATTGATCTCAGCTCCAGGAGAAACCTGGGGTGGCACCGTCGCGGCAGCGGGGTAGAGCCGCATAACCTCTTCCAGAAACGTGCGCAGGTAATTGAGCTCCATGCGCTTGCGGGCCATGCTGCGGGTGGTTTGGGTGTTCTCCTTCGCTGCACGCAACGCTTCCTCCAGGAGTTCCTGGCCGAACAAATCCGACGCGAACGGCTTGAGAAAGGGGTACCATTTAAGAATGCCCACGTACGAGTCGCCGCGCTGCGAATTGATAATGTTGCGGACGAAACCATGGCCGTTGGGGTTTTCGAGGCTGTGGAAGGAATCCGCATACACGAGGTCGCCAATGATATCAGAGGCGAGGGAATGAAACCACATGACAATGTTGACGGGCTGGCCGAGATCAGCCCGCTTCTTCAGCTCACCCATCAATTCATTGACGTAAGCAACGACCATGTGATCGTGTTCTCGCAACTGCCGTCGACCTGAACGCATGTGCCAGCTGGCGTCGCATCCGACGGTGGGTTTCGTACGGCGCAGTGATGATGCCGACGTGGTCGCCCTCGAGGATAATTCCGGGGAGTTTCCCAAATACTTCTTTCTTGCCACGCATGGCATATACCTCAGGCTAGGCAATGGAGCCATCGACAGAAATAGTATTAGGCCCTACACGTACCATTTGGCCATATTGGGGCAGCTATTTATGTTCAGCTTTTGAATGCGTATGTGTCGACGACTCGCAGAAAAGCAGCATATAGAGAGTCTTGCGGCGGCCTTATATAATAGAACTTTCTACGGCCTGCTCTGCCCACGTATTCGGCTTGTCGTGTACGCATGTTGACAGTGAGTGGGGCTTGGCGGTAAGAAGGAAATTGTACATGAAGGACATGGTAAACAGGCCAAAAGGTGTGCTGAAACTAGAAGCTTCGTAGTATAGGTCTGCAGTAGGTGTGGGGACGACACCTTGTGATAAGTCAACATACCGCTTCACGCACCACCCCCTTCACGCACACCCGACTTTTTAACCTCCCCTAAAAGCACCCTTAACTTCAACACTTATTTACTTAATGAGTAATAAAGCTATTTACAATCTAACAAGTGGTTCTCATCACCTAGGTCCTACACTATAATATAGTCTATTTCCTCAACCTTATCATTATCCCCTAACTCATTATCATTAAGTATTGCTTAAGGCTCTTCCTTAATAAATCCTATAGCAGCCCTCTCCCTTATAATAGCCATAATACCCATAAATTTCAAATTTAGATCTAGTAATACCCTTCTTGTTGAATGGCCTTTGCCATATGGCTGTTGGTACGTACGTATAGTGGTTGTCGAACTGGTTCTGTTATTCGATGATCTATCTAGGTTCTGAAACAAGGGAGGGGAAGCACACAGTAGGGGCTTAAGGCCTCCGTGCGGTACCTAGGTGGCTGACTAAGCCACCTTATCCCCATACTAATATGCAATCCTAAGTGCTATTCTAATACTAGGGATCTTTTCTTTTATAATCATATATCTTTCTTTCAGCCTCTAAGCAGGTTGAACTACTCATATACCTTCCTTAGTGAAATCCCCCTCCTCTCCTCTTATAGGTTGTGCTACTTTTCACTTTATATACTGCTCGCAACCTCCAACTACTTGGCTAATATTAGTTATTATCTAATATCTCTTCCACTTCTAACTACCCATACTTCCCTTATTATCCTTACTTTATAGCTCTTTATATATATAGAAGGAGCAAAAGAAGTATATCCTTAGTAAGATATNCTCCCTAATATAAAACCTCTTCCTCTTTCTCTCTCTCTCTCTTTCTTCCCTTCTTTCTTTCTTCATTATATAATACCCATATACCTATATATAAACCTTTAGTATATATTTATATAATTACTTCTTCTTCTTTAACTCATTTAATAAAATTTCCTTACTTATATAATATCTTCTAGCTCACACTCTTCTTCTTATAGCTCTTATGGCTTGCCTATCTTGCCTATTATACCTCCTGTTAGGCCTATATCTGTTGTAGCAGCACCCTTAGTTCCTCCACCAATGGGTAGTGCTTACCCACTAGAGCCACTCTTTAGCATTCTGAATTCTATGCCTAGCCCGACTGCTAGCTGCTACATTGTGATTCTCCCAACTAGTAACTTTATAAATTAGACTCTTCTTACTACCCTCTATATTAATATTTATATAAGCCCTTTCCCCTCCTTTATTATATTTCTAACCTTTATATAAATATAATAGGAGGCTAAGTATATAATTATTGCTCTTCCCTTATATAATATTTGCATTCTAGCGGATATTAATATATTTAAAGCTAATATTATTACTTACCTCCTTTATTATTTAAGCTACTTTTATATAATCCTGATCTAGTTATATGGTAAGCGGGTTAGTAAGAAATGCCTAAAGTATAAGCTTAAGACTTATAAATTTAAGGATTATATATAAATTTCGGGCTTCCAGGGGGGTGCTTATGCAACCTATATCTAGCAGTTACTAGCTCAGAAGTATCCCTATTATAAGAAGTATAAGGCTGATGCTGGTTATATAGGGTGTAAAAATTAGTAGGGTGGTGGTTCAGGTAATAATGGCGAGGGGTCCTCCTAGAATCCTGTAATTATAGAGGATATTAAGCAGGAGATTAAGGCGGAGGAGGCTGAGCCTATTATTAATCTTTACGCCTTTAGCTATATAGTGGAGTAAGTGGTTCTAGGTTGTATGGTGATTTTTAAAAGGTTAGCATTCCGTATAGTGAAATAGAGGGTTGAGTTATATAATGCACTTTCTATACTATATATTATAAAATTTAAACTCCCCTCTTACTACTTTTTAATCATATAGATTATAATCTAAGTATTAGTATAGGTTCTTAGTAGCTTATCTTTATATATTCTAGCTTTATCTATCTTTATTTAAAGCTTATCTTAGTCTTTTTAGACTCTATTTAGCTTCATTTAAGTCCTATCTTGCTATATTTAGGCTATATTAAGGTCCGTCTGAGTCCTATCCTTGTCTATTAAGGTCCTATCCTTAGGTGTTTAGGTTATATCTAGCTTTATATAGGGCCTGTCCTCCTCTATCCGGGTGTTATTTAGCTTTATATGGATCCAAGATCTATCTGCCTATATTAATTCCAGCTTAGTTCTAGCTCTATTCTAGCTTAGTTCTAGCTTAATTTTAGCTCCATTCTAGCTTAGTTCTATCTTAGTTCCAGCTTAGTTCCATCTTAGTTCTAGCTCTATTTTAGCTTAATTCTATCTTAATTTTATCTTAGTTCTAGCTTCATTCTGGCTTAATTTTAGCTCTATTTTAGCTTAGTTCTAACTTTCATATGGGTCTAGATCCTTAATATTTTCTTCTATATAGACCCCCTATTTTCTATAGCCTATCCTTTGTATATTCAGACCCCCTCTCTAATTCCTCCCCCTTTTCATATAGACTACCTACTTCTTCCCATCCAGGTGCTTAACATATGCCTTAACTCTGATCCTTAGGGTGTTTATTGTGATTAGCTGCTCTAGTGCTCTATTTAGGACTTTCTTTATATAAGCATCTGCTGGGTTATCCTTCTTATTAATCTATTATACTTCTGATATCTCCTTCCTTTTATATGCTTCTCTTAGCAATATAATATTAATTATTAGCCTCTTCTTATTAGTTATACCAAGCTTTATTAGGCATTTATATAGTGATTGTGAGTCTGTATAGATTACTACTGGTATTCTTAGTACCTCTAGATAGTTGAAGATTTAGTTGATTATTATACTAAGTGCTATGTTGCTATTGAACCTTATTATTATTCTGTATAGCTTGCTTACTAGTATGCTTTGTGTGACTTGCTTGCACTTTGTTGAGCTCTAGTGGATAATATTTCTATAGATCTTAAAGTTAGTTTCCATATAGTCTTCTTCTATTACTATAGCAATAATAAATCCTAGCTATAAGTTAAGGTCCTTATTATTAGTAAAGAATCCATCTGTAAAAATATAGAGCTTTATATGGCTTAAATTAAGTGATATAAATTTAATCCCCTTATTAGGGTTCTCTTTCCATTACTTAATTTATATATTTAAGGCTTTTATATCTTTCTCCTTAGGATCCCTAATTTATATAGCTATGGAAAGATTATATAATAACTCTAGTTGGCAGATTAAGGCAATATATGCCCCTTAGGCTCTCTGAGTAATATACTGCTGGGCTGCATTATCTGTATAGGGGTTAATTAGTTCCAATTATATAGCTTGTCCTTTTTATATAAATAAGATATTCTCTTTATCCAACTTAATCCTCTTACCATTGAATTCTACTAGCTTTTTAGGTATTAGAACTTCCTTTAGCTTTATATGGAATTTTTTCTTTCTTAGCTTATCTTCCTCCCTTTTAGAGAATATTAGTATTATAAAGAAGAAGGTATTATTTATCTGTATCCTTAAGATACTAAAGTTATACAGCCTGTTAGTGGTAAATAGGAGGTATGGGTTGTATATAGAGATTTTTATTTTTAGGGCCTCTATATGGTAGGTGTGGTAGGTTTTATACTAATGTAGGCCTGCCTTGGCTAGGCCATACAGTGGTTTCCTAATGATGAGGATTATGTCTGGGGGGTATCTGTCCCTAAGCTCTAGGGATAGTTGTATAATAATTATATAGGTTAGTGTATCTTCAGCTTGGGTATAGGCTTGTGTGATGTCCTGCAGTTTGCCTTGGTATCTATATGATTAAATGAGTGTTGGCCCTAGGGCTAGAATCAGTCTCTAGCTTATCCTCTAGATGGTTGGGGCTTGTATTAGTATTGTATGTTTCTCTTTATCCTTAAAGCCCTATATAACTAGCCTTAATTTCTTAATTAGCTTAGTTAACCTATTCTTAACTTCTTATACTATTTGCGTATTAAAGATTCTCAGATATCTATATGTCTTTGGGTTGTACTTTATAATTTTGAATATATCTTTGCTAGCTAGAGCGTTAATCTTAAGGGCATTAGATTCTTTAAATAGCTTACCTAAGCTAGTAATAATGTTGTCTTCCCTTAGCTTAATGGCTAGGTTGTATAAGTCCCTTTCTTTTTAGGTTAGGAAAGTAGTTGCTAGTAGTTATATAGTTAATAGATATGTGTATTATGTGGTTGCTCTCCTGGGTCTGCTGCGCTGATTTGGCTGCACCTAGGTAGCTTCCTTCCTAGGCCTGCCTCTCTTCCTGGCTTGGGTTGGCTGTTGTATGGTGATAGCTTCTTATATATCTAGGTTATCCTATATGGCTGGTTCAGCTATATAAAGGTATAGTTTGGTATATATAGCCCGGAATTATATAGGTCTGTTTACCATACTGATTGTTATAGTATGCTTATGAATAGCTTTCAGCTTATATGGTTCTCTCCAGCCTTTATTTTCTCTCTAGATAAGGACTTTGCTTTAGAGGGATAAGGATAGTATGGCATGAGTATCTGGTCCATTCCTAGTATTAATTATATAGCTGACCTTGATTTCTGTATAGATAGTTTGAAGCATCTTTATAGCCTTTTGTATAGCTCTTGCCCTTTAGGTGATATCTAGAGATAGTAAAAATTCATATAAGACTTAAGGGTAAGTACTAAATACTAGGAGGGTTAATATAAGTCCACTTAGCCCAGCTATATTATTTAGGGCCTTAATTGCTATCTATAGGATTATCTTATTATCTATAGCTTTATTAATCTCTATATAAAGGATTTCATATGCCCTTTTTAAAGGTTTATATAATCACTTAACTTTCCTTATAGCCTAGTATACCTCCACTAGCATCTCTTTGCATAAGATCCCTATAATCTTTGCATTTATACAGAACTCCTCTAATATAAAGTTTATCCCTAAATTATATATAATATAGTTAGGTAAGCTAATATAGGTATAAATCCAGCATTTATAAAGTGCATCCTAAGTATCTTATATAAATATAAATCTAAGGAATATTACTACTTGAAAGTTTATATCTATATTAATTATATATAGGACGTTCTTCTCTCTAAGTTATATAATATTGATTATCACTTTATAATTAAAGTAGCTTTCATTCTTAATAGAGAATTTAAATTATCTTAAGGCTAGGTTATATATCTAGTAGTAGTAGTAGAATTTCTTAATTTTCTCTAAAATAGCTTCCTTAATATTATTATGCCCTATACTTCTAAGAAGTCTATATAGTTTCTCTATATAGGGATAGCTAAAGCGCCTATAAAGTTGCTATAGCTAAGGTTTAATAAGGAAGGCTCCAGCCTCTATACAGCTAAGGTTAAAGAAAGCATATCCTTATTTTTATATAACTAAGAGTAAGGTATTCCCTTATATAATAATATTTACAGTATTATTAAAGTAGGCCTTTAATTTATTAGCATTATATAGTAAGAATAGGAATAGAGTTAAGGTATCTATAATATAGTAGGTTATCTCTCTAAGTTAGTTCCTTAGCTTAATTATCCTAATAGAAGTAATTATATCTGCTAGTCCGAACTTAACTCTTGCTATATCCTTCTTCCAGTTAATCATCATACTAGGGTTCTCTCATATATATGCTAGTACTTGGGGCTTCCCTACTATTAAAAATTTAGCTACCCTAGTATCCCAGAGTTCCCCTTAATATATTATACTATATAGGTTATATAGTATGAAGCTTTCTATAGTAGTTATTCTTGAAGCTAAGTAGATATCTTTACTTATTATGCAGTAATTAAATGCTATATTAATAAGGTGCTATTAGGGTATATCTTTATTTTCTAAGCCTCATGAATCCCATGGTTAGTCTTTTATATGGTTAAGATCTAGGTCCTCCCCCTCATAATTAAGTATAAATAACTAAAATTCACCCTCTCCCTAAAGAGGTTCCTAATTAAGGTTATTACATGCCTATAGGTATTAGCCTCATATATTACTCCACTCCTTTTCAGAGTAATTAATAAACTAGCACCCTTCCTTCTTGTATATAAAGTACTTCTTTAGTTAGCTTATTATATAAGGTAGTCTGAATGGTTATCATAATAGGTATAGTTGTTGCCCTAGTTATATAAGGGGTTATTATAGAAACCGGCCCTTATTAGGCTATAGATAATTATATAAAGAGCTTATTCAGGGGCAATTATATAAAGGCTTTTAATAATTATTAAAGTTTTATATATATCTTCTATCTATAAAGTTGATTTTTACCTTATCTTAGATAATAAATTGTTGGGTTAAGTTTCTCTCTATAGCAACTTAGATTGCTGCTTGAAGGTCTGCAAATAGGGCTTTACATATTAATTTCTAGTTCATCAGGGCATATTCAAGCTCTAGCATCACATAACATACTCGGGAAACTATCATACAGAGTGCAATCTCTCCTTAGTATCCCTCTCCTAGGGCCCGTTATACAAGTTAGAGTTTGTTAAGAAGTACCTCTAGTACTTCTAGGAGTATTTTCTCTGGATTCTCCCTTTTAACTTATATAAAGGATATAGTTATTTAATCTGCTTAGTACTAGCTATAATTGATATTTATATTAAAGTATATATTTATTAGATTATATATTTCCTTTTATATCCTATTTGGGCCTATATAGTAGAGGTAGAAGTCCTTTATATGGTCTGAGAGTATGTTTGGGAAGACTATATGATATTAATCCTCTTGGATTTATAATCTTCTATAGTACCCTATAAAGATTCATGCTTTATTATATAATAGATTATATAGCCTCTCTATGTAGTTATGTTCTTTCCTTTATCTCTTATAGAAGTTAGCTATAGCTTAGGGGTTAATTGGCCCATTATAGACTATTTGGGTTAAAGGTAGGTTATATGGAGTACTATCCATATAGATAAATTATACAGTAAGTATGGTATCTAGCTGCTATAGGAAATTGCCTACCTCTTGCATATATCTCGCACTAGGAGGTATCTATTATATAGGATAGGTTTCTGCTATTTATACTTATATAGTTTGGGGGGCTTTATATAAATGAGATTATTACTATTATTTATATAGCTTAATAGTTACTTATATGGGTTGTATTAATTATTATCTAGCTAGTAATATTATAGCTTATATAGGGCTAGGTGGGGTTTATTAAGTTTGCTATAGCTACTTATAGCTTGCCTTTCTAGCCTTAATAAGTTATATAATTCTTACTAAATAGGATTCTCCTAATATTTATATTCCTTCTTTACTAACTAGGTAAAGTAGCTCTTTCTTAAATATATAAGGGACCTAATTAAATTAATTGGTAATCCACCCCTTAAAGTCTTTAACTAGGGAGTCTAGGAGTAGATTCCCGTATAGTTATAGTTGGGTATCTTCCATTAGGACTTATATAAAGTATATAGTAAGGTGTATCTCTAAGGGTAGTTCTTCTAAGTTAATCTCATCCTTATCCTAAAATTATAGGTCTATCTATTATTATTACCTTAAGATTAGTATTATACTCCCTTTAGCTATTTCTTTATATATAACTATAGGAGGTAGTCTTTTTATATTCTAGCCAGAAGGTCTGGGAACATTCTCTTTAGGGTTATTTAATATAGCTAACATCTTAATAGTTTTTATATTAGTTTGTATAGGTTAAGGTATTTTATTATATAGTTGCATATATTCCTTCTATCTTATTTATATAGATTACCTCTTATATTACCTCCTAATCCCTATTTAATAGGAATAAGTATAATACATATAAGATAGATAGAGATTGTCTTCTAGGTGACCTCCTTTCTC
>NQMI01000099.1:43294-63294 GCA_002270565.1 Stenocarpella maydis
GTCCCCATACTGATGTGCGATCCTAAGTGCTATTCCAACAAGTACCTATATTAGAAATATAATAAGATAGGGTATACTCTAATAAGGCTGGACTCCTAGATACCCTTGGAATGCCTATAAAACCCTAATGAATAGGTGGATTATAATAAGCTAATTTATAAGGTATATATACTTAATAAGGCTTAAGATTAGCATTTATTAAAATAGTAGGAGCTGCTGCTTAAATTCCTAATGATAGAAAAGCAGGGTTATAGTATATAATAGCTAATTAAGGACCTATAAATATTATAAGATATTATACAGTAAAACCTTAAGAGCATTGAGAAGGTTATAATAATGAATAAGCAGTTAAAAAACTAAAAGGGCTGTCTATAAAACCTTAGATAGCAACCAACTATACTATAAGGTACTTATGCATAATAGCAAGCAACTATAGCTACCTAATGGTTTAGGTTGAGCTAGGAATCTATACATACTTAGCATTCATTAAGAGTAAAGCATAAGGGAATTTCATATCCCTAAAGGTAGTAAATAGATACTACTTACTATAGTATAAGAAAAGAGAACCCTATAGAGTTAACATAGTAGATAGAACTAAAGTATCTTATAATAATGGAATTATTAATATGGAGACTAATCTCCTCCTAATTTAGATTTATAATTATATAGAATTATTATTATTTAATATTACTAACATAGTAAATCATTTGTTAATCTTAGGAATACCTTAGTTAAGAAAGAATAATCGCTAAATTAATTAGACTACTAATTAGATCTTTTAAGAGAATGCTATTCTTTAAGAAAAGGTTGGAATTAATAGTATAAGAAGGAGTTATATTACTAAGGATAGCAAATAAATAATGCACTTATATGGACCTACGGATACCTCTGGGAGCAGGCAGAAGACCTGGCTCTAGAAAGATAGAGAAGGATTAGGCTACTTAAGCATCTTATAGAAGGACTAAAGCTAATTAGGAGATCGCTACTCCAATACAACTAGTTAACATACAACACAGGAAACATAATAATACCTCCTTTACCTAGAGGAAGGAATAAAAGAAAATAAGATTAATAGACTGGCATAAATACTAGAAGACTACTATAAATTTAAGAAAGTATTCCAGGAATAACTCAATATTATATTACTATAATATATATAATAGGACTATAGTATACTATTAAAGCCTGGAATAATACCTTAATTTAAGCTTATCTATAGACTTAATAAAGAATAACTTAAAGCACTTAGAGAATACCTTAATAAAAACCTTAAGAAAGGATTCATTAGACCATTATAATTACTAGCAGGATACCTAATCTTCTTTATACTAGAAAAGAATAGTAAGCTATAACTTTATATTAACTACTAATAATTAAATAATATTATAATTAAAAAATAATATTTTCTTCTTCTTATTAAGACATTATAAGATTAACTTAAGGAGTAAAATAGTCTATAATACTTAACTTAAAATATAGTTATTGTGACGATCACAGCTGGTTCTTGGCTGATAAACCTAGTGAGCGGGTTTATATTCAAGGGGCGTTCAAGGTGGAATCGTTCTAAGCAATATAATAATGGTGATCAAAAGCCGTTAAAGCTATTCTTAGGTGAATACTTAGATTAACTGCTGAAGAGCTGTCCTAAGCTATGCTATCTAGTAGTAAGGAGCGTAAGTCTATATAGTCCATCTCTTCAGCCTGGAGCGACAGGAGCATCGCTCTTTAAGGCTTACTTGGAGCGTTGCTCACCAGGAGCGATAGGAGCGATAGAGCGTTTGGATCATTTGGAGCGACAGCATTGCTCCAACTATCTTAGTCATCTTTTCGCTCCATCACGTGACCTCGCTAGGTTGTGCCTCTTCCTACTGGCCTGCCCTGCTGGCCGGTAGGGTTTATCTGCGCCTCCAGGGGACCAATAGTCCAATCCTAATTCTATTCTTGTTACGTTTGTGATATTATTCCCCTCCTCCATTGCTTTTTCATCCTCAAAAAGCTTAGCCGGTATGCTCCTTCTTCATTTTATTGCTGCTTGCTCTCGTGAAACTTTTCATACTAATCTTATTATAGCGTTGCGCATAGAGAAACCACGCTCTAAGAAGTTGGATGAGCGAGATCATCTATTTGCTTCAATCAAGTCCCTTAGTTTCAAAGTCATGCCTTATGCATTTTGCAAGAAGAAAGGGTGGTCTTGTTGGATGATGGAAGGGGTGTCGCGTTGTTCTGCCTGCGTTAAGAGAGGCAAGATATATAATGGCTCCGGGGTTCCCATAAATGCTCGTGAGTGCTTATGCCGTTATAGTGTGGTATTTTTACTAACTTCCCTAGTTTCCCGTGTGATTACTGAGGAGAAGAAGCTTTATGCTTAAGAGTCCGAGGCTCAAGAGGCTCTTCGCGAGGCTCATCATCAAGTGAATGAGGCGATAGCCCAATTGGAATGGTTGCATTTATAGCGGGAGTCTTTAGTGCGTTGCAGCGCTGGTCTGGTAAACGCTGGTCTAGCGGCTTTAGATGAGTCTGATGAAGCCGAGCATTCCAAGCAAGCCGAGGCTATTAATTCGTCCGTGGCTGAAGAATCCGTGGCGACCGTTGAGGTTCAATAAGGTGGTAGCTTTGGTGTTGTGGATTGGGGTGCTATAATGGAGAGTGCTGATGTAGGGTTTTCTGATTGGTTGTCTGGTGGTATGCCTGAAGTACCTCTAGGCAGTTTGCTAGGTTCTTAATAGGTTCCCATAAGTTATCTTCATCTCTATATCCTTCCCATTTGATTAGGTATTCTGTCGTGTTGCTATATATCCTATAGTTAAGGATTTTCTCAACTTCATATTCCGATTTATAGTCATTGAGTTCTACTTCTGTTGCTAGTTTAGCTAATTCAGGCGCTAGTTCCAATATAGAGATATAAAAGACCGGGTGGATTCTCATTCCTTTGGGTAGTATAAGCTCTTAGGTGGTTTTTAATGTTTGCTTCTTAACCTGGAAGGGTCCAAGTTTCTTGAAATTAAGTTTGTTGCTGGGTCTCTTGGTTTTGATTTGTTTTTTGCGGAGCAGGTAGACCATGTCTCCTTCCCTAAAGGTTGGCCCCTTTAACCTTTTCTAGTTTGCCCATTTCGCCATTCGTTCTTACACGAATTGTAATTCCGAATGGAGTTGTTTCTGGATTTCCTTGATTTTCTCTGTATGATCTGTTGCCTTGGGTGCTTCAGTTCCTTCGATAGGATGTCTGTAAGCATTTGGGTTGAATCCGTAGTTAGCGTAGAATGGTGACACATTGGTTGTGTGTGTGTCTGCACTGTTATATGCGAATTGCGCGAGTGGTAGTAGCTGTACCCAGTTATCTTGCTGATAGTTGATATAGCAGCGTAGATACTGTTTTAGGATCTGGTTGAGGCGTTCCGTTTGTCCGTCCGTCTGTGGGTGTGCTGTTGTTGATAGCTTGTGTTCGGCTCCTAGTTGTCTTATTAAAGAGGACCAGAAGTTTGAGGTAAATAGCTTGTCTCGGTTGGATATGATTTCCTCGGGTAGTCCATGCTGACTGATGATGATCCTTAGAAAGGTGTAGGCGAGTTCTTCTGCTGTGCTTGCCTCCTTGTAGGGTATGAAGTAGGCGTACTTTGTGAATCTGTCCATTATGACCAGGATGCTGTCGTACTTAACTTTGGTTATTGGCTCAACTGATAGAGGGAGTTTGATTATGAAGTCCAAACTGATTGATTTCTATGGTCCTTTAGGTGTTGGTAGTAGTTGCAGTAGCCCATATGGTTTGTATCTATCTGGCTTGCTTTTATTATAGATATTGCATTTGCTGATGACTTCTGTGATGGCATTCCTCGTGTTTGGGAAGTTCCAATGCCGTCTGAGTTGTAGGCATGTTGCTTGTATGCCTTGGTGTCCATATGCTGGTGCTTTGTGAAGTCCTTGATTGACTTCCTTCTGGAGAGCTGGAGGTAGGTAGTATTTGCCTCTGTAGTACCATATTCCTCTGATGTTTTGTAAGTGAGGTTTTTCGAGTTCCGGGATATCCTTGTAGTGCTGCTTGACTTGTTGCATAAAGTCCTTCTGGGGTAAAACTTTGTAGGCGGCTGCAAGCTGTTGTTCACCTACTCCCAGGCTTCCATCTGCATTGGTTCGTAGTAGAGTGTGTGTCTTAGGGGGTGCCTCCTGAATATGATCAGATTGTCTGCTGAGCGCGTCTACTCGTCCGTTTTCCGATCCTTTCTGATAGATGATCTTGGCGTTGAATTGGGATAGGTATTCTGACCATTGGATCTGTTGTTTGTTGAGCTCCTTGGTAGTGGTGAAGTATACTAGGTTCTTATAATCCGTGTAGACCTTGACCGGGTGTTTGGCGCTGATTAGGTAGTGTTCCCATTCTTGAAATGCTTCGATAATTGCCATGAGTTCCTTATCGTATATCGGGTAGTTGAGTTTAAGTCTATTAAGTTTTCTGGAGAAAAAGGCGATGGGGTGGAATTTCCCTTGCTCATCCCTTTATCCTATCTCCCCTCCAATGGCGAAATCTGAGGAGTCCGTTCCGATTTTGAATTCCTTGTCTGGGTCTGCTTTTATAAGTACTGGTTCCGAGATAACTCGTGCTTTGATTTTATTGAATGCTTTTTGCTCTATATCTCCCCATACAAATGATTTATCTTTCTTTATAAGGTTTGTAAGAGGTCGTAAGATTTCTCTGTAATTTTTGATGAACTGTTGGTAGAAGTTAATATATCCCTGGAATCCTCATATGTCCTTGACGTTGGTTGGAGTGGGCTAATCCCTGATTGCTGCAATCTTGGAGTCTTGCATTCGGATTTCTCCTGGTTGGATGGTATATCCGAGGTAATCAACTTTTTATGTGTAGAAGTAACATTTCTCTGGTTCTATAAGTAGGTTAGCGTCTTGAAGTTTCTAGAGTACTTTCTTGATATGTTCCTTATATATCTCAAGATCCTTAGAGAATATAAGGATATTATTAAGGTATACAATAATGAAGAAGTTAAGATACTTGCTGAGGACTAAGTTGATCATTTCTTAAAATAACGCCGGGGCATTAGTAAGCCCGAATGGCATAACCAACATTTTAAAGTATCCGTAGCATATTCTGAATGCTATTTTCCATTCTTCTCCTTCCTTAATTTAGATGAGGTTGTATCCATGCTTCAGATCAAGTGCTGTAAACCATTGTACTCCCTTGAGTCTATCTTATAGTTCCTTAATAAATGGCAAGGAGTAGCGGTTCTTAATTGTAATGTTGTTTAGTTATCATTAGTTAATGTAAAGTTATAGTTTGCCGTTCTTCTTGGGTATAAATAGGATCGGGTATCCTGCAGGTGATTTCAAAGGTTATATATATCCCTTCTTAAGGTTTTCATCAAGGTACTCACGGAGTGCCTTTAGTTATTCTTCATTAAGTCCATAGATCTTATGGAACTTCGGGGTGGTGCCTAGTTTCAGTAAGATCTCGTGATCCCATTTGCTATATTGAGGCAAAATCGTATTAAGTCGTTCTTAAAAGACCTTAGAGAACTGGTGGTATTCTTTCGGTACTTGCTTTAGTCTTAAGGATATGCTGTCTTGTTTCTCCTTCTGCATAATACAGATGAACCTTTTGAGCATTAGTTGAATTACCTTTGCGTGTAAAAGCTGGTATTATTGCTTCACTTATCGTGAGGTTCCTTCTGGGGACGTGATAACTATCCCTAGGATATCTCGCGCTAAGTCTTCTTGTTTAATGGCTGCCTAGATTTCTCGTATCCATTGCCATACAGCCTTAAGTGGTATTATCTTCTCGACTTGTAGTGAACCGCTGTCCTGGTGCGCGTTTTTGCTATATGTTGTATTTGGCTTTATCGTTTTGCTGGTCCGCGCTGGACCACCTTTAAGGCGCCATGCTTCCTCAGTTTCACTTGCTATTAAGTTCGTTTGAGCGCGGGCTTTGCTGCTGTCCTTAGGGACTAAACTTCGTCTTCTTGCATCATCTATCCCTCCTCTAGGTAATAACCAAGAGATCTGGCTAGTGGTCCAGTCGATATAGGGGTTGCTCTTCCTGAGCCATGGAATCCCGAGTATGATCTCGTGCTTTGCTGTATCTGTAATATTGAATTGGATATTTTCATCATGGTTAGTGAAAGTAACGCGAAGGTGATCAGTCTCCATGTCGATAATCCCATCTCTATAGATTACTTCTTATCCATCAATCATACTAAGCGAATAGGGTTCCGTTTTCCTTTACCATAGTATCTTGTACTGATTTACTACTGCTGGTAAAATAAAGTTTCCTTAGGCTCCGCTGTTGATAAGCGCCGTAAAGGGTTGCTGCCCGATCTATATTGAGATCTTGAGGTGTTTGCATTCCTTGCTGTCTGTTGCGCAGAGAGACCTTCCTTAGTTCTTTGCGGCCGGGTGAGGCTCGTTTAGGCACGGCCTCTAGCGTTTTTTGCTATCTCGTCTTCAATAAGGACCCTCTTGATCCGTTGAATGGCTCCTTTCGTGAGCCCATGCGCTGCTCGTAGTGCAGTTGCCGCTGATGTGAGGTCTTTTGGTGCCATATCCTTATCGTTCAGGGGTGAGGGCGTATCCGTCTGGTGTCCTCCCATGTGCCAGTCTTGAATCTTCTGCTTGATGTATACTTGACAGTTGCGATGAGTGCACTATTTCCACATTCCCGGGTTTCGTAGACAGGTTAGGGGGTAGTCGGGTTATAGCTCCAATATGGCGTATCCTTGTTTCAGGGCATAGTTGGTGATGCTCCAGTACTTCAACTCGTCTCATTCATAGAGTCTAGACATCTCTATTATGTTGTATCGCTGCGGAAAGAAGTTTTCCTTAATCTTGTTGGTGTAGTGTGTTCCGCATTAATCGAAAATGCATGATACCCATGAGATTTCGCGGTGTCTCTGGTGTTGCTGATGCATTCAGGGGTCGTCCAGAGGGAATCTTGCTGGTGGTAGAGCCAACTTGGCTTCTCGAACCACAGCATCTCTGTCCCTTCCTGGGATCGCTATCTGGGTGACGCTGGTATCTGGTGCCACTGGGGGTGCCTTACCTATCTGTTCGTAGGGGTTCCAGTTGGTTAGTGCCAGGGGTGCTACCTGGTTAGTACCGGTCTCGATTTCTCGTCGTTCTGCCACTGCCAGTGTCTTGGTCTTAGGTGCTTTGGGGAACCATCCCGAGGCTTCCTTGTCTGAAAGGTGCGTGGGGCAATGGTCCTTGAAACAGGCTGTCCAACTGAGTTTAGTGTGATTTTTGGGCTTAGTTTTGGTGGCAATGTTGGCTTGCCGGTTCTCTAGCATAGGCTTCCAGTCGTCCTTTTTCTTGCTGCAACATTTGCGTGCGAAGTAGCCCTTCTTGCCACAATTATAGCAATTGATATCTTTCTTGTCCTTCTTCGGCTGTCGCTAAGCTGCATTGAGCTCCATGGGTCCTGCGTGTTATCCTGAAACCGCGGTTCTAGGCTGGTAGTGTTTTCCGGTGTTAGCTTTCTGTCGGAAGTTGCTTGTGTTGCTTCCCTTCTTCTTCATGCGTCATTCGTACAGCCGGTTGTTGATTTTAATGGCTAACTCAACGTACTGCAAGAAATCATCGGGTCGGTCTTGCTTAACCAGTTCATCCTTCACTTTATCCTTAAGTCCGTTGTAGAACATGAAGATGCGGGTGTTATCTATATAGTTGGTTCGTGCACAGATATATCTGAATTCCGCTATATATATTGAAGCAGGTCCTTTCTGCTTGAGCTTCATGAGTTCGCGTTCGGCCTATCGTTCCTCGTCGGGGTCCTGGAAGAGAGTTTTCAAGGCAGATTCATAGCCCTCATAGCTACTGAAGATCTCCTGAGTCTCATGCTTGCATTGCATAAAGTCATCATTTTCGAGGTAGTCCTTAAGGTAGGGTTCGAACCACGCAAGGGCTCGTCCCTTCAGGTAGGATGCCGCATGTATAACCCTTTTTCCGCTAAGTTGGGTGTCTAATCCATGGAACCGTTGGTAGGCCTTGACTTAAGTAAGGTGTGCCTGAAGTTATCCTGGGGTTCCATTGTAGGCTGTGGGAGTGTTGAGTTTGACGTTCTCCCGGGTCGGAATGGGTGTGTTAATAATGTTGCCTGTAGCGCGCAGTATACGGACTTCATTCTGGAGTCCTTCTATTTCCTCGTTTTATCAAGCCTGTCCGTTAATAAAGGCCCGCATACGGTTAATTTCTGCAACCATCTACTGGTATTCCTGAGGAGTGATGGACACGCTTTTAGCGTCGGCCATCTCCTGCTGGAGGTTATGCTGAGGAGCGTTGTTGCTATTGTTGCTGAATCCGGACATCATAAGAGTGAAGTTGGGTTAACCGTATAAGTTATTGCTCAGGGTCCACGTAAAACGTCCGAACAAGAGCAGTCAAAATGTAACGATCACAGCTGGTTCTTGGCTGATAAACCTAGTGAGCGGGTTTATGTTTAAGGGGCGTTTAAGGTGGAATCGTTCTGAGCAATGTGATAATAGTGATCGAAAGCCGTTAAAGCTATTCTTGGGTGAATACTTAGATTGACTGCTGAAGAGCTGTCCTAAGCTATACTATCTAGTGGTAAGGAGCGTGAGTCTATATAGTCCATCTCTTCAGCCTAGAGCAATAGGAGCGTTGCTCTTCGAGGCTCACTTAGAGCGTTGCTTACTAGGAGCGACAGGAGCGATGGAGCGTTTGGATCATTTGGAGCGATAGCGTTGCTCTAACTGTCTTAGTTATCTTTTCGCTCCATCACGTGACCTCGCTAGGTCGTGCCTCTTCCTACTGGCCTGCCCTGCTGGCCGGTGGGGTTTATCTGCGCCTCCAGGGGACCAACAGTCCAATCCTGGTTCTATTCTTGTCACGTTCGTGACAGTTATAACCTTATCTAAATAAAAGAAGGAGAAGAATAAAAGATAGGATTTAAGATATATTTTAGATGTTATAAAATAATGGTTATACCTTTTAGATTGACTAATATACTAGTATTATTTTAGGAAATAATTAACTAAATTCTAAATAAGCACCTTAATATTTTTAATATTATTTATCTAAATAATATTGTTATGTTCTTAAAAACCCTTAATAAATATAAGGGATATATTAGAAAGATTCTTTAAAAACTTTAAGATACTAACCTTTTAATGGAACTAGAAAAATATAATTAGTATATATAAAAGGTTAACTATCTTAAATATATAATTAAACTAAGGAAAGTTAAGATATAAGAAGGAAAAGTTAAGGTAATCAAGAAATAGCTAACCCTTATAAGTATTAAGGATGTTAGAGCATTCCTTAGATATGCTAATTTCTATTAATAATTTATTATATAATATAGTAATATTATTAAACTACTAATAAATCTTATTAAGAAGGATTATACCTTTAAATAAATGGATGCTAAATAATGAGTTTTTTAGATGCTTAAAGATAAAGTTATAGAAGACCCTATACTTAAGGAGGTCCGTCCATTAAAACTCTTACTCAAATCCTTCCGAGAACATCAGGATCAGTTGATAATGCGCCGAAGCTCTCACCTGCATTCACTTTCATTACACGTGCGGGTTTTACACCCAAACGCTCGCTCTAATAGACGACTCCTTGGTCCGTATTTCAAGACAGGTCACTAGTAACCATTACACCAGCATCCTTGCGGAGCGCGGACCTCGGTCCCCGCGGGGGTATCGTCCGCCGGGCTATAACACACCCCGGAGGGTGCTACGTTCCCGGCGGTCTTGTCCCCCCGCGAAAACCGATGCTGGCCTGTGCCGGGCGGAGTGCACAGGGGAGAACCCCTGATGAGCCGCCCGGCCCAAGTCTGGTCACAAGTGCTTCCCTTTCAACAATTTCACGTACTATTTAACCCCCTTTTCAAGGTGCTTTTCATCTTTCAATCACTCTACTTATGCACTATTGGTCTCTGGCCGGTATTTAGCTTTAGAAGAGATTTACCTCCCATTTAGAGCAGCATTCCCAAACTACTTAACTCGTTAAAGGAGCTTCACACAGGCTTGGTGTCCGACCATACGGGGCTCTCACCCTTTGTGGCATCCCGTTCCAGGGAACTCGGAAGGCACCGCACCAGAAGCATCCTCTGCAAATTATAACTCGGGCCGAGGCCAGATTTCAAATTTAAGCTGTTGCCGCTTCACTCGCCATTACTAGGGCAATCCCTATTGGTTTCTTTTCCTCCACTTATTAATATGCTTAAGTTCAGCAGGTATTCCTACCTGATCTGAGGTCAAACTTTCAGAGGTTGGGGGTTTAACGGCAGAGCACCGCCAGGGCCTTCCGGAGCGAGGGTTTAACTACTGCGCTCGGGGTCCTGGTGAGCTCGCCACTGAATTTCAGGGCCTGCCTTCTGTACAGGCAGTGCCCCAACACCAAGCCAGGCTTGAGGGTTGAAATGACGCTTGAACAGGCATGCCCTCTAGAATACTAGAGGGCGCAATATGCATTCAAAGATTCAATAATTCACTGAATTCTGCAATTCACATTACTTATTGCATTTCACTGCATTCTTTATTAATACTAGAACCAAGAGATCTGTTATTAAAAGTTTTAATTCATTTATATTTTCTGCTCAGAGTTTCGGTATAAAAACAAGAGTTAACTTGGCTGCCGGTGGGCCTGCTTCTCATCTCCGAGGGGCCCCCCATGGGGGGCTGGCCTGTGCCGAGGCAACAGTCAGATATAAGTTCACAAAGGGTTTCTGGGTGCGCCTAGGGCGCGTTCTAGCAATGATCCCTCCGCTGGTTCACTAATGGAGACCTTATTACGACTTTTACTTCCTCTAAATGATCGAGTTTAGATAACTTTCCGGCCCTAGGTGGTTGTTACTAACCTCCCTGGGCTAGTCCGAAAGCCTCACTAAACCATTCAATCAGTAGTAGCGACAGGCAGTATATACAAAGGGCAGGGATATAATTAACGCAAGCTGATGACTTGCGCTTATTAGGGATTCCTTATTAAAGAGTAATAATTGCAATACTTTATCCCTAGCACAATAGAGTTTCACAAGATTACCCGGGCCTTCCAGCCAAGGAGGAACTCGCTAGCTCTATCAGTGTAGCGCGCATGCGGCCCAGAACATCTAAGGGTATTACAGACCTGTTATTGCCTCAAACTTCCATTGGCTTAAGCCGATAGTCCCTCTAAGAAGCCGGTGTGCCGCTTAGGCGGCACGGGCTATTTAGCAGGTTAAGGTCTTGTTTGTTATTGCAATTAAGTAGATAAATTACTCCACCAACTAAGAACGGCCATATACCACTACTCATAAAATCAAGAAAGAGCTCTTAATCTATTAATCCTAGTTATATCTAGACCTGGTGAGTTTCCCCGTGTTAAGTCAAATTAAGCTGCAGGCTTCACCCCTTGTGGTGCCCTTCCGTCAATTTCTTTAAGTTTCAGCCTTACGACTATACTCCCCCCAGAACCCCAACCTTCTCCTTTTCTCTTCCCCCCCCCCTAAGTTCGCAACACCACGTGAAGTTATCATAACATTTTGCACCCCCAAGAAAAGGAACCATAGCCTGGTTTACCACCCCAACACAATGGCGCACCCAGACGGACCTATCGGAAACGCCCCCCACCTTCCTTACCCGCCCGGTAACCTTACCGGGCATAATGAAACCCCTGCTACCCCTCCAAACAAACGGAGGGAGCCTCTCAACCTTGCTACAAACCTGTTGGCAATAGGTGAGATAGGCCAGATGCATTACGCGGAAAAGCATAAGCGCCTATCTTATGCTTCCTCCAACATCCCCCATTCTATCCTGAAACCCGCACAACACCTAGTACAGCCGAACCTATAGGCTGAACTAGAAGGCAAAGTTCAACGTTACCTCAAACAACTTGAGGCGGATATAAATGCACAATACAAGATGGTTACCGCGGCTGTGAAACTTAGGGGGAACCTCCTAAACCCCCAAAACCGACACAAGGTAAAGTGGGCCAAGATGATTAGAGATAGCTTTAAGGCCTTCCTGATGGGCCTCCTTAACCAACACACCAATGGGGACTAATATAGCGGCATAGCGGAGGCCAAGACTTCCGCTAGCCAATCCAGACCCCCAGCCCCCCCCTAGCCCCACCCCGCTGCAGCTAAGCGCGCTGCCCCACACAGGGGGCTGGCGACACAGAAGGCTGCAGCCCCGCAGCAGATGATATAAGCCCCACCCCCCGACCCTACTGGCTGGATGCTGGTTGGTAGAAGAAAGACCAATAAGGCTGTACTACAGGCCAACAATGCAGCACAGCTAGACGATTGCCTCTTCCTGCGTGTTCAAAGGGGCAGCACCCTATCTCAGGCCACTCCGGCAGAGGTCAAGGTGGCCTTGTTAGAGGGCATGGGGCTCCCGCTCCCAAACTTCCTATAGGTCTAGAAGACCAGAACTAGATTTGCTATCCGGGCCAAAGATGAAGAGGCCCGGATGAGAATGCTTAACCCATAGCCCTTCCTAGATAGGCAGGATGCCTATATCAAGGAAGCGGCAGTCTGGATGATATATGAAGTCCGAGATATACCCCGGGAGTTCCAAACTCACAACAGGACCCGGGATGTAACGGAACTTATACTAAGTGAGGTAGAGGCAAATACCTAAAAACGCCTGGTGAAGTACCACCCCTTATAGCACCAAGATATGATGGCACCTAAGTTGATATAGGTAGTCTCCTTTAACAGCCCGGTCACCCCGGGCTTCAAGATCTTTAACTCTAGGCCCATAAGGCAGGTAGAGAAGAAGCTATAAATTATCTAGTGCAACCGCTGCCTGGACTACTATAACCTGCAAGCATGCATTAGGAATGAAAAGTATAAGAATTACGGAAAAGATATAGCTGTCTGCCCACAACCTTATCTCAACCCACCAAGGTGCGCAAACTACAACAGCCCGCACAGGACTATTTACGACTAGTATGCAGCCAAGCCAAAGCGTAAGGATGGAGTTATAGTGAAACTCACTAAGGAACAGCTTAAAGCGGTTTGCGAACTTGGGGACAAGGACTACTGGGAGGCTTATAGGACCCCGGCGGATAAGGCACAAGATGGCCTAAAGTGGGTTGAAAGCCTAAAGCTATATGGGGAAGTGGTAGGAGCATTGGCTAGGTCGGCGCACGCACTATACACCGCTAACCCCAGCCCGGCTCCCAATCCTAACACCAACCCCAACCCCAACCCCAACCCCAACCCCAAGCTAACTCCCCCAATATTAAACTGGCAGACTAGCAACATTAGGTCATAAAGCACAGGGCCGAAAGATACAGGTACTGGAAGACCTGCACCCCTGATGGTACAAACAGATGTCTCAAGGATGACGTCATGGGCCTCAGCAGTTGAGGCATCAGCAGCAGCAGGCACTCTAAAAACACCCGCCCAACTGCGCGGAGCCCAGCCCTAGAAGCCCACTCTGATCCCATTTATGGACGAAATGAAAGCAGTAGCCTGACGGAATGCGGAAATTTAACGGCGAGCTGATCCCGGAGTAATACCCACTATATCCCAAATAGCAGAGGGATCCCAATATGAAAATAATATAGACATGGGCCTATGATAGATAGGCCCATAATGAGGAGCGCGCAATACCGAGTGCGCAGAGGCAATGCGCTCCACCTCATGTAAGTCAATGTAGCTAGGACTCAGGCCACGCACGATATAGCACTTAACTTAGCCTGGGAAGCCGGGTATGACATCCTTTGCGTATAGGAACCCTTTATAGCACTCAAGGAAAAACGAAAACTCACCAAGATACACCCGGGGTTCGATACCTTCTCCCTAGTTGAGGACTGGGCACAGGAAGACAAGAGGCCCTGAGTCCTAACCTATGTACGGAAGACCCCCCACCTATGGGCCTTCCACACCAGACCCTTCACAACTCCAGACTGCTGCATGGTGCAGGTCAACGGAGTACTTATTGCTAATGCCTACCGGCAGCCGGGCTATGCCCTAGGGGTACTGATGCACCTGGAGAACTGGAAACCAGACCCCGGGATGGTTGTCCTGGGGGATTTCAATGCGCTCCACTAGATATGGCAACTAGACCACCCCAAGCATGCCAGCCCAGGCACGTGATTGGCAGACTGGGTAGAGAAAGTGGAACTTACCCTGGAAAACCTAGGAGGCCCAACCCATGATAAAGGAAATACCCTGGATCTAGTATTTTCCAATATCCTAGGTATACACACTAGCGTGGAACCGGGACTAGCCACTAGGTCAGATTACTTCACGCTTAGCACCTTAGTACCTTACTAATACAGACTAACTCTGAAATAGGGCAGGTTAACCGTCCCCTTGGAAGGGTATGCAGACTTCTACCAAGCAGTATAGAGGCACATCTGGATGGTAAGGGAGGAAGCTGATACCCCAGAAGAGGCAGAGGACCTAGCCTGTAACCTAATGGAGGTTATCACTACGGCACTCAGAACGGTTGGACACCCCAAACGAACCTAGGGGCGGAAAACCACATGGTGGGACTCAGACTGTAGAAAAGCGAGAGCTAAGGTAATTAGAGTAAGACAAGCTAGCAACTTAGACTAACTAAAAACCACATAAAGCATACTAAAACACATCATTATTCAGGCAAAAAGAAAGTACTAGGAGAACCGGATTAACTTAGCAAATAAAGACGCCCAGATATATACTATAGCTTTATGGTATAAATCCACAGATACACACTGGGCCCTACCCCTAGTGCATAATAATGCGCCAATCACGGACCCGGAATAGAAAGCAGCATACTTATATAATATAATCCTATATTGCTTCTTAGTAGAAGATAATATAGAAACTCTATGGGAACAAGTAACCCTAGAGATGGAGATCCTATGGGACCAGATGGTTAAAGCTGATAAGGTAAGGGTATACTGCATTAAAACAGGCAATATGATACCCGGCCGAGATAGCATCACGGTATCTATATTAGATATAGTCTGGCCACTCATTGAAAAATGGGTTACAACCCTGTATAACACCTGCCTAAGACTAGGATACCATTCAAGGGTCTTTAAATAGGCAGAAGTATTAATAATCCTGAAGCCAGGAAAGGAGGATTATATAACCTTCCGCTCCTACAGACTAATTGCGCTAATAAGTTGCCTAAGCAAGGGCCTGGAAAGACTAGTCGCGAGATGAATGTTAGAAACGGCCCTGCTCTAGGGACTGCTCAGCCCATAATACTTTGGGGCCCTCCCCAAGAGGTCAGCAGTAGACCTAACAGCTGCGCTAATACATAACACTAAAGAAGCACTGGACTGAGGACTGGAGGTACTGCTCCTTATGATGGACGTATAAGGAGCCTTTAACTCAGTCCTCCCGAAGCGGATGGCATAGTGCCTCTGGGAATAAGGATGGCCTGAAAACCTGGTATGCTGGGCACTGGACTTTGTTACGGGAAGGATAGTGCGAGTTAAGTTCGAGGACGCCATAATAGGCGATAGAGAGCTAGTCTGCAGCCTGCCCTAAGGCTCCCCGGTGTTGCTAATCCTGTTTATGCTATACCTCCAACCCCTACTCTAGAGGCACAAGAGATACTACAGGTTCGCCTATGCAGATGACTTTGCAGCCCTAGAGGTAGGCAGGGATACGGTAGAAATAAAGGAGGCCATAGCCCAGGAACTTAAGGATGCACTATAATGGGGGAGAGATAATGCGGTTGCCTTTACACCAGACAAGTATAAAATGATATACTTCACCCATAAAAGGGACAGAAGCATATTACTTATATGCGTTAATAATAGAGTAATCTAGCCTAAAAATATAGTTCAATAGCTAGGGGTCTTCTTTGACTCCAAGCTGTCGTTCAGAACATATGTGGAAACATGGGGGGCAAAAGCCCATAAAGCAGCCACCCACCTGCGAGGGCTGAATAAGGTTATAATAGGCGCCCCCCCCGCACTTACAGCACTAGCGGCCAACGCTTGCATGCTGCCTATCGCTACATATGGAGCGGAGGTATGGTAGCAGGGCCTGATAAAACCTAGAATTAAGGACCCGATAAGACTGGTTAAGACCAGATAATAAGGCTTAGTAGATATTCTGGACCGGGTGATTAAGGTAGTGGCGAGGGTGATACTCCCCGCATGAAGGACCACGCTGATACCAATACTATACCGAGAGTCGGGGCTCCCCCCGGCCAGAGTAATCCTCAAGCAACAAAGACTCAGGGCGGGGATGAGGCTGAAGACTCTAGACCAACTACACCCCCTAGTACAAAGGCTGCAAACTCAACCCGAGAGAGGACGAGGCGGCAGACCTGCGGCCGGAGGAGGTCAGCTCAGCCGGAATACAAGGCTCAGGCGCATAAACGAACTACTGGGAACCTGCAAGAGACCCAGGTTGGTACAAACAAACTACGCGCCAAATCTACGCACGGTACTAGCAACCGAAGACATCAGGCAAAAGGACCCACTCCGACTGCTCGCACTGTGCAGCAAGGAGGCAGGCAAGGAACAACACAACGCCTGGAAAAGGGAACTGGATCCAAAAACGATCACCGTATACTCCGACGGCTCGGAAAATAACGGGATCACCGCATGGTCCTTCATCGCATACCAGGACGGCAAGGAAATCGCAAACGACCGGGGAAGGCTCCGCAACGCACACGTCTACAACGGCGAAATCCGGGGAGCGACGGAAGGAATGGTGTGGGCGGCGGCCAATTACGAAAGGCTCGGCGCTACGGCGGTCTACTCATACATCGACAGCACATCGGTGATCTGGGGGATCTACGGAAACACACCGGCGAGCTCACAGCGCGAGTTCCTCAGATTCAGACACAACCAAAGCAAGATCACGGGTATCCGCAAAGAAGTCCGGTGGTCGCCAGGCCATGTCGGGATCGTGGGGAACGAGCGAGCGGACCAGCTCTCAGGAGAACTCACCAACCTCGAACCCTGGATGGAAGCCACCGAAGACGGCGCAGAACCGACGGTCTCATGGAGACGGTCGGAATACTCGCGAAAGAAGAAGGAAGTCCTCGATTCCTGGTGGGAGGCAAGCCGCCCATACAAGTATCAAAAACTGAGGCTCACGGCGACCCGGAGCCCCCCGGAACTGAACTTGACCCGACCAACCCTACACAGGTTGATCGCGGAAAGATCTGGTCACGGGGACTTCAACGAGTACCACGAGAGATTCGGACACCCGCAGCAAGAAAAACGCTGCAGGTGCGGAATGCCAAGAAGAGTCGGACATTTTGCCCGATGCCCCCTGGCGAGGATCTATTTCCCTGAGTGGGTCCGGAAAGGACATGAAGAACAAGACCTGCTCGGGAGGAAGGGGATAGCGGCCTTCGCTGCCCTAGTGACAGAGGCGGGGATCTATGAGGATGAGGCGACTGAAGAGGCAGGCGAGCAAACGCGGCCTCGAGAGTGTGACCCTGGGCGCAATTCCCAACTCAGACCACCCCCTCCCCGTCACAAGGACGAGACAAGGCACAGCCCCGCGACACACACATCTGCAGACACCCATGCTTCTGCTTCCGGGGGGTCGCCCCCTTCTAAGAAAAGCAAGAAGGACCGCAGACACTGAAACCGCCCAACGAGGCACACCACACGCTAAAGGGCCAGCAGAAGCGCCCACAAAGACAGGAGAACGTCCCCATTGTCCGAAAAGAAAAATTTCCTTTGTCAAGCGAAACGCACGTAACCAATCGTTGCCGTCCTCACGTCGCATGAACGACACGAGTTACCTTAGATTAGGTAGAACAGGACGTACAATGCAATACTCCCCCCAGAACCCAAAAACTTTACTTTCGTGTAAGGTGCCGAGCGGGTCAAGAAATAACACCGCCCGATCCCTAGTCGGCATAGTTTATGGTTAAGACTACAACGGTATCTGATCGTTTTCGATCCCCTAACTTTCGTTCCTGATTAATGAAAACATCCTTGGCAAATGCTTTCGCAGTAGTTAGTCTTCAATCGATCCAAGAATTTCACCTCTGACGATTGAATACTGATGCCCCCGACTGTCCCTATTAATCATTACGGCGGTCCTAGAAACCAACAAAATAGAACCGCAACGTCCTATTCTATTATTCCATGCTAATGTATTCGAGCATATGCCTGCTTTGAACACTCTAATTTTTTCACAGTAAAAGTCCTGGTTCCCCGGCACACCCAGTGAAGGGCATGCGGTTCCCCAGAGGGAAAGGCCCGGCCGGACCAGTGCATGCGGTGAGGCAGACCGGCCAGCCAGGCCCAAGGTTCAACTACGAGCTTTTTAACTGCAACAACTTTAATATACGCTATTGGAGCTGGAATTACCGCGGCTGCTGGCACCAGACTTGCCCTCCAATTGTTCCTCGTTAAGGGATTTAAATTGTACTCATTCCAATTACAAGACCCAAAAGAGCCCTGTATCAGTATTTATTGTCACTACCTCCCCGAGTCGGGATTGGGTAATTTGCGCGCCTGCTGCCTTCCTTGGATGTAGTAGCCGTTTCTCAGGCTCCTTCTCCGGGGTCAAGCCCTAACCCTCCGTTACCCGTTGTAACCACGGCTGGCCAAGACCCAGCCGTCGAAAGTTGATAGGGCAGAAATTTGAATGAACCATCGCCGGCGCAAGGCCATGCGATTCGAGAAGTTATTATGAATCACCAGTGAGCCCCGAAGGGCATTGGTTTTTAATCTAATAAATACATCCCTTCCGAAGTCGGGATTTTAAGCATGTATTAGCTCTAGAATTACCACGGTTATCCATGTAGTAGGTACTATCAAATATACGATAACTGATTTAATGAGCCATTCGCAGTTTCGCCGTTTAGGTGCTTAAACTTAGACTTGCATGGCTTAATCTTTGAGACAAGCATATGACTACTGGCAGAATCAACCAGGTAACTATCGTGAACGCCAGTAAGGGGCCCTTATGGCGCCTGCCGCTGGTTGCCCAGCGGTAGAGATTTTTGTCACCTTCGTGATGGCGCTGTCCCCGGGAGGCCCCGAGGGGCCAGCCGGTTCGGCGCCGCCAGGAGCAGCCCCCGCGGCGTGGCCGCAGGAGCCACATCTGGCTTCCGCTATCCCCTTCCAGGTTCCCCAGGGCGCTTTCGACAGGCACAGCCAGCACGCAGGGCGTGTGGGAGTGCCGCCTAGGCGCCCCAGTAGGAGGCCGACCCGGAGGACTGCAGCTATTCAGCGTTCATCAGCCGGGCGGTGTCTCCTGTTGCTCGGTTTCAGGCTTGGCCAGCGGCCAGTCATCCACAGAGCCCATCCTCAGGCGCCGAGCAGCAGCAGGAGCCGCCGACGCCGTCGGGCATACCACACAGCAGGGGCTCGCAGAGCGGCCCCGCCGGCGGCGGTGTCTGGTCCAGCTATGAATCCCCCGTGACCGAGGCTACTAGGCCTGCTAGGCTGTTTAGAGGACCACGCAACTGAGACCGCACATGTTATGGGACAAGCCGTCAGCACCCACGACCCGAAGGCCCCGGACATCAGGCAGTTTGGTTTGGTAGTTCGGCAGCTAAGAGCTAGCCCCGCCCCCAGGCCCCCTCCGTCCTGTCCCACCGGAACCGCCCAGAAATGTACAAGCTCTCAGGGAGCGACACTCGGGTCGACACCAGGCCGTTAAGCCTTAGGCCCCGCTGTACCATGAGAGATCAGGCCCGGAGGCCGTGAGCAGGTCATGGAAACGGTCCAGTCTCACAGGATCGGATTACACCTAGGAGCAGGTGCCCGGCAAGCCGAACAGCCTCCCCTAAGCGTCGCCAGCAGGCCCGCCAGGCGGGACAGAGAGGCAAGCCTCAGCAGTCCCGTCGGTTTTTTTTCTCCCTCCTCATATACCCTCCGACCTCGTATCACCCCACAGCACGCTGCGGGGGGGTCGGGTGCGAGCCTGCGACTGCCGGAAAACTCATTTGTGTGCCAGGTCGAAAAAATCGACTCACGGCCACCAAACTCATCTCCCGCCACGCACGCACAACCGGGTCTCTGAGAAAATTCGCCCACGCCCGCCTGGCGCACCCGCCACAGCGGGCTAGGCTTGCCTTGCAGGCGCTATAGCAGACTGCTACAGGGCAGGTCCCCGG